>JAJPUD010002004.1:0-40056 GCA_023553655.1 Myrmecobius fasciatus
TAAGTGCAGCTTTATGCACCAATATCTATTTCAGAGAATGAAGAGTTAGAACAATTCAAGAAGACCCTAGAGTTTTCAAACTTTTTGGTCTCAAGACCCCTTTATACTTCTAAAAATGATAGAGGATCCCACAAAGGATTTGTGGCTGTTTATGTTGGTGGTGGTGGTGTTAACAGTGGTGGCAGCCATCATGAATTCAAATTCTTCCTCAGATATTTACTAGCTGTGTGACCCTGAGCAAGTCACTTAACCCTGTTTGCCTCAATTTCTCATCTGAAAAATAAACTGGAGAAAATACTCTAGTATTTTTGCCAAGAAAACCCAAAATGAGGTTATAAAGAACTGGACACAACTAAAATTGCTAAACAGTAATGCCTACTAAAATTTATCACATTAAAAATTAAAACAAATTTCAAAATATTTATTTTAAAGCAATAATAAACCTATTACCTGTTAACATTAATAAT
This sequence comes from Myrmecobius fasciatus, assembly GCA_023553655.1. NCBI lineage: Eukaryota > Metazoa > Chordata > Mammalia > Dasyuromorphia > Myrmecobiidae > Myrmecobius > Myrmecobius fasciatus. The sequence continues at coordinate 468 of JAJPUD010002004.1, forward strand.
ACATTTTTATGAAATATATTTTCTAAAGCAGATAAATTTGGTAAGAAGCATAGCATTATTTTGCATATTTTTGTAAATCTTTAATGTCTGGCTTAAGAGAAGACAGCTGGATTCTCACATTTGCTTCTGTTTTCAGATTGTTGTGATATGTTGCTTTGGTTCAAGTACACAACAAAAATCTGGCTTCTCACAGATGAGTACTTGGAAAAGGGAGTAATATTTTAATGGGAAAATAATGTCTTCACATTGTTATGAAAATAGGTTTATTCTCATGGACACCCAGTCTTGTTAATATTAAATTTAAATTATATTATTCAAAATTCACAAAACTAAGTATAAAGGAAATTTAAATAATAAAAATTTCAACTGACACCTTTTGTAAGTTTATACCAATTATAACTCTGAAGTTATTAAAGCTTAAAACTGCTGAAACTTTCAGAACATCCTATAAAAAAGTGAGATTGGTGGTCTACAGATTTTTTTGGCAGGGAAGAGAACAAAGTCTAAGAGTTCTTAGCAAGTCAGATAGGCCAGGGGATCTAGAGTAATAGTTTCCAGTTTGCTTTGATATCACAAACCTCAGTTTTTAAAAAAATTAGCAGACACCTCAAATATGTGAATGCTTACAAATTATATACATGTAATACTATACTAATAATTATGTACAATACAAAACATACACAAAATAGAAATTTAAAAGAATGCAAAAGATAAAACAATATTTTCAAAGTGATATTTTATTTCGTAAAATATAAAATATTTAGTCTCACTAAATATTATTGATAAGGTGTAATCATCATTATATAAAAATGTTTATTAATGATATTTCATTGATATAAATGCAATTGAATGTCTCATTACTTTTTAAAATCTTGACAACATTTTATGGTACAGTGATTCAAAGATAAGGTTCTAAATTCAATTCATTGTCATACTTGATCTTGATAGCTGACATAGCTAAAAAAATACCTTAACGGTCTCATCTCTAAGATATATAGAGAATTGTCTCATATTTATAAGAATTCAAGCCATTCTCCAATTGATAAATGGTCAAAGGATATGAACAGACAATTTTCAGATGAGGAAATTAAAACTATTTATAATCATATGAAAAGGTGCTCCAAATCACTATTGATCAGAGAAATGCAAATTAAGACAACTCTGAGGTACACTACACACCTGTCAGATTGGCTAAAATGACAGGAAATGATAATGGCGAATGTTGGCGGGGATGTGGGAAGACTGGGACACCGATGCATTGTTGGTGGAGCTGTGAACGGATCCAACCATTCTGGAGAGCAATTTGGAACTATGCTCAAAAAGTTATCAAACTATGCATACCCTTTGACCCAGCAGTGTTTCTATTGGGCTTATATCCCAAAGAAATCATAAGAGAAGGAAAGGGCCCCACATGTGCAAGAATGTTGGTGGCAGCCCTTTTTGTAGTGGCTATAAACTGGAAACTGAATGGATGCCCATCAATTGGAGAGTGGCTGAATAAATTATGGTATATGAATGTTATGGAATATTATTGTTCTGTAAGAAACGACCAGCAGGACGATTTCAGAGAGGCCTGGAGAGACTTGCATGAACTAATGCTCAGTGAAGTGAGCAGAACCAGGAGATCATTATTCACGGCAACAACAATACTATATGAGGATCAGTTCTAAAGGATATCACTCTCTTCAACAATGAACTGCTTCAAACCAGTTCCAATTGTTCGGTGAAGAGAGCCATATACACCCAGAGAGAGGGATGTGTAATGTGTTCCACAACATAACATTTTCATGTTCTCTATTGAGGTTTACTTGCATTGTATTTCCTTTATCAGATTATTCTTTCTTGTAGATATGATTTCTCCTGCACAAAAAAATGATGCAATAACTATACATATATTCAATTTCTTAAGTATTCTAACATAATTATCATGTAGTGGATATCCTGCCATCTAGGGGAGGGATGGGGAGTAGGGGGGAAAAATTTGTAACAGAAAGCTTTGTAAGTTTAATGTTTAGGAATTACCCATACATATGTTTTGCAAATAAAAAGTATTAAATAAATAAATAAATAAAATAAAGGATGGTACCCCACATGTTCTAGAACAGGGTATAAAGGGCAACCATCAATGAAAATACAGAAAATAAACAATTTCAAGATAAATTGAATTTCTAAATTTTAAATAAGAATCAAAACACTTAAAATAAGAAAAAATTGAAGCCATAGTACCCAACTTGGAGAACTAAATATATGTATAACTGTTTTTAATGATATATACATATTTATATACATATTTGTAAATGTTTTTACTTTAATATTTCAGCAGTTCTATAGTATCTTTAACATTGGTATTCTCTCCAAACAGTGCAAATCACAACTCATATTATTTGATGTTTGTTTATATTATTCCATAGACCTTTCTCTAGATCATATTAAATTCTGTGGGCACAAGGGAAAAATAAATTAATTAATTAATTAAATTAAATTAAATTAAATTTTAAAAAATACCTTAACAAAAATAGGGAGTTACAAATGGGAAAAGTGTATCGTTGACAGTATGTATTAAATCATAATATTCACTTCTTCATTCACATCCATCAATTATTCAAAGATTTTTATTTGAAATTCAACTAGTAAATTTCCATCTTCCTTGATGTCAATCAATTATGCTCACCAACTAATCAGGTGTTATATTTTTATATTTTATATTTTATTATATTATATTTATATTTTATATTTTCAAAAATCACTGAAGTTCTTCATTTGAAAGATTTTTAAATAAATTAGAAAATTCTGTTTCCAAGTTTTTATAGGTGATACCTTGTTATCAGCAAGCCCAGAAAGAAAAGATTCCTTGTCCATTATGTTAGTGCTTTATGAGATAATGGCCACCTGTGCAAGGGGATGCAAAGGAGGATATTTATAAATTAATGTTTCATAAAGTCCAGTCAAAATCATAAGAACAAACATCGATTTTTATGAAGACAAGCCCAACAAATTTGTAGAGTCAACCACAGATGAATTCTTCTTTTCCTTTTCTCCCCCCTTGGTCCTTTCCAATTATTCCAGTGCTTAAAGATTCAAAGCATACAGCTGGAAGTGAAGGCTAATAATAATAAAAACATGATTTCCCATCATTCTCTGCCTAAAAAATCTTAAGAATCAAGGGAACATTTTTTAAAATCATTAACATTCATCAAGAAATAAAACTTTTTAAAATAAAATAGGAGAGCTTGAAAGCCATCTTTATTCACTATACTGCCTTTTCTTATCATCATCACCAGTTAGTCAAACATCATAGGCAAACTTTTAAGTGAAAGCAAACCCACCTCAAAATCATAAGATTATAGACCTGGGACTGGAAGGGATCTCAAAATCTATATAGAATTCATATTTGGAATTTCTAGGAATTCATTTAAATATAAAAATATCCTTCAATAAATTTTATTTGGTTATGTGAATTTTGTCAGTGAACTCTCCTTTCTCAGTGTGTATACTGTTTACCACAAAATCACTCATTTAAGCAAATATTTACTATAAATGGTAAGAAGTAAAATCAGTACAAGAAATGAACCAAAACAATTAATTCATATACATTCACAAAAGGTGTTTGCCACAACCATTCAGGAGATTCAGTGCAAAAGTCCAAATTGAAAAGAGATTCCTAGATAGTAAAGTCCTTCAGACACTTCTGTATATGGATGAGATAAAGCTGGTTTCATCAAGCCCAGAACAATGAAGAGCTTCAAAGACAAGATAAAATTTTTTGATATCTGGATTTGTGATTGGTGTGCTCACTCTGAAGAGTTCCTAAACATCCACATATGAAAAACAAAGTGGGTACAGAATTTTTATTGTTTAAGTCATGACAGGCAGTTAGATGGATAAATATCTATCATCAGAGCTCATCTATCAGCATATAAATCTTAAATGGATGAAAGGTGATTCAGGAGGTAAGTCAGTTGAATTTCCACTGAGAAATTGCAAAGTTCCTTTAATGACCCTAAATATTTGCCTGAAATAAAATCTGATATTTTTAATAAAAATATATTTCCAATGTTGTATGGTTATAAGTCGTGGCAATTAAGCTTGAATTTAAATCAGATGGTAAAGCAAACATTAGTAGTAGCTATGAGCAGACTTCAACACATGGAAAATATTTATTGAAAAAGAAGATAAGCTGATCCTGTGGGAAGAATGAGAACTAATTATTGGATGACATGTATTCTCCTGATATCTCTGTGATATCAAGGACACCAACCATATTGGATGGACCCTCTAATAAACATGGACTAGCATGACACAAAATGGCTTGTGATCTGCATTGTTGGAGGGAATATCCATAGAAATAATATCAAAGATTTATTTGATTATTACTTTGATATCTTATAATTTTCCTGGTCTGTAAGCAGTTTACACTGGATAGAGGCTCAAATTAACATCATATTTTCCTTCTACTCACATTGCATATTAACTTGGCAATTTAAGATCCCTTTTATATTTTTTATGGTTTGGAGAGAACTGTATTTTTTCCCTCCCTGCTTGGCTCCTCCGGTTCCATTTCTACATTGTTGATATAGTAGGAAACAGCTGACTTACTTACATAAATAATTTGCATATTTCCACCCATTTTGTCTCAGAGAGGCTTGAGACCCTTAGAGATAACTGGATATGGGAAAAGAATCAACAGTTCTAATGAGTCTCTAGACCCATAAAAAGTACTGATATAGGACAGAAGCACACACTATGGTACCAGGGACAATAGAACATCCAAATATTCTAACTAAAGATGCTCAAATTAATAAACATTTATTGCACTTACTATTTGTGAGGCATCATATTAATGACTAGAATCTATATATAAGCAAAAAGAAAGATATTTTCTGTCTTCAAAAAGGCAACACATAAAAGGAAACTTCAAAGGAAGGGCAGGAAAAGCTGCTGTGGTGTAATGATCTGCAAAGTTGAGAAGGCTACTAAATAATGGTAGAGTTAGAAAAAGATGTCAAGAGTGGAGCCCAGACAGAAGAAATTAGTGAGCATGACCTAGTCTGGATATTTTCCTTAAAGTGAAGATTCCAAGAGGAAGAGCCCAATTAGAGAAAAGGGGTAACAAAGAGAGGGATATTCCAAATTGAGAAAGATACTAGGTCATGAGGAAGAAAGAAGTCTGGAGAGCCAAGAGCAGAACCCAGAAAGGAACGTGATATTTCTGACAGAGTTGCTGGGAAGAGAAGAGAGGCAGATTCTTTCTTATCACATGGAAAGATTTTGTGAGACCAGAGGTCAGTAGAGGAGTGCAAGGAAGAAACCCAGATTATAATTCCTTGTTGGCATTGAGTTAGAGCTTGAAACCAAGAAGCCAAACATCTCCAGTCAAGACAAGGGAATTCTGGGGTAGCTTCTACAGCAGGGGTACTTCTCAGGCTTTGATTCTGAAATCACATTCCCAAAACAGCTAAAGAAATTGTGAGGGGGGACTAATACAGGGGTGATGATTGAAGAATTACAGGTAGAATGATGCAATATTACACAACCAGCCAGAAGCATGAAATAGAGTGCCAGAAAAGACCAACATAGGTGGTCCTTTTGGGCTACAGAGGGACTCTATAGAAGGTACTCTGTACTTAAGATCACTTCTGCTGGAATACCTACACAGGGAATGACTCCAGGTTAGTGAGGCTACAGACCTCTAGAGGAGAATGCCCCACAGAGAGATGTTGCAACTTTCCACAATTCCTGTTGTAGTCCCTGTTTGGTTCTTTAACCTAAAAATAAACCTTTCCCCCTTTCTTTGAGTCTCTTGAATTATATGTTTACAGGAAGAGTTGATAATAACATACTAGGGGGGGGATGTCATTTGATAAAGATCTAAGATTTAGGGTTGGAAAGAGAGGGGAAAAAGAGATAACGAACCAGAAAAGTGAGAAACCCTCCAAAGTGTAACCTGATCTTTTATGTCATGAAGAAACCTCTTATACAATGGGGGTGATAATATCTGCCTTAGCCAACTCACAATTTGTGGAGATAATAAAAAAAATCTCCTTTTCGTTTTACAAAACATTTGTTCACAACAGTCCGGGAGATAGTACAATTATTACAATCCCATTTCACAGACAAAGAAACTGAGGCTCAGAGAAGGACACGATTTATCCAAGGTTAAACAATAAATATCAGAAGAGACATTAAAAACCCAGGTCATCCATCTCCTAACTCAACATGAAAGCACTTTGCAAAGCTAAAAAAAAAAATCTACATAATTAGAAAAATATTTTTTGCAGAGGGAAAGAATGTTGATAAGTCACAGTAAGAAACACAATGCTTTATATTCATAAAAGAGGAATGTTTTTTTAGAGGTGGTCCTGGGGTGGTATTTCTCCAGATACTATCATTGCCGAGAAAGCTGCCAGTTAAGCATTAATGTCAGTAGGACCTAGTTAGGCAAACGATAGAGGAAGCCACACCAAATTTAAACAGTGGGAGCCAAGAATAAACTTGTAATAAGAAAAGTAAATGAACACATAAGGCTAGGAAAATACTGTCAACCATGTTTTCTCTAGAAACAGCTTGAAAACAATGCATATTTACTGAGTCTCCTATTCTCTTGCACTAAAGGTCTCACCCTTTAAGGATGAGGCAAGCTGGGGAGAGTCCCAGTTTCTAAGACTATGAGAGAAAAATGGGAAGAAAGCATGTCTTTATTCCTTATTTACCCATTAGCTAAGCATGGGACAATCTCTGAAACTTCTTCAATGCATCCCCCAGTTCCTCTGTTCTACCATGCTATAAATACTGAGATTCAATTAGAATATTTATTATTTGTCCCTCCCATTGCAGTGGGAGACAGAAAGTCTATGAAGGCAGAGAATATCCTAATTTCTTCTCCTGCCACCCAGAAGTTATGGAAGGGTGAGTAAAAAAGGTCAGATTCCACATGGGACAAGGATATGGGGAAGGAAGAAATGGGAAGGATTACAATTTTTAGTTAATATGAAAGCTGAAAACAGTTTATGAGAAGTTATGAATTATGGCAACTCCCATAGCAACTTTGATCTTGGGAAAGAAATTATGTCTACTGAAGTTTATACTGCCTTTGTCAGCTTCTTGGCATGGTAACATGGCTTTCCAAATTAAGCTGTTTTACTTCACCACCATACAGAGTGCAGTGAATAAAGTGCCAGGTCTAAACTCGGGAATATTCAATTTCATGAGTTCAAATCTAGCTTTAAACCCTTAGTAAACATGACCCTGAGCAAGTCATTCAACTCTGTTTGTCTCAGTTTCCTCATATATACAATGAGATGAAGAGAGAAATGCCAAACCACTCTGGTATTTTTGCCAAGAAAACTCTAAATTGGGTCACAAAGAGTTGAACATGACTGAAAAATAACTGAACAACAATGATTTTTTTTAATAGATAAGTCTACTTTAAGGAGAAGATGGATATAAGCCAAGAGTTAAGTAACAAACAGGCAGTGCTACAAAGACTATAGACAAGACTCTGGCAAATAACTAGACAAGACTTGGGCAAATAACTTCATATTTTTAAGTACTTTATAATTTTTGAATGTTTTCATAGACATTGTATCATTTGTTCTTCAAAAAATCTTGCACAGTAGGCAGGATAAAGATTGTTACACTCATTTCAGAAATGCTAAATCACTTGCCCAAGTTGATGCAAATAACAATACACTTTCTAGCTTTGGTAGATTGTACAAGTTTTTACTATGCTGGCACAGTCTTTGATAATAATAGCAACAATAATAACACTATTGCTAATTATCATATTAATTTTACCATTAATAATACCAGTACCTGCTATGTCCCAGGTACTATGCTAAGTATTTTACAAATATTATCTCATTTGATCCTCACACCAAAGCTGGGAAGAAGGTGCTGTTATTATCCTGATTTTACAGTTGAGGAAACTGAAGCAAACAGAGATTGAGTGTTTTACTCAGGGTCTCACAGTAAGTATCTGAGGCCAAATTTGGATCAGATCTTCTTGACTCCAAACTCAGCACTCTATCCATGGTACCACCCATACCTCCAAAGATAAAAGTGATTAACCAGCCATCTTCCTACTAGGTCAGACCATATATGGATTTATCAATCCTGGGTGCCACATTTGAGGAAGAACATTGAGTTTGTCCAAAGGAGAGGAACCAGGACAATAATGGGAGTGGAAACCATGTTATACATGGAATAGGAATTTGGAGTATTTATATACATTCTGTGTTTGCTTACTACATGGCTAGAAGCAGTCTTTTCTTTTCATTAGCTGTAAAGCCAGATCTATCAGCATCTTTAAAACTGCCTGAGTATTATCAGGATTTTTTCCTGTATTTGCATCTGAGGATGAAGGACTCCCTCACCCATAGATAATTATATCTGGCTGAGGAAAGTGGGGAACCAAGGCTGCCTTCACCCCACATTTATATCATGTAGCCCTGAGAAATGAACTTGGGGTTTTAGCCTTTTCCTTCATTCTTTTCAATTCCAGAAGCTCAGGAGCCAGAGCCATAGGGATTCAGGAGTCCAGGAATCCAGGCAGGATTTTATAGCTAGCCCAGCAACAAAGGTCTGGCAGTAAGGGTCAAACTCTACTCAGGCTTTAGAATTGAATTTGATGGGACTAATGCTATGTAGGGACTTAATCTAAAATTCTGTGTAGGGACTTAACTTAGACCAAGAACTTAATATCCCTCCCTTCCAGAGAGAAATAATATTGTATGTATGTTTGCTTGTTGGGTCTCTGAAGCAAACACCCCTTTGTAAAAACTAATCTGATTTTAAGTGATTAAATAGAGTCAGAAAGCAGGATGATTTCAGAAAAATCTGAAAAGACTTTCATGAACTGATGCATAGTGAGGTGAATAGAATCAGGAGAACATTATACACAGTAACAGCAACACTGATAATGAATTGTGAATAATTTAGTTATGCTCAGCATTACAATGATAATTTCAATCCAAAATAATCCCAAAGGACTAATGATGAAGCATACTATCCAAATCCAGAAAAAGTACTGATATTGTTTGAATACCGACTAAAGTAGTCTATTTTTCATTTTCATTTTTTTCTTTTGTTCAAGTCTTTTTGTACAAAATGACTAATATAGAAATGTTTTACATGATTGTACTTGCATAGCCTATATCTAATTGCTTATGGGGGAGGGGAGAGAAAGAGGAAGGAAGGGGTTGAATTTGGTACTCAAACCTTTAAAAAAGATACCAAAATATCTAAAAATTGTTTTAACCTGTAATTGGGGGGAAATTATATCTCTACATATACATATAATATGTATATATGTATGTGTATATGTATATATGGAAAAAAATGGCCTTCCCAAAATTGGATGGAATTATACAGTCAACTTTTTTTCTAGTGTACATTGCCTCACAAGTCATCTACTTTGAGATAATTTTGCAAACTTTATAGTTGTTGAGTCTTTAAATGCTTAGATATTGATACCTTCTATATTAAATATGAAGTTTATATCATTGAACTGTTAGAAATATACTCTTGAGAGGCCTGGAGAGACTTGCATGGACTGATGCTGAGTGAAATGAGCAGAACCAGAAGATCATTATACATGGCAACGACAAAAATATATGATGATCAATTTTGATGGGCATGGCTCTCTTCAATAATGAAATGTTTCAAACCAGTTCCAATTGTTCAGTGATGAAGAAAGCCATATACACCCAGAGAGAGGGATATGAATGTGGACCACAACATAACATTTTCATGCTCTCTATTGATGTTTGCTTCCATTATGTTTCCCTTCTCAGATTTTTTTTCTTGTAGATCCAACTTTTCTTGCACAGCAAGATAACTGTAAAAATATGTATATACATTAAAAAAAAGAAAAAAATATATGCCTTGACACTGAAAATCAGATATTTTAAAAAATAGAATTATTAAAGAAGAATCTTAAGGAATTGTCTTAATGTTTCTGGCCAGAAACAGGCCCTACTCCTCTTCAGGAAGAGGGAGCAGTGAACACAAAAGTGGGAGAACGTTTATACTTGCTAGTGTGGCGCAGTCCCTCCCTTCAGAGAACAGATTGGTCCATTTCTTCCCGGTTACAATCTTTCTGATATGCCCACTACATGTCTCCCCTTATTATGTATAAAACATGTTCCCCCCTCATCATATATCTCATGTTCAAAAATGACAGAAAACTCTTCCTACAGGGTGTGTTGTTTAATATACAATTAGCCTATTAAGAAGGCACAGTAGTGATTTGGTCAAGTCCTATCATTGAGCCCAACTAGTTTGGGCTGGATGGGCTATTATCTTAAGTTTGTAATTTTCTCAAAACCATAAGATTCTTTCTAATTGGCTGAATCCACTATGCCTTCCTAGCCCCCCAATTCCTTGTTTTCTCAAGGTTTCTATTGATCACTTAATTGTTCTGTGGAATCTTAACCTTCCTTAACCTTTCTCATTCTGAAAACCTTTGGTCAGTGGTGTCCACTATAACACTATACCAAAGCTTACAATAATGTGGAAACCCAATTTTTCAGTATTTCTCACAATTTCCCCATTTCCTTTTTTAATAAGGATTTGGTTTCCACATCTTTTCTATTGCCCCTTCTTCAAACCTTCCAACATCATCTCACATTCCTCATCTATATTTTGATCTTCCTCAAAAGTAAACATTCTAATTTAACATTTCTCTTTAAATTAAAAACTTGTAACCTGAAGGGAATAAGACTAACAAAGGAATACAATAAACTTGGACCAAACAAGAAGATAATACAATAATATGTTCCATAATCCTTAATTAGACATATAGTTTTGAGTAGACCCTCAGCTTGAATCCATCATCCCCCCTCTTCTGTCTTCTTGGAATTATGAAGGTAAAAGACAAGAGATCTCAGTCTTCCACAAGAATCATGACTACTTCAAGCTGGAAGGCATGTAGAATTGAGTCATCCTACAGGATAAACCTTTAAGGAACTCATTTCATACAGATTCATGCATCTATCAATACTTTAGAAAGTCTTAGCAAGATTTCTCTTCCCCCTTTCATTTGTTTGTCTTTCTGCTACCAACAAGGCAATTGAGGCTACTGCTTGTATACACTCAGGCCATCCCCTAGAGATGAAATCAAGTAATTTGGAAAAGAAGGCAAATGGTTGCCTTTGTTCAGCCCATAATTGAGTTAAAACCCCAAAGGCAGTTCCTTTATCTACAGTAACAAACTGATAGAAAGGTTTATTAAGGGTAGGCAGGGCCAATACTGGGGCTGTAAACAGAGCCTGCTTTACCTGTTGAAACATTTCCTTCTCTTTTAACCATTCTTAGAGCTCTGGCTCTTCCTTTAATAGTTGATCAATAACCAGATGCAGCCCTTTCCCTCCTCTCCATCGGAATAGGATACTGTCTAACACAGGCTACAGCCTGAAGATTCTTTAGTTTAATTTCTATTGGATCAACTTTCATCCCCCCACAATTCTTTTCTCCTACCCAAATTTCTGGCCTAATATCTTCATAAGTTTCAATACTTAACAAATGTAGCCTAACAGCCAATCGTTTCTATATCACTTTTATCTCTAGATCTGATTTTAAAATTAAGTCTCATCCCAACAGGTTTATTCCTGCTTCTGGAACAAATAAAAATTTAACAGTAGTTTGTTTATTTCCACACCAAATAGTTGTTTCATTATCAGAATTATTAGTCTTTACCAACCCATACTTAGGCACAATTTGTTCTAACATTACACATATCCCTATAAGCCAAATTTTCTTGTTTTTATTTCTTTGTTAAAGGGAGAAGGCATGACAAACCTTAAGATTAATATTCTAAATAAGATTAATATTCTAAATAACTTTGGACTAAATTTCATAAAATTTATACCACATATCCAGCAAAGCTGACAAAATGTTATGGCATAGCTCATACAGTTTTTGCAAATTACCCAATATACAATTTAGAAAGTAACATGGTCTAATTAGGAGATACAAACATAGATCTCCTCTTTAACTTCTTTAGCTTAATTACCAGAGAATTTTGTTTCAATATCCAATTTTTTTTAACTTCAAATCAAATATAGATTTAAACTTGTAATACCAATACTCCAATATCAATGCACATATATTTCTAAAATCTTATACCAGAATAAACAAGCTCACAAACACACACTGCCCCAAAATTTAAAGTGTCAGAAAACTGCCCTTTCAAATATGAATACAGGACTTTACAAAATTGCCAGATTTTAGGACCGTGGGGGAGAGTATTGGAGAAATTTGGACCCAGCTATTTGATTGCAGGTCTATGGCACAGTGCCTAGCCCACCCTTCATGCCAGAAATCCCAGGGAGGGGGCTATGTAGAAGATGTTGGGGCACCACTACAAATTCCAAAAGAATACAGAGCAGCAAGGTATATGAGTCTAGCTAAGATAGATTTCACAAGCTTCTCCTAGAGAGGCTTTTTGTTTTTATTTCTGTTTTTGTTTTTTTTCTGGTAAACCTCAAGTTCTGGCCCTCAAAAGGCTTTTAGTCATGTAAATTAGGCCTACTTAAAAATACAATAGACTAATTCCAGTTAGCTGACTAAAACAGTCTGTAACAACTTAATGATTAGTCTTAAAAACCCCAGCTTCTGCTAAAATGTTTTCACAGTTCTATAACCTTAATTATTTCTGTAGACCTAAGTTGGCCAGTCCTATGTACACAGAAATATGTCAAGTATTTTTTTCTTTTCTTTTTGATGTAGCAGTTAGAAATTTTTCCATCCTCAGAAATAATCTTTCCTCTCTCAAACTAAAAGCTATTTACATAAGTCCAATTATGTACAAAACAAGTGCTTTTAAATCTCAAATGGTCAGATCTTTTCCTTTATAATTTGGCTAACTGAGAGAAGCACAGAAGACAAAACACAGGCACTCTCTCACACACACACACAAACACACACACACAAACAAACACAAACTGCTTTTAAATTCCTTTTCCTTCTGTCTAGTAAGAGTTGTATTTTCTTTTCTGGGCCACACTTCTTTACTCCTTCCTTGCACCTATCCAGGGAACATCTTCCCAAATCCTTTCCTGGGGATTCCTGCCCTAAGCCTAGAACCTGTTCTTCCCTTCTGCAAATCCAGCAAGTCTTGGCGAAAGGTGTTTCTTACCTTTGTTCAATATATCAACTTGCATGGTCTGCCAACTGGCTCCCCAATAGTTAAGATTCTTCAGGCTACCTCAAGGCTTGTGGTTTGAAGTCATGAGTTTGAAAGGAATGGAGTTCAACCTCTAAGACCATTGAAATCAACAGAAGCGCTCTTCCCAAGAGGTCTTACCTGCTCCATCCAAGGTGTGCAAGTTAAGTCCCATGTTGGGCGCCAAAATTGTTGGAAATACACACTTGACACTGAAAATTAGCTATCAAGGAAATTTTATTAAAGAAGAATCTTAAGGAATCATCTTAGCATTTCTAGCCAAAAGCAGACCACACTCCTCTTCTAGAAGAGGGAGCACTAAGCACAGAAGTGGGAGAAGCTATTTATACTTGTTAGTGTGGTACAGCCCCTCCCTTCAGAGAAATAATTGGTCCATTTCTTCTGGGTTATAATCTTTCTAATACACATGTTTCTCTTTAATATATATAAAACATGTTCCCCTCTCCTCATCATACATCCCATGTTCAAAAATGGTGGAAAACTCCTCTTACTGGGTTTATGAGGTGATTCAAACAAGTTCCTATTGTTCACTGATGAAGAAAGTCATATACATCCAGAGAGAGGTCTGTGGGGAACTGAGTGTGGACCACAACATAGCATTTTGATGCTTTCTGTGAATGCTTGCTTGCATTTTGTTTTCCTTCTTAAATTTTTTTTCTCTTTCTAGATCTGATTTTTCTTGTGCAGCAAGATAACTGTATAGATATATATATATACATATATTGGATTTATCACATATTTTAATATATTTAACATGTATTAGACTACTTGCCATCTAGGGGAGGGGGTTGGGGAGAAGGAGGGAAAAATTTGGAACAGAAAATTTTGCAAAGGTCAATGTAGAAAAATTACTCATATGTTCTATAAATAAAAATGCTTTAATAAACAAACACCAAAAAAAAGAAGAAAGAAAGAAAGGAAGAAAGAAAGGAAGGAAGGAAGGAAGGAAGGAAGGAAGGAAGGAAGAAAGAAAGAAAGAAAGAAAGAAAGAAAGAAAGAAAGAAAGAAAGAAAGAAAGAAAAGAAAAGATTTTACCCAAGAAAATGTTCTCATCTGAAAATGAGATTATGACATCTGTTTGACCCCAGGTCCTAAATCCCTCTAAAGAGAGTACCATATGGTTGAAAAAGTTCTGTACAGACCAAGTTTCTGTCTAAGACAGGAAGCTGGGAGGCATAGGGGGACTGTTTGGTCATTTCAGTTGTTTCTGATTATTCTTGACCCCAACTGGAGTTTTCTTGGCAAAGATACTGGAGTGATTTGCCATTTCCTTTCCCTGTTTATTTTACAGATGAAGAAACTGAGGCAAACAGGATCAAGTGATTTACCCAGAGTCACATAGATAGTAAATATCTGAGGCTAGATTTGAACTCAGGTCTTTTTGATTCTAGTGCTCTAGTCACCGAGCCACCTAGCTAGCTGCCTTTGAGGTAGAGAGTATTCTTGTTTTTTTTTCTTTTCTTTTTTGCTTATGTTTTGAGGAAGGTTGTTTGAACACTAAGGCAAGAACCTATTGAGTACTAAGCAAACTATGATCTCTAGTATACTTTGTGAAATATATTTTGTTTGTTGAACCTGCAAAACTTTGTATTCGAAGATGACTGATTTTTGCATGTACGCGCGGGACTAAGACTATGCCACACTGATTGTTTTGAGGCTTCCTCTATAGCCACAGGGAAGCTGATAAAAGGAGAAAATTATGCCTCCCCACAGACCCCAGAGGACTTCCATTCTAGGCACATAGAATGGAGTCTCCATGCCATGGGAATCCAAGAGTCCAGGAATCCAAGCCAGGCAGTACAACCCACCTAGCAGCAAAACTCAAGAGCAATCCAAGAAAAGTCTATGAATCTGATCCCACTGTCCTTTCATCCTCAGAGACAGAGGTGTTAGGGGAACTATATGCCCAAAAGTATGGAGAGAAATTACTTTTCTCATATTTAATAACTAATTATTATATTAGGACCAAGCTTTTTCTCCTTTCATTCCTCATTCAGAAATGAATAAGCATAACAAATCTCTTTTTGGAGATCAAATCAGATAGTAAAAGAATAATAAGTTTGGACTAATGGGTGTATTCCTGCTCATTTGTTTGCTCAAACAGATCTAGGGAAGTGTTGTCAGACAGATGACATGGAAATTGATGTCTCTTTGACCAAGATTTGGGTGACCCAGGTCACATACTCTCATTGCAACATACCCTAGCCTCTCATTGTAATATCCATTCCTTCATTAACTATTAAGTAATCAGGATTGATTCTCACCCTGGGGAACATATACTCTATATAATATATAAATTGTGAGGCTGCCACCATGATTGTCTTTAGTCTAAATCATTGCTAAATCACTATCCTTTTATTAATAAATATGCTGGCTTTGTTAATAAAAAGATTAAATAATGTAGGAATTAGGTCTCTCTTTTTTTTAAATTTATTTTATTTGAAAAAAACAGTAAGAAAAAAAAAAAAGAAAAACAGAAAAGGAATGCAAAACAAAATAAAAGAGAACAGTGTCATGTGCCCAGCAGCACATCAGGAAGGATTCAAAATATATAACAAGAAACTATTAAAAAAAAAAAAAAGAACATTGTCATGTGCCCAGCAGAATTTCAGGAAGGATTCAAAATATATAACAACAAATGATCAGATCAAGAAATATATATTTGTAGAAGAAATTATATTCATGAGCATCCACTTTTTCTTTTCTTCCTTGTAAATTGTTCTTTGGTTCTTTGCTGTGCACCTTATTTACTTTATTCTTTTTCCCCCTTTCATCCTCCCCACCATTCCCCAAACAAACAATAATTAAGAAAAGATATATTTTTAGACATATGTAGCTATATAACTACATACACATATACATACATACAACATATACACATATGTCTTTCCTATCCCAGCTGACTCTTTAAATTCTGCTTCATAACTTGACTTGATATTACTTAACCTCTCCCTACCCAAGGCTCCCTCCCTTGTCTTCTTCCCTCACCCTTTGCTTCCCCCTTCACTCATTCCTCTCCCCCCTTATTACTTTATAGATTTTGGAGGGTGCTATACCCTTCTTGGTATATATGTAATGTTGCCTATTGAACCCATTCTGATGTATGTTTTCAGAACTATGAGCCCTCCTCCCCCCTCTAATGCCTCTGTGTCTATTCTTTCTTTGCACCTCATTTGTATAACATGATTGCTATTTTTACTTTAACTGTCAATCTCTCTTTTGTCTCTCAAACCTTTTTAATCACCACAAATATTAAGGGAAATGTTTATATATCTGTTCTCATTATATCTTTGAAATAAACTAGGTGTATAAATCAAACATTTACTGATAATAAATCATTATTTCGTGAGCCCCACATTCAGTTACAAGAGTCCATATGGAGTTGCAAACCACAGTTTAAGAAGCTGGATATTAGAAAATCTTGAGGCAAGATATCATGTAACACAGCCAACTCTCTGAGAGTGGGACCAAAGCAACTATATTACACAGATGTAACAGATATTTATGCAGGAGTATGCTGTAAATGTTTAACAACAAGCCTTGAGAAGGGAGTGGGCAAAGCATGCACAGTACATTTTAAAGTTTTATCGGCATTATTAATATTTTCTCCATTTTGTTAAGACCAGATAATCAATAAAATAATAAATCAAGTCCTGACTGATTTATGGGATTTACTGATTTATGATGTCATAGTACTGTAAGCTGACTCAAGTATATCCCTGCAGATATGTCTTACAGGGAAAGGATTACATTTCCCAGGATGCCTAGACCCAAATGACAAAAGGATTCATTTCAGAAATAATAATAGCTCACATTTATTGGAGTGCCTGAAATTACTTTAGGAAGAAGACAGGCTAAACACTAGAAGCAAGATAATTGGAAATGTTTCCCAAAGCTTTCTTATCTGGTTAGGGGCATAAATGAGTCAGAAAGACTTATTCATTGCCAAAAATGCCAAAATATGAATCTATGAGTTAAGAGGTGATTCAGACCTTATAAATATTTCCAGGATCCAAAGAGGGAATGAAGAAGTTTGATTTTGAAAGGAGAATGATGGCAGACATCAAAGCTTCAGGTACCTGGAGGCCTCTTATGCAAAGTTAGAATTTTTCTACATGATTCCAGAGAACAGATCTAAACAATGGTAATAGAATGTTGTGAAGTTTGATTTTGATTTCAAATGAAGGGAGACTCCTAACATTGGAATTGTCTAAGAGTGGCCTGGGATGCCTAATGGAAAGTCTCAAATTGGGGGTCAAAAAGCCACTCATCAAGGATGTTAGAAGGAATTCTTCCTCAAGTAAAGGTTGTACTGTGTCTCTTTCAACTCAAACATTCTATGATTCTATCCAAGATTATCTATATCTAGTATTTTTCCCACTACAATATGCTGCTCTCCTTTGACCTGAATCAAAGGAATGAATCTCAAGTTATGAGAATTTCATGAATCAATGGAACTCATGGAGGAGATAAATATTATGGGAGGGGAATCCTAGCAGCTATAAAATCACTTTCTATCTTGCTAGGCAAAGGGCAAACCCTGTCACTTCAAACTCATGGTGACCTTGGTCTATTTGCATGGATTGTACTGACTATCCCAAGGCCTGGCAAGTTCTGCCCTTTCACGAATAAATTTTGGTTTCCCTAGGTGATTTCAGAATTTGGTTCATCTCAGTCCCACCTTCTTCAGGAAGTCTTCCTCCTGGATGCTACTTGTTTGCCTTCTCAGATTATCTTCCATCTCCACCAAGGATTCTTAACCTTTTCTTTTTCTTTTTTTTTAACTGAGGCAATTGGGGTTAAGTGACTTGCCCAAGGTCACACAGCTAGGACATGTTAAGTGTCTTCTTAACCTTTTTTATGTCATGGCAGTTTTGTATTTATGGAGATCTGGTAAAGGCCATGATCCCTTCATGGTATAATATTCTAGTCCCAAATTCTAGTCCCAAACTCTTTGAATTCTAGATTAAAACATACATAAATTACATATATATTCTTGTATGGACCCAATTATTTACATGTTGTCTCCTACATTTGAGCATATGTTCTTGGAGGGCAAGAACCTTTCTTTGTAGCTAAAAATTTAGCAAAGTGCCTAGAATATAGTAAGTGCTTAATAAATACTTGTTGACTGACTGACTAACTTTGGGCTGTTTGACCATTTTAGGCATAATGAGATGATTCTAAAGTAGAATTTAAAGACTTCTACAGTTGCTCCTAGAGTTACCTTTTCCAAATACAAAAAGAGATTTACAAGCTCCCTATGAAGTTTATTTTGAAAAGATAATGATCTCTGGCTCTCTGCAGGCTCATAAATCACAGAAATATTCAAACAAGCAACTCTGAGCCCATTGCTGGGATTTCAGTTTGGAAAACTAGAAGAATATTATGGAGCCAAAAAGGAAGTTAGCTCCAGAGAAAACAGTCCAGTTTTTTAAAACCAGTGACTTCCCTTCACTTTAGTAGCAAACAAAAATCTTCCTCTGGGACCCAATAGATGAATGCCCTTCTCATGAGGGTGGCCTGGGATGCCTGAGATTAAAGAAGAAAGAGCCAGTCTCAATGTGTACAGGATGGCCTATTTCCAAAGGTTTTCCAGGGACAGTTCCAGGTTTGTTCACCCTACCTCCAGCTATAAGGAGAAAATAAAGGACACAGACCCCTCCCCAATTCTACACATTACAACTGACTCCACTTTTCAGAATTAAAAGATAACTAGAATATGAGGATATACATTGTCTGTTCTATATAGATACTATCCCTTCTACTCCTAGAAGAATTACCAGATTAGGGGGGATCAGTAAAGAATTTGGGCTGGCTAAAAAATCATTTTCCTTAAAGATCTAGCATGCTTCATCACACTTTGGAGGTGATCCTTGGTCCTCAGAGTCCATGTCAGCAAATATATTTATAAATTCTGGCAAATTCTACCAAGATGAAAAAACATTAAGGATGAACTTCTTAATCGGCTGTCCTCTTTTCATTCAAGAGTCAGCAGAGCTATGAACAAAGAGACTCATCACTAAAAACATGGCCACTCCATGATAGAATGTTTTGGAGGCAACTTAAGAAAAGGAAAAGAACAATAGTTCTCAACTGAGTTGTGATTTGAAATACAGATTCACTGTATGATTAAATCAGTCACTTTCCTTCTCTGGGTCTCAGTTTGCTTCTCTGAAAAAGCGAGTTGCAAATGTAGTGAACTATTCACAGCAGTGCTTTTTATGGCAGAAGAGAACTAGAAAAAAAAGGAAGGGTTACCAATTGATTGGGCAAAGACTAAACAAATTGTGATACATGAATACAATGGAAATGAAAATTTATTGCACATAAGAAATGAGAAACTTAAGGAATTTAGAGAAACATGGGAAGACTACATGAAGTGAAATAAGCAGAATCAGGAAAATAGTATGGCCCCAATAATGGAAAATTAAAGAATAAAAAAATAAAAGCCAATATTATATAATTATAAAAACCAATCTTACCCAGTAAGAAAATATTCTACTTTCCTTTAGTATGGGACTATTAGGAGCCATAAGGGAGAGGGAAAAGCAATAATATATCTAGAAATGATTGTGACTTTAAAACAAAAGGTATCAAAAGGATTAGATGAAATGTTTAAGGTCCTTTCCAGTACTTTGATTCTATGAAAATCTAAGCATTCATCATAATAAAATCAGAGATCTTTCAAAGTATCAAGAACACTTCACCTTTAAGAGTCAACTTTTTCCCCTTTAAGAGGGTGGGAGGAATCAGTCTATGACTAAAGAAAGATTAACTTTGGCTATATGTTCCTCAGAACATGAAGCATAGGCTTTGAGTCAACCATCGTGCAGTGGAGCATAAGATAATTACGACCAAAAGATTAGAGTCCTAGGACTCTAATATTCTGTGCAGGAGAGAGATAGTAGGATGCTTTGGAATAAGAACTAAACCTGGGAGTCAGAGGCACTGGGTTCAAATTCTAGTTCTATAGTTTACTATCTGTAACTTATGTGTTGTCTTACAAGGTAAGACATACGTTTATATATTCCTTGAGGGAAAGGACTTGTTTTTGTGTCACCAGCCCCTAGCACAGTGCCTTGTATATTATATTCTTTCCCATTCCTTTTGATCATTTCATATATGTAGAAAGTGACAGATTCACCAACTGATAAAAGATAAAAGAATATGAACAATTTTCAAACAAAGATATTAAAGTCATTTCTAGTCATATGAAAAAATGCTCTAAATCACTATTGATTAGAGAAATACAAATTAAGACAACTCTAAAGTACCACTTCACCCCTCTCAGATTGGCTAAAATGATTAAAAAAAAAGATAATGATAAATGCTAGAGGGGATGCAGGAAAATTGGAATAGTAATGCATTATTGGTGGAGTTGTGAAATGATCCAACCATTCTAGAGAGCAATGTGGAGCTATACCTGAAAGATAACAAGCTGTGTTCCAGTTTGAAAGTAATCCCTTTGATCCAGAGGTGTCTCTATTGGGTATGTATCTCAAAGAGATCATAAAAGAGAGAAAAGGATCCACATGTGCAAAAATGTTTGTAGAAGCCCTTTAGTAGTGGCAAGGAACTAGAAATTAAGTGGATACCCATAAGTTGGGTAATGGCTGACTAAGTTACAGTATATGAATGTAATGGAATATTATTGTTATATAAGAAATGATGAGCAGGCTGATTTCAGAAAAGCCTGGGAAAGACTTACACAAACTGCTGCTGAGTGAAGTGAGCAGAACCAAGAGAACACTGTACACAGTAGCAGCAAGGTTAGTGACTTGTATTGGATTGCATACTGTCTTGGGAAGGAAGGAGAGGGAGAGAAAAAGAGAAAAATTTAGAAAACAAGGTTTTGTAGAAATGAATGTTGAAAACTATCTTTGCATATATTTGGGAAAATAAAATACTATTAGAAAGGAGGATGCCAGAATCTTGCTCAGGTCTTCAACCTTTTCCCAGAACCTTTTCCCATTTTATCATCCAAATATTCAAACAAATCTGGGATCAAACTGATTTGGGAGGTCCTTTCAATGTTGTAAATTATAATCTATCTCTACCTCTCCATCTTACGGTCCCTGCCCTTGTATTCCCAAAATTCACCACAAAAGATCCATCTAATATCCTGGAAGCCTTCCTCACTTCCTTCTGAGATAGCAAAGGAACCAATGAAGCATTTGAGCTGCCCACCTATCTTTCTTTGTTTTTACCTTTCAACCAGCCCATCTTTTTATGCTACCAAACAATTCCGTAATGATGTCCTTTGTTCCTGTTCTTCTTTGGGATTCTTCATTAGTAATATTCATGCCCACCATGAGCCTCTCCATTGTCTTAAATAAGATTCTCATTGTTGGTTCTATAGTGGCAGTGGTGTTTCATGTCTCATTGATATATAGTAACATAAGCAAAATGTTAGCATTGAAAAGATAGACTTTTGCTATCATGGGAAGCTTGGAGTGAGCTAAAGAGCTTTGTAATTTTCCATAAGAAATCCAGAGAACACTCTTTTCCTCTAGACCTAGCTCATTTGTGCACTGGAATGTTTGTTCCAGATATGCATACTGTTAGACAAAGCTCTTTAGAGATCTAAACATGTTGAAATTTAGGCACTAAATGTTACTTATCCATGTTAGCTTTCCTATGTGGATGAACGAGCCAAACTCCTTTGAGTGATTATAGAATTAACTCTGAAAACAGCAACACACACACACACACACACACACAAATAAATAAATAAACCTAAAGCTTGACATGGTGCCACTCCATCCCCAAATGAGCAGAACCCAAATTTAACAAAAAGTTCAAAGTGAAGAATCAGGCTAGAAAAAATGAGCAAACAACAACACCAAAAAAAATGATGAAAAAAAGCTACTAAAGTGATAGAGAAGGTCTATACATAAGTAATAGGCACACAGGATAAACTCAGAACAAGAAATATGAAATATGAAAACAGCTACCAAAAAAAGCCTCAAAGAAAAAATGCTAATTGGGTCAAACCCCATGAAGAATTCCTAGAAATATTAAAGAGATGAGTGATAGAGAAAAAATTGGGGAAAAAATGAGGGTGATGGAAGAAAATTATGAAAATAGATTAACAATTTGGTAAAAGGTGTTCAAAAAATACTGAAGAAAATAACACCTTAAAATAAAAAGTGGCACAAAAAAGCCACTGAAGAAAAGAATTGCTTAAAAAACAGAATTGGCCATCTGGGAAAAGAGGTACAAAATCTCCCTGGAAAAAAATTCTTTAAAAATTAGAATTGAAAAAGTAGAAATTAATGGCTTCATGAGGTATAAAGAATCACTTATCCAGAAAAACTGTATACAATCCTTCAGGGAGGAGAAATGTATATTTAATGGAATAGAGAACATTCAAGTATTCCTGATGAAAAGATTAGAGCTAAATAGAAAATATGACATTCAAACAGAAGACTCAGGAAAAGCATGAAAAGATAAACATAAAGGATTTGATAAAGCTAAATTGTTTATAATCCTATAGAGGAAAATAATATATGTAATTCCTAAGAAGTTTATCATTATTAGGACAGTTAAAAAGAATTTACATAGAGACAGGGAATAAGTGTGCTAATTATGCTGGAATGACGTCCCAAAAAATGAGATGTTTTGGGAGAAGTGGCAAAGGAGAAGGAGAATGGGGAAAATTTTTCTCACATAAAAGAGATGGACAAGGAAAAACTTTTACAATGGTAGGGGAAATGGGGAGGAAGGTATCAAACCTTCCCCTCACTGGAACTGGTTCAAAGAAGAAACACTCTATATTCACACTCAATTGTGTACAGAAATGTAACTTGCCCAATAGAGAAATACGAGGGGAAGGATTAAAGGGAAACATGGCAATCTTAATCTCAGACAAAGCAAGAACAAAAATAGATTTACTTAGAAGAAAAATCAGGAAAACTATATTTTGCTACACGGTACCATAGACAAAGAAGTAACACAAAAAATTTACAGCAAATTTCTCTGATGACTTCATTTATCAAATATATATTGAGTATAGAACTAAGCCAAATTTATAGAAATAAGAACCACTCCCTAGTTGATAAATTATCAAAGGATATAAACAGTTTTCAAAAGAAGAAATGAAAGCTTTCCATAGTCATATAAAAAGCTCTAAATTGCTATTAAAGAAATGCAAATCAAAACAGCTTTGAGATACCACTTCACATCCATTGGAAAAGACAAATGCTGAAAGAGATAGGGGAAAATAGTCACACTAATGAATTGGTGGTAGATTAGTGAACTGATCCAATTACTTTGGAAAACAATTTGGAACCATGCCAAGGGCTATAAAATTGTACATACATTTTGACTCAGCAATATCACTTTTAGATCTATATTCCAAAGAGATCCAAGACATCAATAATATTTATAACAGGTCTTTTTGTAGTGGCAAAAATTTAGAAATTGAGATGTTCATCAATTGGGGGACAGCTAAACAAATTGTGGCATATAATTGGGATGGATTACTACTGTGCTATTAGAAATGACAAAGCAGGATGGTTTCAAAAAAAAAAAAACAATATGTCAAGACCTACATGAACTGATGCAAAGTGAAGTGAGAAGAACCAGAAAATCATTGTGGAGATGATCATCCATGAAGGATTTGATGATTCTGATCAATATGATGATCTAAGACAATTTCAAAGGAATCATGATAAAAAAAATTTCTCTTTACCTCCAGAAAGAGAACTAATGAATTCTGAATGCAAATTGAAATATAATCTTCTCACTTCTTTTTTTTTTACTTTTTTTTAAAAGTATGGCTAATATTGAAATGTTATATATAATTTCATATGTGAAATTGATTTCATATTTCTTGTCTTCACAGTAGGCAGGGGAAGGGTGGAAAGGAGAGAGAGGGAAATTTTGAACTTCAAAATTTAAAAAGAAAAGAATGTTAAAATAAATAAATAATATTTTGTTTTATTGGAAGGCTCCTTAAAACCATATAATGTTATAGCTGGAAGGATCCTTGAGATCACCTGCTCCAATCTCTTTCTTTTATAGACAAGGAAATTGAGACCTAAAAAGCAGAAGAGACTTTTCTAACGTGATACAGCAAGCTGTTAACAGTTAACATTTGTTGATGTTGGGAGTTCTGTCAGACTTTTAATGATCATTTAGCCAAAGTTCAAAGGTAATAAGATAGAACTATAATGAGAACCAAAATTCTCTTGCTACTCTTGTTCTTCAGTAACTTTAGCTGTGGCTAACTCTTTGTGACCCCATTTGGGATTTTCTTGGCAAGGATGCTGAAGTTGTTTGTCATTTCCTTCTCAAGCTCATTTTATAGATTGAGGAAACTGAGGCAAACAGAATTAAGGAGACTTGCCCAAGCTTACACAGGTAATAAGTATCTGAGGCTGGATTTGAACTCTTGAAGACAACTTTCTGATTCTAAACCCATTGTTCTATACACTGTACCACCTAGTTGCCAACAGTAGAAGCTGGATATTCCAGTTCCTAGGCTTTTGTGTATTCCACTACACCACACTGCCTGTAATAGGAAGATAACACCTCTTTCTAGAGGTCTAAAAAAAGGGTGATATAGTTGGGGGAAATCATTCCTTTAATGAAAATGTGCCAGATGTCATGCTAGGTGCTAGAAATATTGACAGTTCCTACATTAAAGAAGTTTGAATTCTATTAGGGGTTGGAGGAAAATGAGACTAGAAATACTACCTTGTATGATAATAATTATAATTATAATTTATGTAGAGTATTTAAAGTTTGCAAAGCACTTTGTATATATTATTTAATCAAACCAGCAAACCATTTTAATATCAAATCAAGATTTGTGGGGGTTTTGTTTTATTTTTTGTTTTTGATTTTTTTTTTTTACTTTTACCTAGGGTTTTAAATAGAATATATAGGAAAAACAGAAATATAAACAATTCCCTCCAAGACTCCGGGGGCTCATCTCTGTACCAACTCAGTCTCTGGGAAGACTTAGCCCAGTTCCTACATAGTTTTGGTTCCACTCGGTTCATGTACAAATCCAGCATTGCTGCTTACATCTTTGTCTTAGGTACTGCTGGACTAGGTTCTGAAGATCATTCCATGTTCCTCTGGGCATTGATGCTGGTAGCTATAAAACCCAAATACTAGGACACCTCTAAATTCCTTTTCTGATGTTTAAAAACTCAGAAAATCAGAATCTAATGTCTTTATTTTATTTATTTATTTGTTTTGCTTTTTGCTGAGGCAATCGGGGTTAAGTGACTTGCTCAGGGTCACACAGCTAGGGCATGTTAAGTATCTGAGATCAAATTTGAACTCAGGTCCTCCTGACTTCAGGGCTGGTGCTCTATCCACTGCACCACCTAGCTGCCACCCCTAATGTCTTTATTTAAAACAAACAGGGAAGGAGGGAGGGAGGGAGAAAGAAAGAAAGGAAGGTATGGAGGGAGGGAAGGAGGGAGGGACAGAAGGAAGGAATGAAGGAAAGAGGGAGGGAGGGAAATATGGAGGGAGAGAGGGAGGGAGGAAAGAAAGAAGGAAAGAAAGAGAAGGAAGGAAGAAGGGATAGAGAGAGGAAGGAAGAAAAGAGAGGAAAGAAGTAGAAGGAAGGAATGGAGGGAGGGAGGGAGAAAGGAAGGAAGGGAGGGAGGAAGAAAGAAAGAGAGGGAGAGAGAGGAAGAAAGAGAGGGAGAGAGGGAGGGAAGGAGAGAGGGAAAAAAGGAAAGATGGAGGGAGAGAGGGAAGGAAGGAAGGAAAGAAAGAAAGAAAGAAAGAAAGAAAGAAAGAAAGAAAGAAAGAAGAGAGAGAGGGAAGGAAGGGAGAGAAGAAGGGATGGAGAAAGGGAAGAAAAGGAAGGAAAGAAAGAAGAGGGAAGAAGGGGTGGAGAAAGGGAGGAAGGAAGAAAGGAAGGAAGAAGGAAGGAAGGAAAGGAAGGAAGGAAAAGAAGGAAGGAAAGCTAATGCTTTGATCTACACTTTGAGTCCATCACTTATCTCTTTTGAGGCATATATTATGTTAAAATGTTTCATAATGAATTCTTTGGAATTGTACTTGATTTTTATGTTCACTAGAGCTCCTAAGTCTCTTAGTGTTGATAATCTTTACAATATTTTTTATTATTGTATAAATCATTCTGATTCTGATCACTTTATTATACTTTAATTTATACAAATCTTCCCTGTAATTTGTTTTGTTTTGTTTTTTGAAACAACTTTCTTTATCATTTCTTACAGCTCAACAGCATTCCATCACATTTATATACCCTTAACTTGATTAGACATTCTCCAATTATTGGGCATCCCATTAGTTTCCAATTCTTTGCAATCACGAAAAGAGCTATAAATGTTTTTGTACATGTGGACCCTTTCCTTGATTTCTTTGGGAAATTGATTTAGTAGTGGTATCACTAGGTCAAAGAGTATATGCAGTTTAGTAGATTTTGGGGGCACAGTTCCAAACTGCTCTTAAGAATTCACAACTCCCCTAATATTGCATTAAGGTACTTGTTTTTCCCATATTCTCTCCAGAATTTGTCATTTTGTTTTTCTGTCATCTTAGTCAAGCTTATGGATGTAAGATGGTACATCAGAGTTGTTTTGACTTGCATTCCTCTAATGGCTATTTATAGTTTTGGTTTTTTTTTTTCCTCTGAAAACTATCTACTTGTAGCCTCTGATTATTTATCAATTGAAGGATGGCTTTTGTTTTTATAAATTTGACTCAATTTGCTATATACCTTAGAAATGAAATCTTTATCAGAGAAATTTAGTACAAATATTATCCTGCTTCTTTTCTAGTTTCAGCTGCATTGGCTTTATTTGTACAAAAAAAATTAATTCTACGCAATCACAATCATCCATTTTACCATTTTTGAACCTATCTCATATATAATCATGAACCTTTCTTTTATTCACAGATCTGATATAATTTCTTCCATGATCTTCTAATTTGCCTAGAATATCATCCTTTAAATCTAAATCACATACCTATTTTAAGCTTATCTTGGTTATGGTGTGAGATGTTAATCTACGTCTAGTTTCTGCCAGATTGTTTCCCAGGTTTCCCAATAGTTTTTGTCAAATAGTGTATTCTTGCTCCAATAAGTAAAATTGCTGGATTTATCAATGCTAGGTAACTGTGTTCATTCAGTCTGGTAAATTGTGTACCTAGTCTATTTAACTGATTAAACTCTCTGTCTCTTATCCAGTACCAAACTGTTTTGACAATTACAGCTTTGTAGTATAGTTTGACATCAAGTACTACAAGTTCTCCTTCCTTCCCATTTTTTATTTATTCCTTTGATATTCCTGACCTTTGTTTTCCAGATGAATTTTGTTATTTTTCTTAGCTGTATAAAAAATTCTTGGGGCAGCTAGGTGGTGCAGTGGATAGAGCACCAGCCCTGAAGTCAGAAGGACCTGGGTTCAAATCTGATCTCAGACACTTAACATTCCCTAGCTGTGTGACCCTGGGCAAGTCACTTAACCTCAATTGCCTCAGCCAAAAAAAAAAAAAAAATTCTTGGATATTTTGATTGACATGGCATTAAATAAATAAATTAGTTTAGGTAGTATTATACTTTTTATTATATTGATTTGGCCTACCCATAAGCAATTACTGTTTCTCAAAAAAATTATTATGCCTTTGTATAGAGTCTTTTGTGATTGTGTTCATAAAATTGCTATGGAGTCTTAACAAGGAGACTCTCAGATATTATAGAGTGTAGTTATTTTCAATGGAATTTCTCTTTTTTGTCTCTTCCTGCTTTGGTGGTAATATACAGAAATGCAGATTATTTATGAGAGTTTGTTTTATATCCTATAAAATTTGCTTAAAATGTTAATTGTTTCAATTAGTTTTTAATCAGGTCCCTTCCTTTCTTCAAGGTCCAACTCTTTTTTACCTACATCATGCTATCCCCTTTAATTTCTCACAGCCTTATTATCCTTCTCCTTTGCACTAATCACATTCTTCCTTATACTTTGGCCATATTTTTCCTCATCTTTCTCCCTGTTATATTATAAAATGACTGAAAATAAGACCTGTATCATTTGTATTTGTATAATCCATTAGTACTTCTCAGATACAGGGATTCTATACTAAGGAATAAAATTGTGCTGGTGGTATAGAATCAATTTGCATTTCACAGCCTAGAGACTAAGCTAAGGGAGTATTAAAGGGATAAAATTGGTTTTTTTCTACTTTCATTGGAGGGGAAACAACACAAAAAGTGGAAATGAGTGAGGAGGCTCAAGATGAGATTTTTCAAACTGGGATACCACACTGCAGTGGGAGCAATTTCATTTGCAATTTTGCTTGAGGTTGAGGATGTTGGAAAGACAAGTGGAAAAGGAAAAGGAGAGAAACAGAAGTGGTTAGCTGGAGGGAGCTGTATTCCATATCTTCTTGACGTATATCAATATCAAAAGAATGGTAGTACTGAAGAGATGGGCTTTTGCTTTCAGGGAAACTTGAGTTCGTTAAAGGAAACATGCAATTTTCCAGAAGCAATCTAGATTTTTGCTTCCTTCCTCTTATTCATGTCTGGGCACAATTCATTGTCCATCTATACTGTATCAGATACACATCCCTGTTGGATAAACTCTTTTGTGAGTCAATCAAAATACAGGTTGAAATTTGGGCACCAGACATTCTTCAAATACTCAGTGTCTTTTCTGTGTGGATGGATGGGGCAAATTATTTTGAGTGATCTCAGATTTCTTTCAATTCTTCTGCAATGCTTTGATTTGATTCAATCAGCACAATGCCATACAAACAGGAGTACCTCAAGGATCTAACATACATAGAGAATTCCTCTTCACTTTGGGCTGTACTGAATTTATTTCACCACAGTTCCTGATACCTTCAGTGATTTATATTTCACTTGCTATTTATTATCACAGGGTCACTGAAAAGGGCTGTTTCAGTTGTATCTCTATTATGCATCTTAGTTACAAAGTATGGCTGTTTGAGGAACAAAGAAAGGATGTATTTGAGAATGTAAGGTAAGAACAAAAAATATATCATCAAATTTTTAAAGTTTTTAAAAGACAAAAAAGCAGTTTTCTTTTTTGTTGTAGCTCTTTCCAATTATGTTATTATTGCCACTGTGTATAAGTGATCTCCTAAAATATTCAGGCTTTCCATCATTAAAAAAAAAAAAAAGGATATCATAATTCAACAAAAAGGACAATGAACTAGAAGTCCAAAAATCTGAATTCAGGTATTAGCATTATCAATAAATTTTGTCACACACATCCTAACCCAAAGCAGGCTAGGTTCAATAAATAAAAGTCTGTTGAAACAGTGGTGTACCGATTCAAGAGTCGTGAAAGACTTGTCGCCATTAATTTTTTAAGACAAGTCACTTAGCATCTGGGAACCTCAGTTTCTAAATCTGTAAAATGGGAGAAATAATACCTGTAGTGTATTCAATTGCACAAGAATAACGCATGTGAAATCTTACGCAAACTTTAAAAGGCTGTATAAATGACTACTCTTATCACTGAATGTAGATTAATACCAAGAGACAAGAAGAAAAACTTTAATTTGGGAATAACACGAAGCTAAATACTAGCTAGACAATGAACTAAATACCATGCCAGATGCAAGCTAAGTTCCTGGTCTTCTGACCTTGAGTAAACAATTTATGTAAACCTGTTTGTTTATTGAGAAATTCATAGGGTTAGGAAGCATTGACGAATGTTATCTAAATTAAACTGTAGAAAACATCGTTTTACATTTTATTTTTTAAAACACACAAGTTCATGCAGCGTTTCAAAATGGGACCAGTCCTTAGAGATTAACTCTTATAGTAGAGGTTTCTGTCTTTTTAAAAAAAGGGTGGCATTCAGTTACTGAAGGCCTAAACATAGGCTAAAGGCCACTGAAATCCCACCCTCTTTCTGTGACGTATATACTTCGCTGCTTCTGATTGCAGCCTTTAGGCGTCAACCTCAGGGTGTGTATCTTACTGGGACACTGTGAAGATCTCACCTCTTGTTTGCTGAGCGGTCGGGTGTATTGCTCTACACTCCGCACCCCCCAGGGGCCCCCGACCGGTCGGAACTGGAGATATCTTTCTGTGGCGCCCTCCCGCGCCGGATCTCCTTCTCCCTGGGGCGGGACGATTTCCAGAGGCTCCGGTCATTATGGTCAGTGCAATGGGTGGGAGTGGAGGGGATATGGGGTTCCCAAGCCTGGGGCGCATGTGCACATTCGGAAAGGGGGCGAGACATAATAGAAAGGGTGGAGAGAGGACTGCAGAACTCCCGGTCCGCCTCCACCCCAAGCCCTTCTGATTGAGATCCCTTTTTGCATCTGGAGCCCTTCTTCCCATCCCCCAAATCCCACCCACCCATCTCCCTAACCGTGGGACCTAGGAATCTCTGAGAGGAAAAGTCCGGGGGACCCAAACTGTCCCCTGTCCAGGTTCTAAACCGGGGTGCTAGGTACTGGGTTGGGGTACCGGGATGAATTTGGTAATGAATGGTAGGATAAAGGTGTCTGGATGGGGAAGAGGGGAAGGAAAGAAGACCCAGGCCAAGAAACCCTATATCCTTAAAACGCCAGCTTCCCTGGGTGCCCCGCCCTCCTCCAAACCTCCCCCCCAGAAAATTTGGCTGACCCCATGAGAGCCCTATTGGGAAAGAACCCTCAGTCTGGAGTCAGCTAGAAAAGGGGAGCACCTGGGCTCGTGTGGCCATCCCATCTATTTACCCCCTGTGTGACCTTGGGCTAAGTCATTTGCCCCCTCAACCTCAGTTTCCTCATCTGTTTAAAAAAAAAGAAAAAAGAATTGAACTAGTTGAACTTTATGGTTTCTTTCAGCTCTAAAACCCATTCTATGAAAGAATCAATTAAATGAGCATATATCAAGTGCCTACTATATGTGCCAGACATAAATCCAACTAAATTCTCTCAAACCGGACCTCACCTAATTCGGTTTGACTTGATGCCTTTTTTATTTTGTGATCAGACACAGTCCCCCCCAATTTTGGGGGACAAAACGAGACACCAACCTTTTCCTCTTTCCCCCAGAGAGATAAGTCCAAAGATTTGGTGCACTGTAGCCAGAAAAATGATGGAAGGGCTTGAGAAGGAGTTACCCCTATCCCAAACCCCCTCCGCAAGAGCCTGGGTGGGTGATCCGGAAGGCATTTATCACTCCTAGCCAGACAAGGCTGCGTTTCTTTATCTTTACTAAATGTTCTTTGGAGAACCGAGTGCCACTTTTCTTTCCAGTCCTCTTCTGAGTGGAGCTGCAGTTCCCCGGGGACTGGATTTCACTCGTGGGGTTCACGTTAACAATGTCCATAGCCAGAGCACGCTTATGGTAGGGTATCCTAGACCCGAGAGTAGGGTTGGATGTGAGCAAGGAAAATGGAGATAGATGAAAGGGGATTGGTTCACTCTTTTTTCTTTCCCACCCTTATCTTCTAAAGTGGAGGAGAACAACAGCACTCATATTTTGAATCAGAGAAAACAGATTCGCATTATGACTGGTATTGTCTACTTCTTGGATTCTGGGCTAGTTACCTTACCTGTATGAGAATCACCTTCATCAATAAAATGGGGAGGTCTGGATGTTTTCTAAAGGACCCTTCCAACCCTAAATATTGGGCTATGAGGAGGTCAGCCCATGAGGTCTCCTCCAGCCAGACTCTAGGCCTGAGGCATGTGAGGGATCAGGGGTATGTTCCAGCTCTGGTACATTCCAAGCCCTGCCCTGGCGTGGATCTGAGTAATGGCGTGCCCAAAGAGTCAGTCACCCAAACTGTTTGCTGTGAGACAGAGGACTGATGGGACTGCCTGGGGCTAAACTAGTCTTGTTTGGTGCTGACCATGGCTTGCAGTATTCTTGTCTGAGAAACTTTCAAGGAAACTTGGAGGGTATTCCCTGTTCAGCTTGAGTCAGAGAGCAGGAATAGACCCTAATTCCTTTGTTAACAGAGATACTATGCATTTGGGGTGCCAGGAGTACTCAGAATGATACACCTTTTGAATACCCATTCACCTGAATGGAAAACAGGACAAAATAAACTAGATGGTAAGAAGTGTGTTAAGACACCAGGTAGTCTTATCTACTGGCACCATCTAGTCTGTCTTTGAATGGTGGACTCAAGAAGAGGGACCAGATCAGGGATGTCATTGGTGTAGGAATCTCAGGTAGATTCTACTGGAGCTTAAATGACTTGCCCAGGATCACTCAGCCATTATAAGTCAAAATGGAGATTTGACACACACACACACACCCTCAGGTCCTCCTGGCTTTTTGGTTTAGGTAGCCTTTTCTAAAGTTAGCATCAGAAAAAGGCCATCTAATCTAATTTCCAGTAGCCCCTCTTCTGCATCCCACATTACAGCCTCTGACAGAAACTGTGGGAAATTAGAAAGGACAGAGGGGAAGGGAGAATAGAAATTAGCAAGAAAGGAAATGGACTTGCTTAAGAAGCAGCAAAGATTACATTAGAAGGAATGAGAAGCAATAGACAGATACACCTGAAGTTCAAAAAGGAAGCTGATTTGGAACAGAAAGTTTTGCGAAGGTCAATGTAGAAAAATTACTCATATGTTCTGTAAATAAAAAGCTTTAATTAAAAAAAAAAAAAAGGAAGCTGAATCATCTGTTTGCTATAGTCCAGATCAGGAGGCAAGGCTCCAGACAATTAGAGAATTAGAACTGGAAAGGATGTTAAACACTGTCTATTCAAAATCTTCATTATATAGACAAAGAAATGAGACCTAGCAAAACTGATTGACTTCCCAAGATCATTCAGCTCTTAAGTAGCAGAGTTTAAACTGGGTCCTTTGGATTTCCAGAGCCAATGTTCTTAAATCATACTACTACCATAAAGACAGCTAGTATCACTGATAAATGGCAAACCATTCAGTGGGGACCAAGTGTACTACTTATTTGTATAGTAATACTTATTACTATTATTATACTTAAACAATTAATTGTCTGCTATGTATGGATCTCTATATGAAGAAATAGAGAAATTAAGTTTAATTAAGAGAGAATTTATGTTCTTATGGAATTTAACAGTCCAATGGGAAGTAGTCAGCCATGGTCACAAATAAAGAAGATAGCAGATAAGGAGATTAGAGAGGTGCTAATACCTACTTGAAGATAGAGGGGCTCATAGGGAATCAAGGAAACTGGAAGTGGTATTTGTTGTTGTTCATCCATCATTTACAAAGAGAACTGATGACATCAGAGAGGATGATGTCTTGACTTATATGTGAGATGGATTTTAGTGATGCAGGGCTATCCCAAGTCATCAGCCTTACTCTCTCTTCTAGTATCATTTGAGTCCAGTGGCAAGACATAGGTCAAGAGAAAGGTTTTGGTGACATTTGAATTCAATTTTAAAAGATGGATAGGAATTGAAGATGCAAAAAGGAAAAGGGAGGGCATTTCCTGCACAAAGCACATAGAAAAGCAAAGGCATAGAGTAGGAAAGCACAGAATTTGCTCAAAAGTTAGAAGTAGTTATTCTGCTAGGTGATGTTAGAGTTAGATAAAGCTGGCAATCTCATGGTCTCAGGTTGCAGAAGACCTTGAATTCCATCTGGCAATAGGAAAGGGAAAAGAAGGAAGCAAATTAATATTTTTATAGCACCTACTATAGCATCAGGCACTATACTAAGTGATTTTTTAAATAAATTTTATTTGATCTTCCTAATAGCACTTTGAGTTTGGTACAATTATTATTATCCCTATTTTACAGGTGAGGAAACTGAGACAGAGAAGTTTTAAAAGTTATGAAAGTTAAATGACTTGCTCAGGGACAGTTTTGAAGACCCAGATTAAATTCGAGTCTTCATGACTCAAGGCCCAATGCTCTATCCACTGCATCGCCATATGCCTTTAACAGAGGCAGAAACAGATTTTATAATTTACTCATTAAGAAATAGTCACTGAAGATATTTGGACACTTAAGAAGAGTGATTTCTGGAATATTTCATTAATCTTTGGATGCTATGTTTTTGAAGCCACTTGACAAAGTGTTGTCCAAATAAGAATAACCTGAATAATGAAAAAACTCAAAACTATCTCAAAGAGATTGGTTGAAGGACTTGGTAATGTGATTCATGGAAAAGAGATTACTTAGGAGTAACAGAGCCATCTTCAAATATTTGAAGGACTGTCACATGAAGGAAGGTTCTGTGTTTACTATGTGCTTGGCAAATAGTAAGAACTTAATAAATGCTGTTTCATTTTTTTCATATAGGTAGAGATACTATATCAGTACTTGAAGAAGTAGCTTCAGCCCATTGTGGAGAAGTCAGGGTGTTATGGAGGAAGCATTTTAGAGCAATTAGCTGGTACAGTATATACAATGCCAGGCTTGAGTCAGAAAGACCTACAGTCAAATCTGGTCTTAGACACTGGCTGTGTGACCCTGGGCAAGTCACAACCCAGTTTGCCCCAGTTTCTTCACCTGTAAAATGAACTGGAAGAAGAAATGCAAACTACCTCAGTATCTTTGCCAAGAAAAATTCTAAGTGAGATCAGAGAAAATCAGTAACTACTAATAGGACTGAATATAACAATAACATAGATTTAGGAGTCATTTGCCTAGAGGTGGAAGTAAATTCAATTGCCAAGGCAGAGAACACATAGGCAGAGAAAAGAGAAGTAAAAAGGTCAGAATGATACCAGCCTATCTGTTTAATTATACATTTACTAAGCACCTATAGAAGGCCCCTGCTAGCCCTAACTAACTAGACTTTTGACTCATTGTCAGTTGGATGTGTCCTTGGACAGAGTTAGCTTGATATAGTGAGAGATAGTGTAGGGTTGTTGGAAAACCATTCAATTTAGGGTTAGATATGATAATGAGGATGATGATTTAAATAAGCACTTTACAGGCATTATCTTAATTAGTTTTTTCAATTCCTGGGTGAGGTAAATGCTTCTATTATCATACCCATTTTATAGATTAGAAAATTGACACTGAGAGAGTTTAATCTAACTTACTCAAGGTGACACGACTAGTTAAATGTCTGTCTATGGAAGAATTCAAATTCAGGTTTTCCTGACTCCAAATCTAATACTCTACTGGTTTCACTTCCTGGCTTTTTGTTGTACAGTGTCTGGCACATAATTGGTGCTTAATAAATGTTTATTGACTGACTATATGACCTTGGTCCAAAAACTTCCCCATCAGTTTTGGTTTTTTCATTTGTAAAATGAAGCTATTGCCCCATCCTCTAAAATTCTCTAAAATAACTCTAAAATTCTATTATCCTAATAGAATGATGCTCTCATATACTAGAATTCTAACATTCTAGAGTATTGTATTCAAATAGTTCAGAATAATTGGATGGAATCAAATTGGATTATTCAAATATTCTGACTACCACCAGTTGATTGGTTTCTACAATCTGTTCATACTCTCATTCCTAAAAAGGATTAAAAGCATCAAGTAATTTAAAAGAAAAAAATAAAAACCAACCCCCCAATTTAGTAGTAAAGTGTTTATGCACATGAAGGAGAAATGGATGAAATATTTAACCTATTAAGGGCAGCTAGGTAGTATGGTAGATAGAACAAGAGGCCTGGAATCAAGAAGCCCTATTTCAAATCCAGCACCAGACACTTACTAATTGTATGATCCTGGGTAATTACTTAATCCTGTTTGCCTCATTTCCTCATCTGTAAAATGAGCTAGAGGAGGAAATAGGAAACCACTCCAATATCTTTGCCAAGAAAACCCCATTTGGAGTCATGAAGAGTTAGACACAACTAAAGTGACTGAACAAAAACAAAGTAAATCTATTAAATCAGATACTTTCTGAAAGCTGAAGGAATCCAGTTATAAAACTTAGATAGTAGCAGTGTAGCAATGAATAGAAGGCCTAATTAAAAGAGCTGGCTTTGGAATAAGAAAAAGATCTGAGTTTAAACTCTGTCTGATACATTTGGGCACTATGATCACAGGCAAATCACTAGTCAGTGTTTCAAGACTGTAAGTTGTTTAGTCTATATTAGTAAACTGGGAATACCCTATATTAATAAAAGCTCTCAGTAATGATGATGATGTAGCAAAGGAGGAAATATAGGGATTAAAGCTTAATAGAGATTAAAGGCTTTCATATATATATATTAGGCTATTATGGTTATACTATTACTGTGAGTTGCTTTTGGGGGATAGCTATGATTTAGGACACACTCCAATTCCATTAATCATCTATTACGTTAAAATAGGGGTGATTCAGTAACATGATGTCTTGGAAGGAATGCTGCACTTTGGGTCACAAGAACTTGAGTTGGGATTGCAGCTTTGACATTAGTTTGCTTTGTGACCCCAGGCAAATCACATGATTTCTCTGAACTTCAAAATTAATTCATCTGAAAAGTTTTAATTCATCTTTTTTTTTTTTTTTTTGCTGAGGCAATTGGGGTTAAGTGACTTGCCCAGGGTCACACAGCTGTTACGTGTCTGAGACCAGATTTGAACTCAGGTCCTCCTGACTTCAGGGCTGGTGCTCTATCCACTTTGCCACCTAGCTGCCCCCAGTTTTAATTCATCTTAAAAGTATACTGATATTCCTTTCCTCACAGGGTTGTTAGGAAAATATTTTTTGTAAACCTCAAATACTATATGTGTATGCCTATTATTATTCTGCCAGGCTGTGTCCTCAGGATTGAACCTAGGCTAGCCAGTTGGTGTTCTCCTTAATTAATAGATAGAGAGTCTGACATTCCTGGAGACTGAACCTGTTCTCTCCATGAGTCACAAAGCTCATTAGCTGGGCATCTGGCAAGAAAAGCCAGGATTCCACCTTCCAGGACACTCTTGTCCTGTCTTCTTAGAAAATAGACTGGCAGATTTAGAGACTTTTAGTAACCCTTTTGGAAATGCTTCTGTCCTTTTGAAACTTAAAAATATCTAGTAATTGTCTCAAATCCAAACTCTGCACTTTCATACTAGATGCCCAGTTAGAAAAGTAGATGAAAAGACTCACATCCTAACAGAGGAAACAGAGAAGATCACACAGAGGTTGGACAAAGATTCAAGACCAGAAATCAGCCTTAGTTATAACTCCTGGTGAGTTGATAATACAAAGACTTTAGAGCTGAGTTCACAAGACTGACTCAAGGGCTTGTGATGATTTGCTAGCCCTACAGCTGGGTCAAGAAGGATGCAAGAGGGTCTGTGAGCTTTAAAAAAAAAGTACAGGTGGGCCCAGTTTTTCAGACATATGATATTTGAAAATGAAGATTTGCAAAATTGAGAAATCAAGGGACTATTTGAATAATCAGTAGAGTCTTCAATTTAGTAGTTAATAGCTAGAATTTGAAAAAGGGCTTTAAGGCTTAAAAATGCTTTATGTAAGCTGTTTCATTTGATCCTCATAAAAGTTCTTTGAGGTAAGTGCTGTTATTATCCCCATTTCACAGAGAAGGAAACTTAAGGTGAGGGAAGTTGTGACTTGCCCAAGGTTACACAATTAACAATTTTTTTTTTTTTTTTTTTTTTTTTGCTTTTTGCTGAGGCAATTAGGGTTAAGTGACTTGCCCAGGGTCACACAGCTAGGGAATGTTAAGTGTCTGAGATTAGATTTGAACTCAGGTCCTCCTGACTTCAGGGCTGGTGCTCTATCCACTGTGCCACCTAGCTGCCCCACAATTAACAAATGTTTAAGAAAAAATTTGAACTCATATCTTCCTAAAGCTAAGATCAGCATTTTGTCCACTGAACCATTTAGCTCACAATTCACCCAAGGAGGCTTTATTGTGAAGCAAACAAAGGTTCAAAACCTACAAAATTTAAATACATAGTGTTAGAGATTACTGCTATTTGAAGATCCATTAATTGGGAAATGAAAAATATCTTAGTGTTGTACAGTGTTTCAAAAGTCATGGTGCAGTTTAAATCTATTAAATCTTTTAGCTATTGAACTTTTCAGCTTTTAGCTATCAGTATTTTAAGCTATTTGAAACTTTAAATTGTACTAAGACTTTTGGGGACACTTCATATTCCAAATTTGGAAAAATATAATTTTCTCAAATGGGAAAATAAAATTCAACCTACCAAAAAATATGGTTAATGTACAACTTGTTTGGAATGCATCATATGCAAACAGCAAAACATAAGGAACTCAAATTAATGCTTAGAAATGTTCAGAAAGAAGATATAAAATGCTGTCATGTATATATTTGAGTTATATCTGTGACATAGCAGTTAAAAAAAAAAACTTGACTTTGGATCACATTAAGGAAGGTATAGTGTCTTTATGTTATCTACCCCATTCAGACCGCATCTGTGCTCAGTTCTGAATGCCACAGTGGGAAAGACATTGACTAGTTGTCAAGGAGAAGAGTCCCCAGGCTGACAAAGGGACCGAAGATTGTGCCATAGGAGGATTGAATGAAGGGAGTGGTGCCATTTAGCCTTAAGAAGAGAACACTTAGTCAAGACATGAGAGCTGTATTCAAGTATATGAAAGAACTATCATGTGAAAATGGATTTTTGGTTGGTACCAGAAGGCAAAACTAGGAGCAATGGGTGGAAGTTAGAGGCAAATTTTTGTCTCTGTGGGAGGAAAAATATCTTTATAGCTAGAATATGCCAAAAGTTGAATGGGTCATCTCAAGAAATAATGGGCACCCCATTACTGGAGAGTTTCAAGAAAAAGGTACATAATCATTTGTAGAAGGGATTCCTTTTCTAACTATGAGTAGGACTACCAGATTTCTGAGAACCCTTCCAACTCAAGTTCTATGAATATATAATTGGAAATTATGTATTAGTTGAATTAAAAACATTTGTACATTAGTTATCTGGAATATAGAAAGTATTATCCCATAAGAATGAATGTGATACATAGTGATTAATTTCCTAAATTAGCACACAAAAGTGTATTTTACCCAGAGTGAGTGAATGAATGAATGAATGAATGAATGAACATTTAATGTTTACTATGTGCCAAGCAATGTATCAAGCTCTAGGGTTATAAAGTCAGGTCCTGCCCCCAAACTATTTTTCGTTTGCCTGTTAGAGAAAGATAACTTATAAAGAACAGTGGTAGCCATGGAGGGATATTTTGTTTTGAAAAGTTACAAAGATGATGAGTAGAGCCCCACAAGGGAATAGATTGACCCTTGCCAGGAGCAATGGCAGGGTTGATTTGAACCCCTTTCCAAAGATAGGGTGAATGGGGATAGAGGTGGGCAGCTGTTGAGTGAACAGCCAGAAAGGGTAAAGAGAAGTATGGCTAAAGTTGGGCCTAGATATAGTAGGGGATTGAGGCAATTATCAATCA
Organism: Myrmecobius fasciatus; assembly: GCA_023553655.1. NCBI lineage: Eukaryota > Metazoa > Chordata > Mammalia > Dasyuromorphia > Myrmecobiidae > Myrmecobius > Myrmecobius fasciatus. The sequence continues at coordinate 39,910 of JAJPUD010002004.1, forward strand.
TAATAATGAGGCTCTAGGGCATGAATTCCTAGATGGAACGACTTCAGTATGATTTCTGGTTAGTATAGCAGCTGTGGGAGAGGGATAAAAAGGAATATAGAGATAGATAGATAGATAGATAGATAGATAGATAGATAGATAGATAGA
>JAJPUD010002004.1:49131-86182 GCA_023553655.1 Myrmecobius fasciatus
CAATTGGGGTTAAGCGACTTGCCCAGGATCACACAGCTAGGAAGTGTTAAGTGGCTTGAGACCAGATTTGAACTCAGATCTTCCTGACTTCAGGAATAGTGCTATCCCACTGTGCCAGCTAGCTACCCTTGTTCTTATCATTCCTTACTGGAAATGTCCTAAAGATTTCCCAGAGAACCTGCCCCTACTTAATGGCTTTAGGCAGAATTTGAAGTAGAGTTTACTTCAGATTTTAAAAAAAAGCAAAAAAGAAATAGAAAAGGAAAAAAAGTAAACACAAGTACTTAAGGAGAATAGTCCCAGGGTATTTGAACATGGAGAGGAAAAACTTGAAATCCCAACTTTCACTGCCCTGCTTTAGAGGGACCAAAATCCTAGATCTGTGGTGCAGTAGGCTGATATTGGGGACAATTCACAGTGGATCTCTTGATGAAAAGCAACAATGATGATTAGAAGTAGTACCAGGATCATCAAGAATACAAAAAGCAGATGATGACACTTCCAGGTTAGGGTCATTTGTGATAAGATAGCATTACCTTTTTGCATAGAGTGTAATTGCCAGCAACAGGACTAAGATACCTAAAGTGTGTTATGGAAGATGCTACTACCTTTAAACATACTCAGAATTCCTATTTGTACTACCTAGACTAAGACTGCCACTTCTTTTTTAGAATGATGCTAATTTGTCAAGGGCTTGGCTTCTGAGAGGTGGGACACCCAATCAGACGGAAACATGATGATAAAGAGTATTTCTTAGGGTCAGACCTTACCTTGAGATGAGGAAAGAGGGTAAATTTTTAAATTGGCAGCAAGTTTATGACCACTCAGAATAGACTAGCATGGAGAACCCCTTTGGCAAGATCTACCTACCTATCTCATCCATAAAATTAGATGGATTATATGGTAGCAAACCTTCTGTAGAATAACAACATGGTCTCCATATTTAGATTTGCAATGGACCCATTTCCCCTCTTCTGCCTTTCTCATAAAAGCATCATTTTAATTATTTAGTTCAGCAGAAAACATATGTCTCTAATGGGTATTAGCATGACCACAGTAACATTGTAAAATTCTATTGGCTAATTATGTTGTAAAGGCATAGTATAATTCTTCCACTGGTCCTCACCCTAATGGGGAGAGCCTTTGATTGCCCAGTCTTTTTCTTTCCAGGCCACAGACCCCTTGATTAGGCTTATAGCCACTTCCCACCATCAACCATAACAGCCCACTGGGAGAAATTTCCAGAACCCCCATTAGTATCCCCTTTACTGGATTAATGACTACAAATGTCTACTTTCACATATTTCACATAGCATTTGGAGCCATTGGAGAACCAAGCAAAATGATATTCCTCAGAAGCAAAGTCATCATAGGAGCTCATTGGAATAATGGAGGAGCCAAGGTACTAGGACTAGGACTAAAGGTCTCAGCCTCAGGAAGAATTGTAACTTCTTTATGAAAGGTGCTAATACAAGGGGTCATGATGAGCATTATCTTGAATTTGCCATTTTCATCTAATAATAGAGGCTTCCTGTGCCTTACTTTATCTTATAAGAGGAACCCCATTTTAGATATTCTAGTGCTTAAATCTATTTGGTATCACCAATCAAAATAGGCAGACTTATAGGTAACAGTAAATGGGAGCCATCAGTATATCCACTGGGGGAATGTTCTCTGAAATTCGAAGAGTCCATTAAGTTTCTAGATTTCTTTTTTTCGGTCTGTGAAGACGTGAACATCAGTAGTCTGTCCTAGACTGTGTAGAATCATCTGGAATCTCCCCACCCACAATATTCCTGCTACTTGATTGAGCATGCTAAAACATGGATTTTCTTAGAGTTTATCTCCCATCTGTTGTCCCTTATATGGACCACGATCAGATTTAGGGCTTCTGTCACCATGACCTTATCTGACCTAGCCAATATTAAGTCATAAATGTAGTAGTGGGCATCAGTGTCCTTGGTGAGTGGAATCCCTTTCTGCCCACCATAGCAATGTTAGGAAGAGTTCAGGTAGCTCTAAGGATCCTGAAGGGATGGGCTTCTTCCTAGTTATAAGAGAATTGCTTCTGACTAGTTTCAGACATAAGAATAGGGGGGAAAAGGCATTAGTTAGCAACTTCAACAATCTATACCACTGCTGTGAGGTCTTGATCCACCACATTAATAAGGTCAAGAACAATCTCAGCAATTAATATAAAAACTCTTTGTCAATTCGATACTTATAATCCACTATAATCTACCAGGTGCCATTTGCCTTCTTCACTGGCTACTTGAGAGTATCGTAAGGAAGAAGTAGTATATCAAAGTACTTTGGTCTCCTTTGCCTCCCTCACAAGGCAAAAATTATTTTCCTACCTCCACTAAGACCCAGAATTATTTGGAGTTAGTAACACAGGATGGCTCAAGTAAATCCAAAAGTCTCTCTACTTGGCCCTGTCCTTAATAACTGGCAAAGAAGCTTCTAGAAGCACCCCTATAGATTATGATTCCCCAAAATCCATGCTACTAGTTTCCTTTGGTAGTCTGAATTCCAACCTTCCCTATGGAAACTAAGATCCCCTTATGGACTGTTGGAGGTTTCCTAACAGTAACCTAGCTGCTAGTGTGCAACAACATGAGTAGAGATAGAGTAAGGTTTTAAAGGAAACTTTAGGCTTGGGTGGAGCCAAAGAGCTCTTACTATACCAGTGCTGAACACTTTCATAAGCATCTCTGTAGACTGATGATCAATTATTTCTTTATCAACCCTGTGTTTCAGGAAACATCCCCAAAGTGTGTAATGGAAAATGTTGCTTACCTTTAGCATATCCAGAATTCCTATTTGTACCAGCAGTCTTACATGCCTGGATAGCTAGTGTGGTTGTCTCAATCTCTTGCTCAAATTTCACTACTTAGTCTATATAGTGTCTATATAGTCTATATAGTCACATCTATATAGTGGAGCATCATGAGAGACTCATAGCTAAAGCATGTCACCATTAGGGTAGAGCACCGCCCCCTAAGGCAGGATCTAATTGCCTTTTTCTCCTTTAAACAGTCATAGGACATGAAGGGATTGGGGTATCTGTGTGTGGCTGAGGAAGGGGGCATTCCAAACCCATCTCTCTTAGAAATTTTATCCCCTCCCTGTTTGCCCATGACCTTTCTGTCGTTTTGACTCTTATAAGTGCCATCAGGGCACAGTTCTAATTCTTTTAACTACTGAATGAGCATGGAGTTTAGTTTATCCCTCCTTGTGCTAGTGACCCAGCTTTTCTAAGGCTGTTAGAAATAACCAGAGAATATCACCTTGGGCACTATCTTTATCCTCCAGGTATACATCCTTTAACATCTACTGGTCTAATCTCTTCAAGTCAGTGGAGTTTTAATCTCTGACCCATTGATTGGGTTTGCCTTTGGTAGCTACTGAGTGCCAGCTTCCTGCATAGATTCAAATTCTGTTTTCTGTGTGATTTTACTACCTGTGTGATCTTAAGTTAGTCACTTTACTTTTTTTGACTTCAGATTTCTCCTCCGTAACATGAGAAGAATGGACTTGACCCCCGAGATCCATTCAAATTCTAAATTTATTAAATAAGCAATGTTATAGTAGGGATTCCTCTTTGATATGCATTGGGTTGGATGGCTATCAAGGTCTCTTCTAACTCAAATTTCATGATTCCTATTTCTTTTTCTACTTGTATTGGTATCGACAGGGTTTTATATAGTAGGGTCAAATTCAAACAGAAACATTCCTGTGAACTGCATAGTAACTCAGAAAACCACAAATTAATATTATCAATGTTGCATAATATTTTATTTACTTTGTTAAATATTTTCCAGTTACAATTTAATCCAAATGGGATACACTTAGGAGTTTTGCTGGCCTCACATCACTGTATATGGCATCTTTGATATTTCTGGTGTAGTTAACAAAGCTTCTTACAACTGTGGGTCACAACCCCCTATGGGGTCATATAACTGAACATAGGGGGTCACAGAGTTATGATCTATTATCAGCAAATGTTTGCTTTTACCTATTTTATATACCTATATACTCAGGGTCATATAAAGATTTCTCAGGCAAAAAGAGGTTGCAAGTGGAAAAAGTTTAAGAAAACCCTAGTCAAGTAGAGCTAGGTAGCCAGAAGGGACTGCTTTCTTACCCACGTATAGGCTTTTATAGATTTGAGCTGGAAGGGAGCTTTCAAGCCTAGCCCAACCCCTTCATTTCACAGATGACATCATTTAAAGTCCAGAAAATGGAATAACTTTCCCAAAAGTACACAGATAAATAAGTTGCAGAGCACAAATTCAAATCCAGATTCTCATGGTTCCAAATCTATCCTTTTTTCCTACCATATCCCACTGCCTCTCAGTGAGAAAGTTCATTATACTGGAGGCTTCTGTGAAATGACTTGAGAGTAGTTTTTCTAATTTGAGGACTTTCAAAATGAGTTTTTCTTTTAAAAGAAGGATATTCTGTATTGACAGTCATGAGTAAGGCAAAATCAAATGCATTTAACTTCCCAGTGGGATATGATGGAATGTAGTTAGTTCTTTTTGGAATTGTTCCATTTACCTCTCTGTCTTCATCTTTCAGAGTGAATCATCCTTTAATTTAATATCTGAGAAATGTGACATCTTATCGATTCTTTGTGACCATCCAGAAAATAGGATTTACCAGAGGAAAATTCAGGTAAGGCCAAGGGTGTTTAAAGCAAATAAGGAGAGGAATATTTCTGTGCTTTTCTGTTTTGATCAGGATTTGTGATTTTGTCCTATTAGGAACTCCCAGTGTGAAAACTAATTTGCCTATAGTCTCGAAGTTAGTATATATCAGAAGGAGAATTTGAACTAGGTCTTCTCGATTCCTCAAGTCACTATTTACTTCCCTCTGTCTCTCTCTTACATAGCATACACACTCACTCTTTTTGTCTCCTCTATCTCTGTCTTTCTAAAGTATCACTCTTACATACACACACACACACACACACACACACACACACACACACACACAAATAGTTTCTCTCTCATATATACATGCACTCTCACATACACTCTCTTGCTCATATATACACTCTTTCCCCTCCCTCTCTCTCAAGTACACACACACACACACATACCACACACACATGCTCTCTCTCTCTCTTCATCTTTCTCTATATATATATTATGGACATATATATATATATATGTATACACATTATCATATGCATATCTATAAATGTGTATATATGTATGTATATATGATACAAAATATATGTTTATATATTTTTTACCTGATCTTTGATTTCTTCCATGTGGCAAACCATCCTCAATTTATGGCCTGGAGAGTCTCTTAAGATACTACCGGGACTGACTTGCCCATCAAATGTAGGACTTATTCTCACTCTTACTCTTACTCATACTCATACTTTTTTCAAGACTATAAGGACTACAGTGTTTGTGGTTTAGAATAGGATGAGAGGAAAAGAGAGTCCCCAGAATAAGTTACAGATAATATCCAGAGATAAGAATAAGTTCCTCATAAATGGATTGGTTTTCTTTCAATGCCTGCCCAATGAAAAATTATATCATTAACACTTCTGTGAAATCCAAGGGGGTGGTTTTTAAGTGTAATATTTCTTCAGATTGATTTTAGACAGACTGAGTTTGAAGTTCTTGTGAAACAAATCCAGTTGGGGGGGCAGGCCTAGAATTCAGAAGAGAGGTCAGAAATTGAGTCAATTTCTATTTTTAAGCTTTTTTATCTTTCCCTTGTAACTCTTTCATCCAACCTCCTTATTTCTCTTAGTTGTACCACATAACCTTGTCCCCTCCATATTTGAATAAAAGTTTGGTATATGCTTTCTTTGATTCTTCCCTTCTTATCTAATGATGAAGAGGAAAATTATAATGATGAAGATGATAGCTAGCATTTATAGAGCTCTTTAAAATTTACAAATATTATCTCATTTGATCCTTTCAACAAACCTGGGACATAGATGCTATTATTACTCCCATTTTACAGATGAGGAAACTGAGAGTTTAAGAAATTTGCCTAGGGTCACAGCATCTTGAGGCTGAATTTTGAACACAGATGTTTTATGTACCGTATCCATGGTGCCGCCTAGCTGCCATATCTAATCAATTACCTGAAGGAATCGAGAGAAGTAGGACAGTAAGGGAGTTGTTAGAATTGAATGCACCAAATCCAGTCCATCTTGTGACTCAACTCTGGAACCAGCTCAGTTTCCTTTCTGTTCACTTATGGATCTAGTCCAATTTCTATCCTGTGAGAAAACCTTATTCCATTGTGGGGGATTGAGAGAAAACTTTATTGTTGTTTGCACCTAGCCCTGCATGACTAGAAAACTGGACTGTCTCTACTGCTGCTTAGTGACTCTTAACTAAGGACCTAGGTTATGATGACCAGAAATCTAATCAGATCCAAAGAATGATGTAAGGAGTTTTCTCACAGTTGTACATAACAAGCAACCCATATGTGTTTTCTGAAAACTGGTCCTATACTGATTAATCAGTTATTGTATCCACAGCCCTGTATTTTGACAGAAGTGGGACATCTCCTTTTCTAATTTCAGGGAATTGTATCTGTTCATTTTTCCCCCTCCCAATTTAGAAATAGTTAATCTTTTACCCAATTAGAAATCACATTACCTAATGTATTGTTTCCTTCTAATTAATTAGTCTTATTTGACAAATTATTTTTAATATATAAGAGTCTGTCTCCTCCTGTATTTGAGGTACAGGCCTAACCTGAGGAGGTCTGGTTCTGGTTTGTTGGGCAGTTGCCATACTTTATTTATTAAACCAATATGCTCAGAAAATTGAATTTTTTTTCCTTAGTCATTTCGTCTTTCACCCACTATATACCTAATTCTTATAAATCCCTCTACAACATTTTTCAATTATTTTGATTGCCTTTTTTCAGTTGTCTTAGTATATTGTTGTTCAGTTATTTTAGTCATGTTCAACTTTTCATGACTCCAACTGGAGTTTTCTTAGCAAAGAAAGAGGAGTGGGTTTGCTATTTCCTTCTCCAGCTCATTTTACAGATGAGGAAACTGAGGCAAACAAGTTAAGTGGCTTGCCCCAAGTCACATAGTTATTAAGTGTCCAGAAAAGTGAGTCTTTCTGTCTCTAGGGCCAGGACTGTATCTACTGAGTCACCAAGCCATTTAATATTTTTTAATTAAATTGGTAGATTTTATAATCTAGCTGCTTTTTCCTAATGGACAGTTTTGATGATCTTTTTTCTCCAACCAGAAAAACATCCTCCTGGAATTCATGGACATTTACCATATAACTCTAAGAGACTTTTCTTTCCTTTTTTTTTTTTTTTAAATGTCTTACTGATTTGAGATTGATATTCCTTTTTTAAAAAGACTGTCAAATCCAACCATTCTGGAGAGCAATTTGGAGCTATGCTCAAAAAGCTATCAAACTGGGCATACCCTTTGACCCAGCAGTGTTTCTACTGGGCCTATACTCCAAAGAGATCTTAGAAGAGGGAAAGGGACCCACATGTGCAAGAATGTTTGTGGCAGCCCTTTTTGTAGTGGCTAGAAACTGGAAACTGAAGGGATGCCCATCAATTGGAGAGTGGCTGAATAAATTATGGTATATGAATGTTATGGAATATTATTGCTGTGTAAGAAACGACCAGCAGGACGATTTCAGAGAGGCCTGGAGAGACTTGCATGAACTGATGCTGAGTGAAACGAGCAGAACCAGGAGATCATCATACACAGCAACAACAGTATTACATGATGATCAATTCTGATGGACATGGCTCTCTGCAACAAAGAATTGTCTCAAATCAGTTCCAATTGTTCACTGAAGAAAATCATATACACCCAGAGAGAGGGATATGAAATATGGACCATAACGTAACATTTTCATGATCTCTATTGATATTTGCTTGCATTGTGTTGCCTTTCTCTGATTTTCTTTTGTTTCTTGTAGATAGGATTTTTCTTGCATAATTTGTCAAGTATTTCAACATTATTAACATGTCAAGGACTTCCTGCCATTTAGGGGAGGTGAAGGGACTGGGGGTAAAATTTGTAATGGAAAGCTTTGTAAACATCAATGCTGCGGAACTACCCATACATATGTTATACAAATAAAAAGCTTTAATAAAAAAAATTAAAATAAAAAAATTAAAATAAAATAAAAATAAAAAGACTGTCAACTTTCAGCTGACAGCCCACAGAGAGAACTCTCCTATATAAGTTACGCAAAACAAATTAGCACATTGGTCTCACATGAAAATATATGTTCCATTCCATATCTCTCGTTCACCACTTCTTTGCCAAAAGTTTAAAATCTTGTAGAGTACTTTAACTTACCTGTTTCCTCTTCTGCAAGAACTTTTTTAGCTAAAAGGGAGTACTTTCTATCTCTTGAATTCATCCCATTATCTTCCTCCCAAAAGTCTTTTCTCATTCTGTTCCCTATCCCTGAAATGCTCTATCCCAACTTCATCTCCACTTTCTGGTGTCCTACCAATAGTCAAGGCCTAGCTCAAGTATTACTTCTTTCATAGGATGTAAATTGATTAATTTTGATTACATGAAATGTAAAAAACTTTTATAGAAGAAAACTAAGGTAGCTAAAATTAGAAAACAGAAAACTAGGGGGGAAATTTTACAGCAAATTTCTCTGATAAAGGAAAGGCCTCATTTCTTATCTATTCAGGTAACTGAGTCAAATTTATAAAAATAAGAGCCATTCCCCACTTGTTAAACGGCCAAAGGATATGAACATGCAGTTTTCAGAAGAAGAAAAAAAAAAGCTATCAATAATCACATCTAACTCTTCTTTCTTGAAGCCTTTCATGTTTGCCTCCCTTTGTCCCCTTCAAGCCAGAAGCAGTCTCTCTGTTTAAACCTTCCTTATGTGCTCATCACTTACTGTCCTATCTGTGTGTCCATATCTTATTTCTGCTACTAGATCATAAATTTCTTCAGGCTAAGGCCTTATTTGTGTTATTTGTCTCTGTTTCCTCAGTGTTTGCAAACATAGAATCTTGAACTCTGAAGCATTCAATATTAATCTGTTGAGCAAATGAAGGAATAAATTCTTGAAGAATAAGCATAGGTAAACAGGTGAGAGAACATGGTATACACAAGAGATAAGTGTGGTGCCTTGTCTGACTGAGATAGGATTTTCAGATGGGAATTAAGAAGACAAAGATTTAATATAGTTTGGTCTAATGGAAAGGAGTACAAGACTTAGTTTCTGGAGCGACCTAGGTGCTTTATTGTGTGACTTTCAGTCAATTTAATCTTTCTAACCTTCTGCTGCTTCATCTATAAAAGGGGGATAAAAATACCCAATCATACTTAACTCATAAGATATTGCAAGTACATAAAACAATCTGCCAACATCAAAATGCTATATAGATATCAGCTGTTATTATCATTATAATTATTACTTTCTTATCTAAAATTATGTCTTTCTTTCCCCAGGAACTCAGCAAAAGATTTTCCGCTCTACGAAAAACAAAAGGAGATGGGAATTGCTTTTACCGAGCCTTAGGTTATTCCTATTTAGAATCACTAATTGGAAACAGCAGGGAAATTCTCAGGTAAATTACCATGTGGATTCTTCCCTATTTACACATAGTATCCTCTACATAGAGTATAAGCTTTTTGAGGACAGGAATTTTTTGTTTTGTCTGTGTCTCTCCTAAAATAATCATTTATACACATTAGGCACTTAGTGTGCAAAATAATTATATTTGTGTTTCATTGGATTAGATTGGATTGGGTTAGGTTGAAATGGTAAATGCAACAAAGAGCCTTACACTCTAAACTCAGTTGCCTCAAAGACTTCAGTGGTTTTCCCTTTTTTTTGACTCTGCCCATATTTAGAAAGTAGTGGTTAGTATTAGGAGTGTGCTAGAGCCAGCTCACTATTTGTGAGAGCTGATTATTAAATTTCCACTGTAATCATTTACACCCCAGAAATGAACAAAAGCTATAAATTGTGTTTTGTTTTGTTTTGTTTTTTGGGGGGTTTGTTGGTATGCCAAGAAAACCCCCAAATGAGGTCACAAAGAGTGAAACACAATTGAAATGACTGAACAATATCAACAACTAGACTTTAAAAAGTGATGGAGAAAAGAATTAATGATAAAGGAGGTGAATTTAAAAGTATGTTCAACATATGTTTTCTTCCTCAGAGAGCTGGTTATTAAACATTTACTAGCACACATCACTGGTTAGAATCTTGAAGATATCTTCTGAAAGCAATAGATATTAAGCAATGAAACAAAAGACTGAGAATGTAGGTTCTCATCCAAACTCAGCCACTGACTTACATTTCTTTAGCCAAAGCACTATCTGACTGGGCCTTAGTTTCTGCATCTGTAAACTAATCTCTAATTAACCTTCCCTGACTAACATTCTCTATTCTTTTCCATATTATATCCTGTCTACCTTCCAGTTCTAACATTCTATGTTCTAAGCTTCCTTTTTGTTCTATTTACATCCTATGATTTCATATGTCTTTGGAGTCACCTTTCCTGGTGACCATGAAATAGGTAATTATCTTCTCCTTGCCATGGTTTAGGTATGGTATTTCTAAGAGACAGGGAGACTGAATAAAATACCTTTCCCAGGTACCCCAACTGATTCACTGGCCAGAGCAAAACTAGCAAAAAATATTGTCTTAGGATAGTTAACCAGAGAATTCGAACCAAAACAAACCCCCCCAAAACAGAAGTATTACGGCAGAAATAGGTTGACCATTTATTGAATGATTATAGAGATTTCATCTCCCTTTATTGCTATAATGGATAGAATGCTAGGCCTGGAGGTAGAAAGATCCACATTCAAATCTAGCCTCAATCACTTACTTGTTATGAGATCCTAAGCAAGTCATTTAACTTCTTTCTGCCTCATTTGTAAATAATAATAATAATATCACCTACCTTGTTGTGAGGACAAAGTGAATGATATTTATAAAATTATCAAAATTTTATTATTAAATTAATTCTTATTAAATCATTTATTATTAAAATAATTAAAGTTTATTAAAAACAGAATTTGTAAAGTGCTTTTCAAACCTAAAAGTGTTATTATTATTAGCTTTATTTATCTTACCTGTATCTGATCAGACCTGGCCTTAAATATAATGGGAATAATGCCCAAATTACAATGTGATGTAAAAATTACTTGGGCAAACCTTTGCTCCAAAAGACTACATGCAGTTCAGAGATGTAAAACTGGAAGAGATCTAAAAAAAAACATCTAATCTGGCCTCTTCATTTTATATATGAAGAAATTGAGTTCTAGAAAGGTTAATAACTTGAGCAAGTTTACACAATGTACAGACATCAGAGATGGGATATGAACCCAAGTCCTTTGAATCTAGAGATAGCAATCATTCCATTATATCACCCTTCCTCATCCACTTGTGGGGTTATCATAAATGACTGAAATATATCTATCAGGGCTTAGTTCAAATGAAAATCTACCTCTTCTTTCCAAGTGATATTCATAGAATTGTAGATGGAACATTCAGAGTCATCTAGTCCTACCCTCTCATTTTTAACATTTGAGGAAACAGAGCAGGAAAGTTAAGTCCATTGCCCAAGATCAAACGAATAATATAATAGCATCTCATTTACTTGAACCAAAGTCTTCTGATACTGCCTCTAAAACTGTCTTCTGTACATGTAGGTTTCCTGGCTCTTCTCCAGGTTTTCTTGGGGATGAGGGGGGAGAGGGGAGGAGAAGACTGAAAAGACTAAGAAGCTTCTGGATATCTTTGAGGGAGGGTAGTGCCAGGAGAGGGGTGAGGAAGTGAAAGGGAGAACTTTTCCTATTTCACTATCTTATTGACCTGGATCTTATTCTCTGCCATACATAGACTTAGAGCAGTATAGTGTTGGATGGGAACTCATTTATTCAAATAGCTACGAAATGAGGTCTTTATCAAAGAAATTTGCTGTAAATTTCCTCCCCTAGTTTTCTGTTTTCTAATTTTGGCTACCTTAGTTTTCTTTGTGCAAAAGCTTTTTACATTTCATATAATTAAATTGATCCATTTTACATTCTATGAATGAAATAGCATTTAAGTTGGGCCTTGACTGTTGGTAGATACTAGCCCCATCCAAAATACGATTCTTCTCTATTACGTCTCTGACAAGTGATCATCTAGCCTTCATTATTAATTCTTTTTCTTGTTTTCTTGCTTGCTTTTTTTTTCTTTCTTTTTTTCTTTTTTTCTTTTTTTTTTATGAGTCAATTGAGGTTAAGTTATTTGACCAGGGTTACACAGTTATTAAGTATCAAGCTTCTGATGCTACATTTGAACTCAGGTCCTCCCAACTCCATGCTTTATCTACTGTGCCATCTAGTTTCTTCATCATTATTACTAGATTTTCACTAAGTGCTTATCACTAAGAAGTGCTTCCTTTTAATGAACTGAAATTTGCTTCCTTGTAATTTCTTCTTTTTATTTTTTTTAAATTAATTTTAACACATTGCTTTATGAATCATATTGGGAGAGAAAAATCAAAGCAAAAAGGAAGAATTATGGGAGAGATTAAAAAAAAACACAGAAAAAAGAGGTGGACATTATATTCAGTCTCCTTGATTCGTTTTCTGGATGCAGATGGTATTTTCTGTCCAAAATCTATTGGGATTCATGAACCACTGAAAAAAACCATCTTTCATAGTTGATCATTGCACATTTTTGCTGTTATTGTGTACAATGTGTTTCTGATTCTATTTGTTTCACTCAGCATTCACTCAGTTCATATAAATCTTTCCAGCCCTTTCTAAAATCAGCTTGTTCATTATTTTTTAAAGAACAATAATAAAGAACAAACACTACCTTCATATATCACAACTTGTTCAGCCATTCCCCAACTGATGGGCATCTACTCATTTTCTAATTCTTTGCTATCACAAACATTTTTGCACATGTGGGTCCTTTTCCCTTCTTTATGATTTCTTTGGGATACAGACCCAGTAATGGCACTGCTGGGTCAAAGGGAATGCACAGTTTTATAACCCTTTGGGCATAGTTCCAGATTGCTCTCCAGAATGGTTTGATCATTTCACAATTATTCCCTCCCAACATTTATCATTATCTTTTCCTGTCATCTTAGTCTGAGAGGTGTGAGATAATTTCTTCTTTTTAAAAGAAGAAATTTTCCTCTATATAATTTTCATCCATCAGTATTATTCACGCTGAGAAAAGCTAATCTTCATTACTTGACAGTCCTTCAGATTACTGAAATACACAAGTACAAATTGCCCTGCTCTGCTCTATCAGTTTTTCCTTCTTCATGCTGAGTATTCTCAATTACTTCAACAGAGAGGACCTGTTCCTGTCCTGTTTATCCTTCTCTGAATACACTACAGTATTTTAATATCTTCCTCTGAACACATTATAGTGTTTTAATGTCCTTTTTAAAACATGGCACTGAGAACTTTTAGCTCTTTAAAAAATAAATACATTTCTCCTATCCTATAGTCATGTGGTTGATTTCTTGACCCTGAGTGTAGTACTTTACAATTATTTCTATTCAATTTCATCTTATTAGCATCAGCCTTCAACTCTCAATTCTTGCGATATTTTTGGATTCTATATTTATGAGCTCATTGGAAAAGACCCTGATGTGGGGAAAAATTAAAGGAAAGAGTTAAAGAAAAGGGGCCGGCAGAAGAAATGGATAGATAGTATCATAGAAACAGTGAACATGAACTTTGACAGACTTCAATAGAGAGTGGAGGATAGGGGGATAAAAGGGACCCATTAGGTCACAGAAGAGTTGGACAAAAGTGAACAACAACAACAGCAACATATTTCTGATCCATTGTATTAGTTTCCACTTATGAATTTGTCTTTTTTTCAGATTTGGTATATACCACCTTCATCCAAGTCATGAATAAAAATGTTAAACAGGACAAAATTAAAGACAAATTTCTCCAGGAAAGGAAAAAAAACAGCTCATAGATTGGGGCCTAAAACTTTATAGTGTATTTTTTAAATGTACCATTAGGTGGCATGATCCTTTGCCATATTTGACAATGCTTGAACTAGGTGTTTGTCTGTTATATTTTATGATTTCTGAAAAGGAAAAGAACTCAAAACACCCAAAACAACCTTTTCAGAGTGATTATAAACCAAACCTGAAGAGCCTGCTTTGCGCATTAGCCTATTTAAACCTCAGGAGAGTACAATGAAGTCTCAGTTTTCCCAAAGGGTGAGCTTTGAAAGGAAAGAGCTGATAGAAAATCCTAACCAGAAGTGACTTTCTTTTAGAGATCCCGGGAGGTATTTGGGATGTTTTTAGAAGTGAGGTATCATATGCTCCACAGATTTGCTCCAGCATCCGTTTTATTATTTTGGAGAGGAGGAAAGACTGTGGGACTGGGGGAGGGGATAAGGAAAGATTAGGAAAACACAAGTCTGACAACTAACTAGTTTTGGGAACAGGGCAACACTCTGCATGTCAGTACCTTTATCTGTAAAATGCTAATATTTTGTATTACCTAATATATTGGAAAACTTAAATGATCCAGATGAATTCTTTTATTATTCCCTTTAGGAGCTCTTTCTATAATTGGGTATATAGGCTGCCTTTAATGAGAGTAGCCCCTGGCCTGGCTTCCCTTTATAGAAATATGAGATGGAATACACCCAGGGAGAGGCCTGTGGTATCTGAGTCTGGACCACAATGTAGCATTTTCACACTCTCTATCAATGTTTGCTTACATTATGTTTTCCTTCTCAGGTTTTTTATTTTTATTTTTTTTTCTCTTCCCTGTACAGCAAGATAACTGTATAAATATATATACACATATTCTATCTGTCAAATATTTTAACATTAATTAACATGTATTAGACTTCCTGCCAGCTAGGGGAGGGGGTGGAAGGGTAGGAGAGAAAAATTTGTAACAGAAAGCTTCGCAAGGGTCAATGTTGAAAAATTATTTATGCATTTTTTTTGCAAATAAAAAACTTTAATTAAAAAAAAAGAAATATGAGATGGAATAACAGGAAGGACATTGTAAGCCTCAAATGAAATAATTGCAAACTATGAAGTCCTATTTAAATGCCATTATCATTTTTTTATTATCATCATCATCATTATCTTAAATCACCTGGCTTCCAATCTATTAATAACTTCCTTCCCTGAATCTCCTACTTCACTTCTGGCAAACTCAAACAATGTTTATAGAGCAACACAGTAGTGTGCTGATAAATGTTTAACAACCAAGGTATCTAGAAGGAAAAAAGTATACATATAGTCTTTAAATTTCATTTACATTATTAACACTTTCTTAAATCTAGATAATCAACAAAACAATAAATCTAGCCTTGATTTGTAACTTTGTAACTGAGTAGTAAAATTGTTTTCACTAAAAATCAACAAAATTTCACTAAAAAATTAATAATTTTGGCTCTACTACATCCATAGATAACAGCTCAAAATGCTGGAGAAACTGCATTTAGATGGTGCACTTGATACTTTGTTCACTGACCTCTAATCTTTAGGTTCAATCCCTTCCAGGTTTAAGGAACGTGTGCTACAGACCCCAAAAGACCTTTTAGCTGCTGGCTTTGAAGAACACAAATTTAGAAACTTCTTTAATGCAGTAAGTAGTCTGTGAACTGACAGCCCAAATAGCCAGAAAAAAATTCGAACAGGAGAGCAGGTCAGTACTACTAAGAAAACATGAAGGTAATAACTGTGTGATCAAGGTCATATAAATTAAATTCTCAGAGCCTTGGTTTCCTGCAAAATTGAGATAAGATTTAGAAAAAGAACAATATCCCTAAGAAGAGCTTGAGGCTCTTTTGAGGCTGCTTGCAGGCAGCTGATAACCTTGTGCCTCTGAGCTGTTTTTTCTTTTTAAAAACTTATTTTTTTACTAAATATATTTAGTATTTTATTTTTCCCCAGTTATATGTGTTTTTAAAACTTTGAGTTCCAAATTCTCTCCTTCCCTACCTCCCCTCATTGAGAATACAACAATGCAATATAAATTATATATGTGTAGTCATGCAAAACATTTCCATAATAATCATGTTGTGAAAGAAAGCATAGACCAAAACAAAAACAAAAACAAAAAACCCTCAAGAAAAACAAAGAAAAAAAAAAGAAAAAGAAAAAAAAAAGAATGCTGAAATCTCCATTCAGACTCTGACCACTTCTTTCTTTGGAAGTAGATCACTTTTTTTTTGTTTTGTTTTGTTTTTTTTTTTTAATCATAAGTCTTTCCAAGTTGTCTTGAATCATTTTATTGTTGAAGAGAGCTAAGTTATTCACAGTTCAAGATTTCTGTTACTGTATACAATGTTTTCCTGGTTCTGTTCACTTTACTATGTATCAATTCACATGAGTGTTTCCAGGTTTTTCTGAAATCACCCTGCTTGCTAGTCATTTCTTATAACACAATATCCCATTTCAATTATATACCACAGTTTATTTAGCCATTCCCCAGTTGATAGGCATCTCCTCAATTTCCAATTCCTTGCCACCACAAAAAAAAAAAGATATCTTACATTTTGCTACTATGAGGTATCAGTAATGTTATTCCCATTTTGTATATGAGGAAACGAAGGTTCATAAATTGAATTCAAATTGACTTCTCTGGGTACATAGATAAATGATAGAGCCAGTCCTCGAGCTCAGGTCATCTGGTTGAATGTCCAGGGCTTGTTCTATGCTAGCAAGCTATCGCTACTATAACACAGGATTGGGATGGATAAAATCTTGACGATCCAGGGATAAATGTGAAAACAGAGGTCTGAAAGCAATTCTCTTTTTCTACTTTAAACAAAAAGAAATTGAAGTGTGTGTGTGTTTATTGGCCAGAGCTGCCCAAAGATGTATAGAGCATAGGTCTGCCTATGTAAGTATAACAATGAAGGAGATAATCCAAAGCATGGATAATCTATATTTTGTTGTTGTTTGAGGTCAAAGACATTCAAGGGTCAGCTAGGTAGTACAATGGATAGAGTGGAAAGCCTGGATACTTAGTAACTGTGTGACCCTGAGTAAGTCACTTAACCCTGTTTACCTCAGTTTCCTCATTTGTAAAATGAGCTGGAGAAGGAATGGGCAAACCAGTCCAGTTATCTTTGTCAAGAAAACTCCAAAAGGGGTCACAAAGAATTGGACGTGACTGAAAAACAACTCAACAACAATAAAAAAAATAAAATTAAATTTAAAAAAAAAAAAGCAAATTGGCTTAGTGGATAGAGAGCTGAACTCCAAGTGTGTAAGTCCTGGGTTCAAGTCCCATCTCTGACACAGGCACATAGCCATTCACTTAATATCTGTGTCCCAGACAACTGATACTATACATTGCAGAGAAGATATTAATATGAAGAAAACTTGTCACTGGGAGCATCTACCCCAAGGAAGTAATAGATCCAGTCTTTAAAAAAAATTTTTTAAAGTCGTTTTTTGAATATACCTAGCTTTTTCCCCCATGTTTCAATCTGTGGTAGACTGCCTTAGGAACACAATTTAGATAATTCCTGCCTTCATGAAACTTACATTTCTCTCTGTGAACTTCCATTTACTCATTTGTAAAATGTGATCTTTAAGTTCCCTAACAGCCTATGTTCTTTGATTATTTCAACTCTCGCACTCCCACTCACCCATTCTCTGACACAAAGACAGTGGATTACCTCTAAGCAGAGGTGTTATTTAGGATCTGAATGAAGAAAGGATGTTACTGTTAGGGACTCTCAGGGAAAGGAAATCAGAGAAAGCTTCATGAAGCTGGCAACCGATAAGTTGGACTTTAAAAGATGGGCATGAAATCAACAGGCAGAGAGAGAGAGGAGAGAGCAGGAAAGAAATGTTTATTGAAGTTTTAACTTTTTAAGCCCAAGGAATTGGGCTTACAAACACATAATAACCTTGTTTTCTAAAATAATTGTGACTTCTAGGGTGGGGGGAATGAGTCATCATTTTATAGTAGAAAGAATACTAGAATGAAAGACTGAAAATTAGGAACCATAGGTTGCTTTTTGACTATATCACACACAACTAGTTCTGTGATCTGGGAAGTGGATAGAGCATTGGACCTAGAGTCAGAAAAACTCCTCTGAGTTCAAATGTGGCCTCCAACACTAGCTATGCGACTCCAAGCAAGTCATGTAACCTTATTTGCCTCAGTTTCCTTATCTGTAAAATGAGCTGGAGAAGGAAAATGGCAAACCACTCCAGTATCTTCACCAAGAAAACCCCAAATGAACTCTCAAAGAGTCAGACACAACTGAAAACAACACCACAGAAAGCTCTAAGAAACAATTACAGCATGTGGCTTTTGAGTTTTACACATAGATTTTTTCCACATAGGATTTTTTTATTTAATCATTACAATAACCGTGTGAAGATAGGTACTATATTTTTCATTTTACAGAAGAGAAAACAGACTCAGAAAGTTTGAGTGACTTACCCATGGTCACCCAGCTTCTGTGTCCAGAAGGAGGATTTGATTCCATGTCTTTTGACTCCAAATCTAACAATACTTTTTTCATTATACCAAACTGCCTCAATCTCTCAGGACCTCAGTTTTCTTGTATGTAATACGTATAACAATATAATATGTAGCTGCTGTGATTCTAGGATTCCTTCCAATTCCAACATTTCTATATTCAATTTCCTTCCCATTTCAACATTTTGGGAAGCTGATGAGTTCATAATTAATAAACAATCATGTATCTAGGTTCATATTTCTCCAAAATCCAGGACTTTACTTATAGTTTGGGGGTGGGGGTTATTCTGGAGTATGTGATTTTGGACTGACCTGAAATAGTAACAGATATTTCTAACTCAGTTATTTTGTTGTGGGGAAACTGCATCTTAGAGATTACTAAGAGTAATATAAATAATATGTTATACATTATATAATCAATACATAACAGTATATAAAATAATAATTTAATATAATGATATATAATTATTAACATGAACTTAGAGATTATTATAATTCATCAACTCAAAGGCCTGAAAAAGAAAGATCTAGACTCAGGAATAATGAGTTCGTGTGTATTCTCTATGTTCTTAATTGCTCTGGCCTTAGTTTTACAGCTTGGTTGAAATGGTGGAGAAGGATGGCTCTGTTTCCAACTTGCTGAAGGTTTTCAATGACCAGAGTTTTTCGGATAGAATTGTCCAATTCCTTAGGCTTCTTACCTCTGCATTCATCAAGAACCGGGCTGATTTCTTCAGGCATTTTATTGATGAGGAGATGGATGTCAAAGACTTCTGTGCTCAAGTAAGTTTACCCCTCTAGTAGTAGAAGGGAAGTCTTAGTTGTAGCTGTGATCACTACCTGTATCCAGAGGCACACCTGAAAAGATATTGAGCTCTGACTTTGGGCCCTCAGTACATCTCAGGGAAAAAAGAGGCATCTTGAGAGCCAGGGAACCTGGATTTGAGTCCTGATTCAGACACTATCTAGTCGTGTAACCTTGAGCAAGATGCTTTGCTTCTGGGCCTCCGATGATATGGGGGCCCCTTTCAGTTCTAATATTCTGTGTTCTCAGATGATGATGCCCAGAGAGGAGAAGGCAGAAACTATCTTATTATGTGTCACCTATTACAGCAATGGGATACAGAGTTTGGCATGCAATCAGAAGATAATACATGTTTATTAAAATTTGAACAGTTAAAAGCCCATTTTAAAGATAGCTCAGTGGTGAAGTGGATAGAGGGTTGGGCCTGGAGTCAGAAGGATTCATCTTCATGAGTTCAAATCTGGCCTCAGACACTAGACATGTGACTCTGGTCAAGTCACTTAAACTGTCTTCCTCAGTTTCCTCATCTGTAAAATAAGCTAGAGAAAGAAATGGCAAACTAGTATCTTTGCAAAGAAAACATCAAATGGGGTCACAGAGTTGGACATGACTAAAACAACTGAACAATAAACATTTATGTAGCATTTACTATATGCCAGGACTGTGCTAAGCCCTTTACAATTATGTAATCCTCACCATAACTCTGGGAAATAGGTGCTAACATAATCCACATTATACAGATGAGGAAACTAGGATAAAACAGAGATTATGTGGCTTGCCCAGAGTCCCAAAGCTAGCAAGTGGCTAAGTTCAATTTTGAACACTGGGGTTCCTGACGCCAAGCCCAGGGCACTATCCACTATTATCATAATTGTTTTCTGGACTGGATTTTGACATCCATTCTTTTATCTCCCATGGCATGAATTCTCTCCTATGACTGGGTGGCCATATATTATCAGCAGCATTGTGGGGTAGTCTGTCCATAAAAAGCAAAGCTGGTTAGTTTACTGGGGAATCAAACCCCTGAACCTCTCCCAATATTCCTATATTTCTGAACATTGCTTTCTTTGTCGGTCCTCACAGGAAGTGGAACCCATGGCCACGGAGTGCGACCATGTTCAAATTACTGCTCTGTCTCAGGCGCTGAACATCCCTCTTCAAGTTGAATATGTGGATGAAATGGACACCGCACTGAACCACCATGTATTTTCCGAGGCTGCCTGTCCATCAGTTTATCTACTTTATAAAACATCACACTACAACATCCTTTATGCAGCTGATAAAGTGGGTTAATTTTAGGCCCTATGGTGTAGAGTGTGAAACGACAGGACTACATTCTTATAAAGCATTCTGGGTTTTTTTTTTTTTTTAATGATTTAGATGTTTCATTAGCTAGAAAAAAATGTACAGCTTTTGGGGGCTCATCACTTACAACATGGCCAAGTTCTATGTTGGGTGATACCGATTAACCAGCAGAAAGGCTGTTTTTTACCTCATCTAGATCACCTGTCATTGACTGACTTCTGATAACTTAATAGTGTTTGTTTTGGCTATGGACCAAATGTTTTCCACCTCTGATTGGGTAAGTGGTATGAGAAAAGAACACCTGACCAGCACTCAGATCTGGTTAGGAATCCTGGCTCTGCCACTCACTCAATGTTCAGTCTTTAACAAGTCATTGGCTCTCTGGAGCTCAGTATTTGCATCTGTAAAATGGAGCAGGGTGGGTGAGTAAGCAGATGTTGAAGATTTCATTTTTTCTGCTTCTTAATATTATGTGAACTATAGCTGTTCACCAAAGGTAATCCTTCACAGTAAGAGGCAGGGAAAATTGCTTCCACATAAAATGTTTTGATCACTAGAGCCCCCAAAGGAGCCAAATCAGTTTAGGATCCTCAGATTGGCAACCTACTTGAAATCATGTAGTCTGACATCTGGAAGTTCTTGTCCTGGGACCTATAGTTAGATTTCAGGGGGGTTGAGAATTTGAATGAGAAAACAATATTACATCTTTATTTTTACTAACCTATCACTGAAATTTAGCATTTCCTTCAATCTATCCTTCATTACTCTTATTATGAGATTAGTTCTGTGTGCTCCAACAGACTGCCCAAAAAGGTATAGAATCCCTGCACTTGGACCAAATGTCTCATTTTATAGATGAGAAAACTGAGGCCCAGAAGAGTAAAGTGACTTGCTCAATGTGAAAAGGTCAGAGCTAGGATATAAACCCAGCAAAGCCACCTAACGCCAAAGCCTGAGCTTCTCCCACTGACTGGTTAGTGATCTGCCCATTGAATGACCAGCTCAATCAGGAGGAATTACTGAGCATCCTATGTATACACCATGGTGTACACACCATAGTCTGTATGAACAGAAGAAATTGGGCTTGCGGTGGAGTCTGCTAAACTAGACTTCCTTACATCTTTGACAATGAGCATGCTTTGATTTGAAAATCGACTTGAGTACAATGAAACATTGTGCTCTCACTGGGCCCAATGACACTCAGATTTCCAGGGGGAATTGAGTTAAGAGCCACTCCCCCACACACTTCTACAGCCTCATCAACTGAAAACTAATTTGGTTTGTTTCTAAATCCTGCTCATTAGCATAGGACTATTAATCCTGTGGTGACCCTTAGAGATCATCACATCCATTGCTCTCATTTTATACAAGGAAACTAAAAAAAAGTAAAGTGCTGTTTGCCCAAGGTTATACAGCTAGTGTCTGAGTCAGAATTTGAATCCAGTTCTTCCAGACTCTTAGTCCAATGCCTTTTATTCTTGTGCCTCTAAAATATAATAGCCATCAATCTCAGGTAGTCTTCTAAGTACTAACTGAGAAAAGATGAAATTAGACATATTCTTCATTTGTTTCTATGGGACTATCCCCTTTAACCCCCTTACCTTTTCTGGCTTAGGAAACTGAAGCAAACCAATGAAAAATGGTGAGGAGGAACCTAGGTGGTACAGTTGGATAGTGCACTGGGCCCCAAAATCAAGAAATTTGAGTTCAAATCCAGCCTCAGACAGTTTATAGCTAGGGCAAGTCACTTAATCTCTGCCTGCCTCAGTTTCCTCAACTATAAAATGGATTATACAAATGAGAAAACATCTGTAATGTGTTTAGTATAGTACCTGACACATAGTAGGTACTATATTAAATGCTAGAAAAAGGGGAGAAAGGAGAACAACATTGGACAGACAAAATTTCACCACTAAAACTCGCAATTTACATGGGACTCGTTGCCTGTAAATTACAGTTAGCCATTAGGAAAACACTGATTTGGGTTCACAGCCTCCAATAGTTGGAAGAATACTAAGTTCTTGAACCACTGAGTTCAAATTTTGCCCCTTCCTTTATATGCTTAGGCAAATCATTTCACTTCTGGGCCCATTTCCTCATTTGTGAAAAGAAAGGGTTACACAATAGAATCTCACAAGATAATTTTTGTTTTTGTTTCTTTTTACAAGTTTTTTTTTCTTTGTATGTTTAATTCTACATTCTATGAAATCATAGGTAATTATCAAGTTTTCTTCCTGTCCCACTTTTTATACAACCAAGAAGAAAATTAGATTGGGGGAGGGGGCGGGAGGGCATAGGAAGAGGGATATTGGGGACCAAAGTAAGGATGAACAACTAAGTGAAAATACCAGCTCTTCTGATAGGCACTGCTAACAATTCTGCATTCTTCTGAAGGAAAAGAGGAAGACCTCAGATAATATCAAAGGACAGTTCTACACTAATTCTAAAATTTACAAGTCTTCCTCTCTCAGGTTCCATTTCTAAAGGGATTTTAGGAATCTGTTGGTGCTACTGTTTATGTCATTGCTTAAAAAAACAAAAGTTTACTGTTTACAAGTATAGTGCCAAGCTTTCAACACTTGTTTGAAAACAATGTTCTACTTTCATTAAAGACATTAGGCTTCTTAAGTAAATGAAAAGGTGTTTGAATTTCACATGGGAAGCTCAGGTTTAGTCAACTCTTGCAAATTCATGGCACAGGAATTTAATGATTGTTAATCACAGTGAACAGGATTCTGATCCATGAATTAATATATTAACTGCTGTACCCTGTTTTCTGGACACCAGTGCTTTGATTTATATGTTAAAATGTTGTAGTAATGAGAGAAAACATCCTTTGATGGATGCACAGTGCCTAACACATAGTAGGGTGCTTAATAAATGTTTGACTATCAGCTATTATTGATGAAATTTTCCAATATTATTTTTCACTGCCCATTCCACAGATTAGTGTTGTATCCATCCATCTCAGGTAGTGGGGAAAAAATATCCTTTGATGGATGCAGAGTGCCTAGCACGCTGTTTAATGTGTTTAAATGTTAAATTATGTTTAATGACTTATCAACTATGGGATCTTCCAACATTATTTTTCACTGTCCTTTCCACAGATTAGCATTGTATTCCACCACCTTGGGTAAATGGAGCCAAATGATCTGATTCATCTAAATAAATGTTTAATTTACTGAAGTATTTAGAAACTCTGAAATATTATTCTATGATTCGCCACTTATTCCTCATTAGATCTCAAAGCAATGTATTTTTTATTTTTTTTATATTAGCATATGTGTTAGATGTGAGTTGTCTGTTAGAAGTTCATACTATGAATTTAGGTGTATAATTCTGCATGTCACAATAAGGGAACAGTTGAACAGGCACACAAGAAAGATAAAAGGAAAGTTGTTTGTGAAAAAACTTCAATTTAATGCAATCAAAATTATCCATTTTGCATTTCATAATGTTCTCTAGTAGTTCTTTGACCATAAATCCTTCCTTTCTGACAGGTAAATTATGCCTTGCTCTCCTAATTTGCTTAAATATCACCCTTTATGTCTAAAACATGAACCTATTTTGACCTTATCTTGGTATAGGGTGTTACATGTTGTTCATTGCCTAGTTTCTGCCATACAATTTTGTAATTTTTCCAACAATTTTTGTCAAATAGTGAGTTCTCATCCCAGAAGCTGGTGTCTTTGGGTTTATCAAACACTAGATTTACTATAATGATTGACTTATTGTGTATTGTGTCTGATCCACTACTATATTTCTTAGCCAGTACCAAATGGTTTTAATGACTACCATTTTATGATATAGTTTTAATTCTGCTACAGCTAGGCCACACCAGAAAAGTTATTTTTGTGTTTTGCTTCAGGAAGGATCATATTTAAATGGTACTTATCCAGTCACTATTTTGAGAAGTAATTTCACCTATTTTACCCTTTTTCCATTCCCCCAAGATACAAGAGAGAAATCAACCAACCTCTTGTAATCCCTTATATTTACTCTTGCTTCTTAAGAATTCTATTTTAATCCAAAGGGTTGTTTTGAGAAGTGATTTCACCTATTTTATCCTTTTTCCATTCCCCCAAGATATGAGAGAAATCAACCAACCCCTTGTAATCACCTGTATTTACTCTTCCTTCTTAAGAATTCTATTTTAATCCAAAGGGTTGTTTCCAAGTGTGATAGCAAGCACTAGTGAGGGGGGAAAAAATCAGTGGTCAAGAACATCTAGATGGCACAGTACATAGAGAGCTGGGACTGAAATCAGGAAGAACTGAGTTAAAATCCAACTTCAAATATTTACTAGATAATATGACCCTAGGTAAGTCACTTTTAATCTATAACTCAGTTTCCACATCTATAAAATGGGGAACAATAATATCACCTACCTTCCAGGGCAGCTAGGTGGACAGAGCACTGGGCTGTTCACATTTCAACAGGGTGATTTGGTTATAGGAACTATGGGGTGTTTTCCCCAGAAATGAGAAGATGTAGAAGAAAGAAATACAGTCAGATATTAGAAAAGCTGTCATATATTAGAAAGATTAACGATAGCCTCTCTGGCTCAAGAAAGCAGAACCAAGTCCAATGTGAATTGTTACAAGGAAGCAGATTTCAGCTCAATATGAACTAATTTAAAAATAAGAGCTGTCTAACAAAGCTTTGAAAGGTAGAACTCAAGGTCTCCATAAATCAGTATTTTTTACCTTATCTAATACATTTAATGATAGAAAGCTACTCTCTTTAGGATGGTGCTTTGTACCTGTGAGATAATGCTATCCTATCTTAGCCCATAGGAGCAAAAATTGACTAAATCGGGGAGCAGCAGGGCAAAATCTAAAAAGTTAGAAATGCTTTCTAACTTCTCTGGTTTGGGTCTTTAGTGTGGCTTTCCTGACTTTTAGGAAGTATTAGGAATTCTTGGGATATTACATAAGTCCATATTCAAACATGAAAACAAAAACCACATTCCAAAATGAAACATAACAGCAGTTCATGTTTCTATCCCATTTTGTAGTCTACAAAGCATGTTCCTCACAACTGCTTTGTGCGGTGGGCATTTTATAGATGAAGTGACTTGTTTATTGTCTTGAAATTAAGTGTCTGAGGGGCAGCTAGGTGGCGCAGTGGATAGAGCACCAGCCCTGAAGTCAGGAGGACCTGAGTTCAAATCTGGTCTCAGACACTTAACACTTCCTGGCTATGTGACCCTGGGCAAGTCACTTAACTCCAATTGCCTCAGCAAAAAAAAAAAAGAAAAAAAGAAAAGAAATTAAGTGTCTGAGAGTCAGAAATAGAATCCACTGAAGTATTCTTTCAGAGAATTGGGTGCTAAGAGTAAATCTAGTCAACATCTCCATTGTAGTAATTGGAAAGCAAAATAAGACAAATAAAGTGAATGACGTAATAGTAACAATAATAGCATCTGCATAGCATGTTAACATTTACAAAGAGCCTTACATGTTTTGTCTGAGCTCCACAATAAACCCTCTGAATGTAGGCATACTTGTTCAGTTCTTTTCAGTCGTGCCCAGCTCTTCATGACCTCATTGGGTTTTGTTTTGTTTTTTTGTTTTTTGGCAAAGGTACTAGAATGGTTTGCCATTTCCTCCTTCAACTCATTTTATAAAGGAGGAAACTGAGGCAAACTTAGATGATTTGCCCAGGGTCACACAGCTGATAAGCCTTGATGCCAGGTTTGAACTCTGGTCTTCATGACCCCTGGCATGATAGTATATCCACTGTACTATCTGGAAAGAAGTGCTATTATCCTCATCTTACAAACTGAAGTTCAGAAAGGTTAAGTGAAATCCTGAAACAGGTTTGGAACTCACATCTTTCTGACTCCAAGACCAGAGTCCTATTCATTGTCTCACCTAGCTGTCTTGCTGGTAAGGGATAAAGCTGGGATTAAATCTTCCTGTTCCCATGCCGGTGCTCTCCTTTACCAGACTCTTGCCCTTTCAGACCTTTCAGACCACTGCTTCCCTTCTACCACCAACTTGAATACACTGACCAATGCTCCACGTACTATTTATGTAATATTTCAAATTTTTACATCCAGGTGGTAAAGTGTTTTCATCTTGATGACCCCTGCCTAACACTCACCCTTACACATTACCAAGATGGTCTGTAAAAAGCTTTTTTTTTTTGTTGAGTAGTCACATTCGTTGCCATAACAACCTTTGTTCATCAAGGTGGCTATTTCTCCCTCTTGCATACAAGTCCTTCATGCCTGCCACTTTCCCTAGTGAGTCAGGACTGTTTAAGAGGAATGTTAACAGGGCAGCTGCTGGATAAGGCTTGAGTTACCTGTTTGCTGCAGATCGATAGCCTCGTTGATTCATATGCTGCATGATCAATACAGCTACAAAGTCACTTCTAAGGTTACCTTTGTAGCTACTGTTTCTAAGCCTCATCTACAATGTTATTCTCACCCACAATTGCATGATCGAAGATAATGAACAAAAGGCACCATGGAATAGCAGAATGGGCACTGGACTTGTAATCAGAGAAAACCTGGGATTTAGTCCAGACTTAACAATTACTAGTTGTGAGACCCTGAACAAACTACATAAAATTATAAACATCAGTATCCTCATCTATAAAAGAGGTAAGATCATGGTGATCTCACTACCTACCTCACAAGGCTACTGTAAGGATCAAACAAGGTACTGGATGGGAAGGGCTTTAGGATGAACATTTCCATGTCTACACCACCAGAAATTTATCTAGGGAACGCATGGCAGTGACCCTGAGCCATCTTGAAGACTGTACCACTAGAGCTCACCAAGAAGTTTGGGCCTAGTGCTGATCAGCCATCCCATCTAGTTAAGAACCAAGTGGTTTGACATCCTAAGTTTTGTCATGATCAATTTTTTTTTTCCACCCACAGTAACTCATGGAAACTCTGAGAGCATGCTCTGTAAGGCAGGATGGTCTATATATTATTGAAATCACAAATCTCTTAAGTGTAACCATTGGTTGTCCCAAACCATCATTTTTGCTTCCTCCTCACCCATTCTCCCTTCCTTCTCTTCTGTTGTCACCCCAAACCAACCATGGTCTGCCCTCTCAAAATTATCAAAAATATATATATATATATGTATATATATATATTTTTTTTCCTTACCTAAACCTGGACATATAAAGTATGATTTGTTCAGCCTATCAATACAGCTCATGGCTTTGTATTTCCCCATTCCCAAGCACTTTTTCCTTCTCTGGTTTTACCCATACTGATATGACAAAAGTATTAGAATTCTGTATGCAAATTCTACTTCCTAGCCTTACCTCAGATAAGTCAATCTCTCTGAGCCACATTTCTCTGGGACTGTTTTCTTTCTGTAAAACATGGTTAGTGTTTTAAATTTATGATTTCTTGAAGATATGTATTTCCAGCTATAAGACATAGGTCTTATAAGTCTATAATCAGAAGAACTCCACAGAGTTGAGGCCTAGCTGATTGGGACAGCAAATGAAAGATCAAAAATCTACTGTGGTGCTAGATGACTTTTGAGAGTTCCTCGGACAGCAAAGAGGTCAAATCAGTCAATAATTACAAAGAATTTAATTCAGATTATTCACTGGAAGGTCGAATATTAAAGCTGAGACTTAAATATTTTGGCCACATAATGAGAAGATAGGACTTACTGGAAAAGACTCCAATGCTGGGAAAGATTGAAGGCAGAAGGAAAAAGGGGATGGCAAAAGATGAGGTGGATAGTACCATGGAAACAATGAAAATGAGTTTGGACAGACTTTGGAAGAAAGGCCTGGCATGCTACAATCCATGGGGTCTCAGAGTTGGACACGGGGACAGCTTGAAGGAGCAGTGGATGGAGAACTAGCCCTGAAATCAGGAAGACTGAGTTCAAATGTGACCTCAAGACACTTTAACATTTACTAGCTGTGTGATCCGAAGGCAAGTCACTTATCCCCAATTGCCAGACCAAAACAAGAAAAAAAAGTGCTTTAGACTTTATTAAGATTTATTACCTTCTGAGAGATGGATGCTATTACCCTCATATTTTACAAATGAGGAAATTGAGAATGAGGTGGTGACTTTTTCAAGAATCACAGAGAGACCAGATTTGAACTTAATTCTTTTATTATGGTTCAATTAGCACAGAATGAGCTATAACATCAGGCAGCACAGGACATTATTTGACCTTACTCATTTTCTACTCTGCAGAAAAGCTGGAACGAACATAGGAGATGTAAGTAGAAGAGTTATGCATTAACTGCAAAACTGGCCTATTTCTAATTTTTTTGTTTGTTTATTTTAGAATGGGGTAGTACAAAGAATCAGGAGGTCCCAGTTCAAGACCTGGCTCTGATCCTTCCAAGATTTGGGACTCTAAGCAAGTCATTTAAAATATCTCTGGTCATGAATTCCCTCTTCTTTAAAATGAGGATAACAATACCTCTATTATTATCCCCCAAAGAGGTCTGTCAGTCATTCAATAAACACTTATGAAATGTATACTTTATGCCAGGCACTGTGCTAAGCTCTGGGGATACAAAGAAAGGTAAAAGTCTCTATCTCAAGAAGCTCACAATTTAATGGGGGATAAGTCAGAGAAAGATGCTGAGGAGGCTGGGGAAGAAAGGATACTTGGCAAAGGGACACAATTCAATTCAGTAGCCAGGTGAGAGATGAGATGGTTGTCCTGAGCTCTCTTAACCAGAAGATCTGGGAAGAACTCTGCAATATCCACCCTCCACCCTCCCTCAGAGAGCTGGACAAAGGATCCCCAGATGCAGGGAGTCCTGAAGAGGTATGCATTTCAAAGTTGCCTTGATATGGCAGGAAGATGAGTTTGTGAACACAATGATGAAGGCCAGGAGAAAAGCCAAATGGGAAATGATGAGATAGCTCCCCTGGGCTGTGGGTAAAATACTTTGTAAACGATAATATGTAAATGTGGGTTACTGTTTTGTAGTGGATGGTGAGCCCCGGACACAGGATCCCACAACCTGGGTTTAAGTTCCACCTTTGACTCATACTGTGTTAGCATCTCCCTTAATTTCTGTGCCTCAGCCAACTAAGATGGCAAGTTGCAAAACAATTACTGATCTGCATTGACATTAGGAGTTTCCTCCCTGGAAGTTCTCTGTACCGGTGAAATCATACATCCAGACTAAAAATAAATGTTTAAGAAAAAATGAGGAGTCTCACAGATTTAGGGGAAGCTAGGTGACACAGAGGGGAGTGCCAGGACTCAAGTCAGGAATACTGATCTTCCCAAGTTCAAATCTGGCTTCAGGCACTTCTTAGCTATGTGATCCTAGGCAAGTTGCTTACCCCTGTTTGTCAGTTTCCTCATCTGTAAAATAAGCTGGAGAAGGAAATGTCAGACCAATATCTTTGTCAAGAAAAACCCAAATGGGGAGTCAAACATGACTGAAATGACTGAACAACAATATGGATTTAGAGTGAAAGGACCTACATTCAAATCACAGTTTAATTCCCCTAAGCCTTGGTGTCTTTATCTGTAAAATGAGGGAGGAAAGCTCTGAGCTCCACTTCTAATATTAAAATGAGTCTGAGTGGCCATGGTATCATGAAGCCCACCTGTCATAGAGCTTTGCAATTATCCCAACTATTACACCTTTCAGCTAAAAATTCATGACAACCATCTCCATTTAAGTCATGGCTTTTAATTTAAAAAAAAAAAAAAAAATCCATCCAGATATGTTAGGGATGTAACAACATCAGGATGAATGGGGTGAGTAAGAACTGCTAACTCTTGACTGGTCTGGCTGCCCAATCAATCATGGCATTGTGCTCCCTGGTGTGAGCAAAGCAGGCGGGCGTTGCTGCCCACGGAAGCAGACGGGGAGGAGGAGGACTACATAAAACTACTGACGAGCTTTGGCTCATCTGAAGTTAATTTATACTCGTAATTAGTTGTTTCTTCTTTCTCCTCTTCTTCTGCTGTGATACGGTACTTAGAGCAGATTCTGAAGTGTGGAGAGGCATCTCAGGCAGTGTCAGCCTTCCAGACTGTGTCGGATACTTGGTCTTCATGAGGTTTTTAAATACAGGTTGGGAAAGCAGATGTTTTAACTGTTTTTTCATTCCCTTCATCAGCCTTTGTTTCTGACTCTCTTCTTGTTCATTACGTCTTCCTCCTTGGAAAAAACAATACATTAAATTGGCTTATTTATCTATTAATGGGAATTTTTAGAAACCTTTCCTCCCACCCCTCCACAATGATATTTTCACAAATTTGGTGCTCTTTTGGGTAGTAAAGTACAAAAGGACTTTGAAGAAGCTTGGTATTATTCTTGTATGCTTGATGGGAAAAATAAAGGTTTGCTGACTACCCAGCTAAAAATCCCTCCAAAGACGATGCTTTGAATGCAACCCAACCACTGCCTGATTTGATACACATATTAAATATGATTAACTTATACTGCATCTACAAAGGGAAGGAGGCAGACAGAATGATTCAAGGCAACTTCTTATGGCTAGTTTTTTTGAAGTCACACAAGTAATCAGAAGTGGCATTCATCTGTTTGTCTCCTAAGATTTTCATGTTCAAACCATAGTATATATTAAAAACAGGACCAGTGGATTAGACTACATAGGCCCCTTAAGGTTCATTCCAGCTCTAAAAACTCATACTTTAATATCCCTTGGAGGTCTAATATCCTACATTCTAATAGTATTTTAAGATTCTTTCTAATTATAATAATCTCTGATTCTAAGGACCTTGTCTAAGCATTCTTTATTGGTTATGCCAAATGCTTCTTATTATGACAGTATTTCTATCTATAACAGACGCCCATGGGCAAGGCTCTGAGGACAGTGTTGTACAATTAAAAAAAAAAAAAAGGTGATTATCACACAGCTTTCAGTGAAATGTCTTACTGAAAAGTTAGTGAAATTGTTTTTTCTGGTCTACATAAGCCTTTCCTGAGTCCCTCCACATTTATTTTGCATTTAATTAGTATGTATTTATATATGTAAAAGTTGACTCCCTAATGGAATATAAGCATCCTGAAGACAAGAGCTGCTTCATCCTTTTTTATCCTCAGAACCTAGCAGTATATGGCACAAAATAAGCATTTAATAAATGCTTATTGATTGACTGCTGGCAGTCAAACTGACAAGATTTGACAACTTGGCTGGTACATGAGATGAGAAAGAAGGAAGGGCTAAAGTTCAGTCAAGTTTCCAACCTGAGTGACTTGGAGGATGGGGAATGCCCTCAACAAAAACAAGGGAGTCTGAAGAAGGTACAGGTTAGGACAAAAAAGTGTGAGGTCAGTTTCGGAGACATGGCATTAGTTTGCCAGGTAGAAAAGTTCAGTAAGATCCTTGTGGCACTCTGTTCACCAGCATCTGCTGACTTCTTGTGCAGAATAGATAACATTTATTTACCAACTTTTTGCTAAGAGATGTTTCACTGAAAGTTTTGGGAAGTACATAGGTCCCATAATAAGACTGCCCTCAGTACTTATTGTCCTTTAATAAAGGGGACTATAGTCCCAAGAGAAAAAGATTAGACCCTTCTCCTTACTTTGCCTCTGAATTTCCAGACTTGGGGAGAGGACAAAGCTGGCTAACTAACTTTCCTCTTCTGGCTCTGCTTCAGACTTTCCTCCATCATTCCCCTTGCTCCAGCACCTAGCACACTTCCCCTTTTCTATGCCCCTGCTTTTCAGCTCTCTGAAAACTGTGCTGTCTTCTCCCATTAGAATATAAGCTCCTCCAGGGCTTTCTTTTTGTTTACAATTTGCATCCTCAGTACTTAACACAGTGCCTAGCACACAGTAAGTGTTTAATAAAATTCTGTCACCTTGCCTAAATGTACAAATTCTCCAGAGAATCTGCCTAGAAATAATCCCTGAACCCACAGGGGTAGATGAGATCAGTGAAAGGATATATAGAGAGAAACATTTCATTAGCTTCAGAAGATGTAAGGTTATGTGAAGGACAGAAGGATGAAAGAGACTTGGGCATGTCGGTGAGAAGCAGGGAAGAAGCCAAGAGATGCAGGACAAAATAAAATGTAAGATGAAAGGGGAGGATTGAGGGAAAGAAAGAAAACCAAAAGGCAAAGTTCAAAGGAGAAAAGATGACAAATAGGAGCAAAAAGGTAATATAGAGTTGTGAACAGTATAGATTTACACTTGTGAGGCACAAGGAAGAAAGCAGTTATCACCCCCATTTCACAAATGAAAATCTCTGGCTCCCTCAAGGTTACATGGTCTGTCCATGTTAACATCTTCAGTGCTGGAGGTGGTTAGAAACCCAAGTGACCTGACTCCATATCCAGCACACCTTTTTACTATATACCACATATACCTCTAAGAACTTCTGCCCCACCATCTTGCAGGAAGTATTGTATAATACATGTGAGCATTTATTATTATTCCTAGCCAAGGAAGAACAAAAACTGAAACATCAATGTATGATTAACAATAATAGTATTTGTATTGTGCTTTAAGGTTTCCAAAGCACTTTAAATATGTTGAACTTGTATGATTTCAGGATGGGAAAGCACTATAGATGCTTTTGTTATCTTCATTTTACAGTTGAGGAAACAAGCTCACAGAGGTTAGGGTTAAGTTGAAACTCCACCTTAAGTTAAGGATGAGTGGTTAAGCAATTTGCCCTCATTCTAGCTTGTAAGTGTCTAGGGAGGAATGTGAACTAAGTTTTTTCTTCCTTACTGAAGGGAGAAGGGAACAGCACTAAATAGGTGCCCATGTGCCAGGCACTATGCTAAGTGCTTCACAAATAGCATCTCATTTGATTCTTACCACTACCCTGGGAGAAAGATGCTGTTATTATCCCCATTTTACAGGTGAGAAAACTGAGGCAGTTATAAGTTAAATGACTTGCCCAGGATCACACAGGTAGTTAAGTGTCTGAAGAGAAATGTGAACTCATATTCCAAGTGCTAACTTCACGTACTGAAGAGGGAAGGAAACAGCATTAAACTGTTGTCCAAATCATTCTTTCAGTCATTCCTGACTCTTTGTGACCCCATATAGAGTTTTTCTGGCAAGGACACTGGGAGTGGTTTGCCATTTCCTTCTTTAGCTCAATTTATAGATGAGGAACTGAAGCAAATACCAATAAGTGACCCAGGATGACACAGCTACCAAGTATCTAAGGTTGGATTTTAACTCAAGAAAATGACTCCAGGTCCAAGGCTCTTTCCCCTGTGTCACCTACCTGCCTCAACACCATTAAACTGTATGCCAGGCCCTTTGCCAAGCCTTTCATAAATATGATCTCATTTTTTTCCTCAAAACAACTACAGAGGTAGGCCCTGGTTATGATTTTATTTTACAACTGAAGAAACTGAGACAAGCAATGACTCTCCAGAGGTCCACCTGCTCCTGAGAAGCATCTGGGGCTGGATTCAGACGCTACTTTTTGTCCTTGCCACAGAGCCCCAGAAAATCCAGATTCTTCTCCTGGTCCTGACACAGAGCTGCTGCGTCATCTCAGGCTCATCACTTCCCTTCTCAGCACCTCCCTCCCCAGAGCTGAATGAGATGACTTCTGAAGGCTGCCTCCTGCCCTGACACTCCATGTTTTCTGATGACACAAGACGTGACTGTTCCCCACGTGTGCCGGCCCGAGCTGCTTTGGACAATTAGTCTGACCTTTTCCATCTCTCTCCAACAGGGATTTCCAAGGTCCCTTGCAGCTTTAGCATTCTGTTCTTGTTCTGGCCCAGACAAGTCTGCAAAGAAAGCCAGCCACCACGTTCCTTTGTGCTCGCCCCCCTCACCTCACCAGACAAGAGCCTGGCTGCCCCCCTGAAGGTCCTCTACTTGCCTATGAATACATCATCGTCCAGATCTATTTCAAGGGCATCAGCAGCTTGCTGGAACCAGGCGTTGTGCTGCTTTGCTCGGCTATTGTAGTATTCTTCTTTCTCAATTTGTCGTGCTAAATTTACTCGTTCCTGCAATAAAGCAGACAATTTTCACGCTGGCACAAAATGCCGTGTTTATTATGTATGGCATCTTGCTGGCCCTGCAATTTCAAAAGCAGTGGTCAGCCAAGGGCATCTCTGAATGCATCAAAGGGCATTTTAAGTTTAGTAAAACTCTACACACACACATACACGCTGAAATTAGAGAATGACATTACAGAATACATGTACAGATGTATTTTGCATATACTTATATGTTGTTTTCTCAGTGTGGGACAACAGACAGAGTGTTCAGTCCAGAGTCAGAAAGACCTGAGTCTGAGTGCCTCAGATACTTACTAGCTGTGTGACCCTGAGCAAGTCATTTAACCCCTGCCTCAGTTTCCTTATTTGCAAAATGGGGATAACAATAGCACCTACCTCCCAGAGTTGTGAGGATCAAGTGAAATAATACTTGAAAAGCACTTAGCATAGTGTCTAGCACATATTAAGAATTACCTAAATATTAGCTAGTAGTAGAAACAGAAGAAGTGATGGTGGTATTAGTGGTGGTAGTAGTACTGGTAGAAATGGTGGTGGAGGTGACAGTTATAGTACTGGGTAGTGATGGTAGTAGTAGCTCTAGTAGTAGCAGTGGTGGTAGCACTACTAGTAGTAGTGGTGGTAGTACTAATAGCAGTAGTAGCAGCAGTGGTTGTAGTAGAAAATAAACAGGGACTTTTTTTTCTTTTGATCTCTAGCTTCCAGATTAATGTTTATTGATTAACTGACAGAGCATAAAATGCTTTCACAGGAAGAGAACTCAGAATCATGGGACTGTATTTTGCTGATGGAAGCGAACTTGTCTAAATCCTGTATTTTACTAAGGAGGAGAATGAGACCCAGAGACATGAAATTATTTGCCCAAGAACAAATAGTAATAATACCAGAACTTGAACCCATAGCTCAACTGCCAGGCCATTATTTCTCCCACCCTCAATCCCCAATGCAGTTTTATTAACTAAAGCTTGAAAGGGAATTATGAACCTCTATGAAGACTTTTTTATGCCCAGTTAGAAACAGTTAATTCAACCAAGTTAAGTGCTTTGTATGTGCCAGGTACCATGCTAGGTGTAGGAAATAAAGGCAGAAAATACTCCCTGCCGTGAGGAAGCTTACATTTGAAGGGGGAAAGAGAACAACCATGAATAGAGAGGAGCAAATATAAAACATATAGAAAGTAAACATAAGGAAATCTGGGCTAGGGAAGAGATTCCCATCAACTAGGGAGAGAGGCAGAAGGAGAGATGGGGATTATCTTAGGAATTTCCAATGTTCTTCAGAAGCCTTTTCTAAATGCCTCCACATCTTGCTCTGTATACATGAATCCCATCAAGTGCTTTTATTCAATGCATGCCCAGAATACTTACAAATATTTGGCTGAAAACGTTTGTGAAAATAATCCTTACACAAGAGCACTGAATTAATTTATGTGGAGACCTACACAATTTCTCTGGCACATTCCCTGAGCAATTAAGGCTCGGCGATGAGCAACATGCCCATTACAACAATACCCCCACAGCAGGGCCTTCAATAACACTGACTCTCTGGCAATCAAATACCTATGGCTTAACCTGGAAATTCTCAAATCCCAACACTCAGCCCTTTAGTTCTCAGCTCATCAGGGTCCAAGAAATAGGCTTGTAAATATGATTCCTCTACTTCCCACCTGTCTGTTGACATAATGGAGCCTATCTCCTTGGGGATGCAGGTATTTGTGACAGATCTCAATTAAAAGTCAGGCAAGTTAGAATGCCTTAAGGATTTTAGGAAGGATTCATGGAGAGTCAAAATCAGGAAATAAGTGTGAGCATATAAATAGAAGGCAGACCAAGAAGGTAGATCATAAGGTTGCAATGGAAAGAGAACTGACTTTGGAGTCACACAGAGGACCTGAGTTCAAATCCTAGGGTTCTGCCATTTGCTAATGAGTAATCTTGGGAAAATATCTTTGCCTCCTGGACCTCATTTTTCTTATCTATAAAAATTAGAGGACTGAAACTAGATGACTTTTAAGAACATTTCCAGTTCCAAAATTAGGATTCCATGATTATTTCCTTTACTGACAATGCTAGCAGTGGAAGAGATCTCAGAGATCACTGAGTCAATCCCCCTCATTTTTTAGGGGAAAACTGAGGCTCAGAGAGCTGAAGTGATTTACCCCAAGATTTTACAACAGGAAGATTAAGTATTTATGGTTTATAAAGCAATATTCATTACAGACTGATTGGAAAAGAAGGCCATGTGCTGCCAAATTAAAGGGAATATATGACACATTGTGGAAAGAGCAATGAACTGGGAGTTAGAAAGGAAAACAAGCACTTATTGAGCACTTACTATGTGCCAGAAACTGTGCTAAGTACCTTACAAATATTACATTATTTCAGTAGTTGTAGTAGTAATAATAAAATTAATATTGTATGTAAAGTCTTATGGTGGTGGTAGTAGTAGTAGTAATAATAATATTGTATGTGAAAGTCCTGTAGTAGTAGTAGTAGTAGTAGTAGTAGTAGTAGTAGTAGTAGTAGT
>JAJPUD010002004.1:86192-101690 GCA_023553655.1 Myrmecobius fasciatus
GTAGTAGTAGTAGTAGTAGTAGTAGTAGTAGTAGTAGTAGTAGTAGTTAGTAGTAGTAGTAAATATTATGAGTATGTAAAAGTTCTATGGTAATAGCAGTGGTAATAATATTATCTATTGTGCCAAGGAACTGTCCTGTATTAGTAGTCTTGCTATAATAATAATATTGTGAATATATGAAATTCTAATAGTAACAGTAATATTGTGAGGATATAAAATCCTATTAGAGTAGAGTAGTAGGTGGCTCATGGGAAAGAGTGCTGAGCCTGAAGTCAGGAACATTCATCTTCATTAATTCAAATCTAGCCTCAAACACTTACTAGCTATATGACCCTGCGCAAGTCCCTGAACCCTGCTTGCCACAGTTTCCTCATCTGTAAAATGAACAAAATAGTGGTAAAATAGTAATAGTCTGATTATATGAAAGTCCAATGTAGTAGTAGTAGTAGTAGTAGTAGTAGTAGTAGTAGTAGTAGTAGTAGTAGTAGTAGTAGTAATATTGTAATAGTAATAGCTAATATTTATATAGCATTTACTCTGTGCCAGACATTATGGTAAGTGTTTTACAATTATTATTTTATTTGATCCTCAGAGCAATTATGAGACTACAGATATTATATATCACAGATACAGAAACTGACATAAGCTGTTCTAATAAGTTAACATGTTGCCCCTCCTGTTAGCTACTCCTAACAGAAAAAACCACTATAGAATACCCAATTTGTTTATAGAAGCCTAGGATGGAAGAAGAAAGCTATTTTATTTTAAGCAGAGGAATATTTCTGTTTAAGTAGGGATTTTGTTGTTTTGGTACTTTTTTCCCTTACCTTGATTGCTTTCATGCATTTTATTTCAATGGGAAATAATGGAATCTCCTCATTCTTTTCAAGAGTTTTGTAAATCTTCTTGAAATTGATCATGTCATCTGGTCCAATTAGCAGCAAACTGAGACCTTCTTTAGCTGCTCGGGCTGTTCGGCCGCTCCGGTGGACATATATCTCTGAAGTTCGAGGGACCTTTAAAATAGATCGACAGGAGGGATGGTATCGAGGGATGGTATTTTAGGATGGGATCAGAGGATGTTTATATGAAGGTTAGAGTTATCTGTGGAAGAACAGGGTACTCAGACTCTTCTGGTGAAAAATAAACACAGTCATGGGATAAGTTAGCCTTTCCTAGAATCTGTCACCCCCATTTTACATAGAAGGATAGAGGCCCAAAGAATGAGGTAACCTGCCTAAGTGGGTGGGCTGGACCTGGGACCCAAACCCCAGGTCTTCTGACACTTTTTGCACTAAGAGCTCGAACCACAATGGACGATGAATCTAACTAAATGCTTGTGAGGCTCCAAGAAGTTTTTTAATCTATTTAAGCTCTACTAGTCCTAAGGCTGATCTCATTTCTACAGTACCTGGAAATATAGAGCCTCAGGGACACTAAAATGTGTTTTTTTATGGTGAAGATGCCCTGTAAATATATTCCTCAATATTAGCACAATTTAGACTGAATAAAAAAGAGGAATAATCTGGGAAATTTAAGTTCTGTCCCTGGCTTTGGTTACTTACTAATTTTGTATGACCCTACAAAGGGCTGCAATTTCTTCCTAGAACCAGACAAAATTGCTGTGGAAATGATAATCACCCTTTCTACCTCATAGTATTACTGTAAACATCAGATATAGGACAAACAAACTAATTAGCAAATTAACAAGATTAACTAAAATCTTTCTGTTCCTAACAGTCTATCATTTGAGGGAGTGAACACAGCAATACACCTCTCATTTCATTTGATCTCATCATTCTCATCATTTTAAAGATGAAGACAACAGGAGGAAGAGACCTGAATGGCAACCTCACCCAATCTCCTGCCTAGTAAAGGAAATCCTCTGTATAGCATCCCTGAGAGTCATCATCCAGCCTCTGTACTCCACACTTCCAAGAACAGGGGACATTCTAACAAAAACGTTCAGTTCTTTATCAGATAGCATGGGGACTATCTTCAATGGTGGTAGGAGTGGCAATAGGAGTGGCAGTGATAGTAATAACAGTAGCAGATTAGTGGTAGTGGTAGTGACAGTGATGATAGCAGGAGTTATAGTGGTGGTGCTGGTAGTGGTAGTAATGATAGTAGTGGTGGTGGTGGTAATAGTGGGGGTAGTGGCAGTAATGACAACAGGAGTTGTAGTAATAGTAGCAGTAATAATAGTGGTGGTGGTGCTGGTAGCAGTAATGATTAGTAGTGTGGTGATGGTGGTGGTGGGAACAGTAATACAACACCTAGCACTTCTATAGAGCTTTAGGTTTGCACAGTGCTTCACAGGTGTCTCATTTTATCTCCAGAACAATCCCACAAGGCAGATGTTATTATATCCTCATTTGAGGATATTGAAGCAAAACAAGGCTAAGTGATTTATTCACAGTCACAAAGCTGGTATTTCAGGCTAGATTTGAACCAGACGGTAACTCCTAGATTTAGAGGGTCTGGATTGAAGTCCCACTTGTATAATTTACTGTATCAAGTTAGACAAGTCAGAACTTCCTGGGCCTTAGTTTCCTCATGTGTACAATGAGATGTTGGACTGCAAGGACTCTGAGGCCCCTTCTGGCTCAAGATCTATGTTCTGCTTCTCTGTAATTTCCATATATGGATTCTAGTTTGTTCTTTCTGGAGTTAAAGAAAACAAATTCTAATTCCTCTTTCACATAACAGTAGCCTTTCAAATATATGAAAACCAATCCCTCTTTCCTATGGAATCATCCCCACCCCCCAAAAAGGGTAACCCCAACACTGGTCTACTCCTCTTTAAGCCAAACATCCTTCATCCTCAATTCCTTCAACTTTTATTCACACTGAACACTTACTTCTAGCACACAGCAGTTTGCCCATGTTTTCTCTAAAATATGGTCCCTAGGACAGAGCATCCCCCTCCAGATGTATTCTGGCCAGGGAAAAGCACAGCAACATACCAACCTTGTCTGGACTCTTTGCCTCTCTCTATTCCTGCAGCCAATTATGGAGTTAGATTTTTGGATTGCTATGTCACATTAAGACCATAGCTCTATTCTTTTCATAAGCAGCTGCTCCCCCCCCC
The DNA here is from genome assembly GCA_023553655.1 of Myrmecobius fasciatus. Taxonomy (NCBI): domain Eukaryota; kingdom Metazoa; phylum Chordata; class Mammalia; order Dasyuromorphia; family Myrmecobiidae; genus Myrmecobius; species Myrmecobius fasciatus. The sequence goes on from JAJPUD010002004.1 coordinate 89,284, forward strand.
CAAATCGTTATCCTACATGAAGATGGGAAGTTCTAAAATGTATGAGTGATAAGAGGCATCTGAAATCAATGGTTTAGAGTGGGATGGTGCTTCCTCACCTTTAGAGGAGTTATTCTCTCACTCTAAATGTTATAACTCACTGATAAAAGTAACTTGCAACGACTAAGCTGGTTCTACACCATTCAATGACCTTTCTGAGATGTGCTTCTTATCTTACTAATGTAGGTTGGGAATTACCCTGCAAATATCCCCAAATATGCTCACCTGATAATGGATGACATGTTGTACATCTGGAATATCCAGGCCTCGAGCAGCCACATCTGTGGATAGGAGAACACCACTGTAGGGGAAAGGATGATATTCAGTACAATGGTACTGAAAAGGAAAAATCCCTCACAATGAGAACCACCAGTCATCGGGTTAATCTACAGAGAGAAAACCCTTAAGATAGGTTCAAGGGCCTTGTCAATGTAGTGTGTGTGTGTGTGTGTGTGTGTGTGTGTGTGTGTGTGTGTGTATACATATGTATAAAATGTATAAAATGAATGTATTTATATATACACATTACATGTGTGATATGTTTATTATATATTATATAACCTGGGACAAATTGTGTGACCTTTTAGCTCTCTGGGTCTCATTTCCTCATCTGCAAAATGAGGAAATTGAGGCAGATACCCTAAAAGTCCTTCTAGTGTTAAGGTTCTTTCCAACACTAATATTCACGCCAATTCTAATAATAACATTCTATATTCTAAGTTTCAGTCTAGCCTTAACTTCACAAAGACCACAATGAATCCAGTCACATCTAGCATTTTATGCTCTGGATTCTAAAGGTCCCTCCTAGCCTAATATTTCATGTTTTATTTCATGAATGGCAATAAACTGCTATGGAAATGAACCATACAATACAATCTGGACAATACAACCAGAAGGACATATTCTAAGCCCTTTCTCTGGAACTGAGGGCTTGGAAGCTGACCTCCCTAGTCTATTCCTGTCTCATCCCTCATCCTGCCCACAGTTTGAACTTTGTTATTACTGAGGAATCTGTAGGGCATCTTCACTATAACAAACACATCCTGGTACCCATGTGGCTCAATGTAATTCCAGGGGCTGTAGAAATGAGTCAGTCCCAGGACTGTAAGAGCTCAATTAAGACTGAAAAACCTTCTCTCCTCTTGCTGGATGAAGTTTTACAATGAGTCAGTCATTGTTCAGCAAGGATGTGGAAGCCAAAAGACTACAGAGGAGGGGAAGTAGGAAGGAAGACAGGCAGAAGAATACTTCAGAAGGACACCACCAGCCCCTCCAGACAAGTAAGCTTCAGTTCCCTCCCAGCTCATTTGTAAGGGGTTTGGGTCTACCTCCACCATCAACTTACTTATCTCGTTCAGCAAACCGCTCTAAGTTTTTTAATCTTTGCTTCTGGTGCATATTTGCATGCAAAGGAAGTGGCTCTTGGTCCAGAATAAAGAGGAGTGCAGTAAGTCGTTTGATGCAGTCAATGCTATTGGCAAAGACCATAGTTCTCCCTGGGTACTGAAGCAGAAAGTAATAGAGATAGAAGTCCTTCTCTTCTTTGTCACAATGGATTTTGGTCTCTGTCAGGGTCTCCACTGTGGCCTCTTTCCTTGTTAAGTCTATTACCTTTGGTTTTCCCCTCATCCCAATTTTCTGCATCAACATGTCGAGCTTGCCCGACTTGTCTATTTTCTTGGCATTTTTCTTTTGAAACACTCTGGCAGGTGCCTGATGGACCAAAGTCAGAGTGGCAGAAAATACAAATGTCTGTCTTTGTGGATTATACTGGCTGTCACTCAGCATTTCCAGCAACTGGGTGAGTTCAATGAAGTGGCCTCTTTCAACCATTCTGTCAGCCTCATCAATCACAAGGCACCTGTCCAAGCAAAACAAGTCTGTTAGTCAGGGACTCACACCCATGCTCCATTCCTCAGGCTTCCCAAAGGCACAAAAGATTTAATCTCAAAAAACTATTTATGCACAGAATCACAGACATAGGACCTCAAAGGTCACCTACACAAGAATCCCTTCTACCAAACCCTTCATGTTATAAAGGATTTATTACAGCATAAAATATGTTATTTATATAATGGTGACTCTGACTTAAATCTGCAGTGGAGGAAAAATTATTATCTCTTGAAGAAGCCTATTCTACTCTGGGGACAACTTCAACTATTAGGAAGTTTTTCCTTATGGGCAGCTAGTTGGCACAGTGGATATAGTAATAGGCCTGGAGTCAGGAAGAGAAGTCTCCTAAGTTCAAATCCAGTCTCAGGCACTTACTGTGTGTCCCTTGGCAAGTCACTTAACCCTGTTTGCCTCAGTTTCCACAGCTGTAAAATGATCTTAGAGAAAAAACATGGCAAACCACTCCAGTATCCTTGCCAAGAAAATGAAGCCACAAAGAGTTGGACATGGCTGAAACAACCTAAAAACAAATCTTTTATCAATCTGAAATTGGCCTCTCTGAAGCTAGGTCTGGAGACAGAAAAACCTGAGTTCAAATCCAGTCGCCAACACTTACTGGCTGCGTGACCCTGAGACCCTGAGCCTCTGTGTCAGTTTCCTTATCTGTAAAATGGGGATTAATGGCCCCTACCTCCCAAGATTGTTATAAGGATCAAATGAGATAATATTTGTAAAGCCTTTTTACAGGGCTTGGCACCTAGAAGGCACTTAATAAATCCTTCCTTGCTTATTAAATCCATCCTTTGGTCTTCACTCTGGGCACAACAATCTCTCTTCCATGGGAAAATTCTTAAGATACTTTGCTAGGTACCCACAAGCCCATTTCAACTTCTTTTCTCTAGATTAAGCATCCCTTGATTCTATCAACCAGTTCTCAAACTGCATTGTCTTTAGTTCCTTATCATTCTGGAGATTCTCCTACTCAGAAGTTCACATATTATACTCCAATTACAGTCTGCTCAGGGTAGACTACTAATGGGGTGGATGCTCAACTTTTTCATCACAGACAATGTGTCTACTGATGCAGCCCAAGATGATGTAAGTAGTTTTGGCTCTATTATACTGCTAACTCATGCTAAGTTTGAAGACCACTAGGACCCCCAACTCTTTTTCAAATGAATCTAGATACTCCTTCCCCTATACTCAATTCCTAGAATTGATTCTTTGAACCAATTTCTTTTTTTAACCTAAAACTCTGAGGCTAGCAGACATAGTACACACTGATAATGTCAAGGGAGCTTCAGTGAAGCCTTCTGGGACAAAAATGAGGCCTGCCATTCAGGCCATGTTACTAAATTGTTGGGAAAAAACCAGGGTAACTGAATAACCAGGTCACCTAATTAGAAACAGGTTGGATTGAGGGGAGGAAGGCAAGAGTTCACAAAAGCTCTTTTACCGGAGCTGTTTGAGATTCGAGAGGTGCTGATGTTGCTCTTTAATTAACTCCCATAGACGTCCAGGTGTGGCAATCACAATTTCTGGCCGACGAGTCAGCATCCTTTGCTGTTTCTGAGGAGCCATTCCACCAACCAAGAGAGCAGTTTTGATGCCTAGAACACAAGACACAGGGACCCCAAGCACAATGAGGCTTCTTATTTCCTAGAATAATCAGCATGACAAGAGCAATGACACACAGTGAGGAGAGCTGGCCTCGAAGACAGGAAAACCAAGATGTGAGTCTTGCCTTTGACTCATACTAGCTGAGTAATCCTAGGCAAGTCATTTCCAGAGTCCTAAGCAACTCTATAAAACATTTAAGTTGCTGAGAAGATGCCAACCTGCACTGGTAGAGGGAATTTCCTCACTTTGGGGTTACTTATGTCAATAAAATCATATATTCAATCCCTTTTCCTAATTACCCCTAATAAACTGGGCATCTACTACACACCCAGAAGATGCAGCTCTCCAAATCTACAAAGGGTGCATCAAATGCCCTGTGACCCTACTTAAAAAGATTTTGACCAGGCTAAAGATTTTGAGAATGTGTTAATATTTTAGAGAGAGAGATAAAGGAGTCTGGTCACCAGGGCAAGTCAGATGATTCAAGAGAGCCAGAGAGAAGGATCACTGAATTTCAGCAACAGGAAGGATCTGAATATGGATCACAACAGTATTTTCACCTGTTTTTGATGATGCTTGCTACTTGGGTTTTTTTTCTTTTTTCAACTTATTTTTCTTGCACAGGATGATAAATGTGAAAAGACACTTACTAACTGTATGATCCTGGGCAAGTCATTTAACCCTAATTGCCTTCCTCCTCCCCAAAAAAAGTAGCACAGCACTTGGCACAGAATACATGCTCCTTGCTCTCCCCCTAAAAACAAGGCTAACCTCTTTCCCACATAATGGCCTTCCAAATATTTAAAAACAGCAGGCATGGCCCCCTGAGTCCTCTCTTCCCCAAACTAACCTGGTCCCTCAACCAATTTTTATATGATACTGACTTTAGGCATTTCATTATTCTGGGTGCCCTTCTCTGTAACTGACTATAATGGTATAAATGCTATATTAGCCCAAGATCATATTAACTTTCCTGGCAGCCACATCACATAGCTGACTCACACTGAGCTTAAGAATTCATGAAAACCAAATTATTTTACTGAGTTAAAAAAAATAATAACAAAGTTCATTTGGGAGAGCAAAAGGTCAGGAAATTCAAAGAAACCAGGGGGAAAAATGTAAATGAAATAGATTCAGCAATATCAGACCTTAAACTATAAGGGAGAATACTGTTGAAGTATAAAAAAAAGAACAATTTCAATTACATTAAATTAAAATTCTTTTTGCATAAATAAAACTTATGCCACTCAGAAGAGAAGGAAAGTAAAAATTTGGGAAAAAATTTTCATAGACTATATCTCAGAATGTGATTAGGTTGGAATACTATTGGAAATGATAAGCTGGCTCATTTAGGAAAACATGGAAAGACTTGGAGATGTGAAGAAAGATACTATCCACCTCCAGAGAAACATGATAAATAGAAATAACCATAGTACGGTTTTATACATGTGTATGAGTTTATGTATGTATAGTAATGGATATCTATGCATTATATAGATAGATGGATAATACATACATACATACATATATTCACACTTAATTGTAACCTTTAGAGTAAAGGAAAAGGAAGGGAGGCAGAAATAGTGTGCAGCAGAGAGAAAAAAAAAAAAAACCAACAAGGAAGCAAAGAAAAGCTGGGCAGCTTTGAAAACAATGTAAAGTATTTATTATATAAATTTTCTAAAAATGGAAATTTATTATTTTATATTGAATCCTCTCTTATGGCCTGCTGCGTATATGGCAATGTATTATTTTTTCCTTTTCTTGTTCTGTATTTTAAGTTTAAAATTTTTTAAAAAATTATCAAGAAAAAAAAAATCATGCAAACCCCTACATATTTTTCAGATGAACTGTTATCTAGTCACATGTTTCCATTTCTAGTTTGTGAAGTTGGTTTTGAATCCTGGCTCTGTCAACCAAGCTGTTGATTAGCCTTCTCAGCTCTGTGTCATCTGTACATCTTATTAGGATATTATCTTTGCTATGTTATCCATGCTATTGCTCTAACTAGTAAACAGCACAAGTCCAAGCACAGATCCCTGAGGCTCACCTCTGGAGACTGTCTTCTAAGTGAGCAGGGAACCATTAAGGACTATCATTTGTATCTATCCACCTCATTCACTATCTCTTACCTACCCTACATCTCTCAGTTAGGAAAGAAGGTCACAAGTAGGATTTATACCAGGAATGCAGGGCTGGTTCAATATCAGGAAAACTATCAGCATAATTAATTATATTAATAAACAAACTAACAAAAACCATATGATTATCTCCATAGATGCAGAATAAGGATTCAATAAAATCCAACCCCCATTCCTATTAAAAACACTAGAGAGTATAGGAATAAATGGGCTTTTCCTTAAAATGATTAGTAGCATCTACTTAAAACCATCAGCAAGCATCATATGTAATGGAGACAAACTAGAACCATTCCCAATAAGATCAGGAGTGAAACAAGGATGCCCACTGTCACCATTATTGTTTAATATTGTCTTAGAAATGTTAGCTTTGGCAGTAAGAGAAGAAAAAGAGATTAAAGGAATTAGAGTAGGTAATGAGGAAACCAAACTATCACTCTTTGCAGATGACATGATGATATACGTAGAGAACCCTAGAGACTCAACTAAAAAACTACTAGAAACAATTCACAACTTTAGTAAAGTTGCAGGATACAAAATAAATCCACATAAATCATCAGCATTTTTATATATTAACAACAAAGTTCAGCAGTAAGAGATACAAAAAGAAATTCCATTCAGAATAACGGATGATAGCATAAAATATTTGGGAATCTATCTGCCAAGAAAATGTCAGAAACTATATGAACTAAACTACAAAACACTTTCCACACAAATAAAACCAGACCTAATCAATTGGAAAAACATTAAGTGCTCATGGGTAGGCCGAGCGAATATAATAAAAATGACAATACTACCCAAACTAATTTACTTATTTAGTGCCATACCAATCAAACTCCCAAGAAATTATTTTACAGATCTAGAAAAAATAGTAGCAAAGTTCATTTGGAAGAACAAAAGGTCAAGGATTTCAAGGGAATTAATGAAAAAAAAGACAGATGAAGGTAGCCTTGCTGTACCAGATATAAAACTATATTACAAAGCAGAGGTCATCGAAACCATTTGGTACTGGCTAAGAAATAGAGTAGTCGATCAGTGGAATAGGATAGAATCACAAGACAAACTAGGCAATAACTATAGCAATTTAGTCTTTGATAAACCCAAAGACCCCAGCTTTTGGGATAAGTATTCACTATTCGGCAAAAACTGCTGGGAAAATTGGAAACTAGTGTGGAAGAAATTAAGGCTGGACTCACACCTAACACCGCACACCAAGATAAGATCTAAATGGGTTCATGATCTAGATATAAAGAGTGATATTATAACCAAATTAGAGAAACATAGGATAGTTTACCTCTCAGACCTGTGGAGATGGAATAAATTTATGTCCAAAGAAGATCTGGAACTCTTAATTGAACACCAGATAGATAATTTTGATTATATTAAGTTAAAAAGTTTCTGTACTAACAAAACTAATGCAGACAAGATTAGGAGGGAAGCATCAAATTGGGAAATCATCTTTACATTTAAGGGTTCTGATAAAGGTCTCATCTCTAAAATATATAGAGAATTGTCTCATATTTATAAGAATTCAAGCCATCTTCAATTGATAAATGGTCAAAGGATATGAACAGACAATTTTCAGATGATGAAATTAAAACTATTTATAATCATATGAAAAGGTGCTCCAAATCACTATTGATCAGAGAAATGCAAATTAAGACAACTCTGAGGTACCACTACACACCTGTCAGATTGGCTAAAATGACCAGAAAAGATGACGATGAATGTTGGAGGGGATGTGGGAAGACCGGGACACTGATGCATTGTTGGTGGAGCTGTGAACGGATCCAACCATTCTGGAGAGCAATTTGGAGCTAGGCTCAAAAAGTTATCAAACTATATGCATACCCTTTGACCCAGCAGTGTTTCTATTGGGCCTATTTCCCAAAGAAATCATAAAAGAAGGAAAGGGCCCCACATGTGCAAGAATGTTTGTGGCAGCTCTTTTTGTAGTGGCTATAAACTGGAAACTGAATGGATGCCCATCAATTGGAGAATGGATGAATAAATTATGGTATATGAATGTTATGGAATATTATTGCTCTGTAAGAAACGACCAGCAGGACGATTTCAGAGAGGCCTGGAGGGACTTGCATGAACTGATGCTGAGTGAAATGAGCAGAACCAGGAGATCATTGTACACAGCAACAACAATACTATATGAGGATCAGTTCTAAGGGACATGGTTCTCTTCAACAATGAAATGCTTCAAACCAATTCCAATTGTTCAGTGAAGAAAGCCATGTACACCCAGAGAGAGGGATGTAAAATGTGGACCACAAGATAACATTTTCATGTTCTCTATTGATGTTTGCTTGCATTGTATTTCCTTTATGAGATTATTCTTTCTTGTAGATATGATTTTTCCTGAACAAAAAAATGATGTGTGGCAATAACTATACATATATTCAATTTCTTAAGTATTCTAACATAATTATCATGTAGTGGATATTCTGCTATCTAGGGGAGGGGTGGGGAGTAGGGGGGAAAATTTGCAACAGAAAGCTTTGTAAGGGTTAATGTTTAGGAATTACCCATACATATGTTTTGCAAATAAAAAGTATTAATAAAAAAAATAAAATTAAATAAAATTTAAAAAAAAAAAAGGAAAGAAGGTCACAAGCAAAAGCAGAGGGGCAGAAAAATAAGAGGCATGTTCAAGGAACGATCAATAGCACAGTGTGGCAGGAATACTGGGTGCCTATAAAACAGTAAAATGATATTGATATCATTCTTCTAATATTAAAATCAGAAGGAACCTCAGAGGTCCTTTATCGAAATTTTATTTATAGAAAAGAAAATGGATATCAAAGAAATATAACAAGGTCAAAGTTGCACAGCTCTAAGTGGCAGAGGAGACCAGTAAAAAACACTCAAAATCCCAACTTTCGCTCTTTCATAACATCATTCAATTTTGCATTTACTCAATGCCTCAATGGCTTTCACATTTACCCAATATCTTTCTATGACAAGTCCTGAAAAAGACACAGAGCTCACTTAAGACAGTCTCCACTCTCATGGCATTCTGATGATTTCTATACACAATTCTACAATGATATAAAACATATGGAGAGGTAGGTCCAAAAGTTGGTGCCAACCAAAGGGATCAAAGGTGGCTTCCAGGAACTTAAGATAGTCAATGAATAAGCATTTATTAAGTGCTTCCAATGAGTCAGGCGCTAAGAATGCAAAGAAAATGATTAATCCAATCCCTGCCAGCAAAAGCTTGCCTTCTAATATTCTAAGGTCAAGGCAAAAGATACAGATTTAGAGGGAGTAAAAGAAGTTATGGAAGCAAATGAAAGTGCTGAAAAGAGTACAGCTAACATTAAGGTATCATTTTACATATCTCAGATTGGCTAAAATGACTGAAGGGGAAAGTAACAAAAGTTGCAGGGCAGATGGAAAAAGTGGGAAGCTAATTCACTGTTGGTAGAACTATGAACTGATCCAACCATTTAGGAGAACAACCTGGAATTATGCCAAAAGAGTCATTAAACTGCCTTTGGCTCTTTGGCCAAACAACAGAACTACTAGGTCTGTTTCCCAAAATAATTAGCAAAAAGAAAAAGAACCTATATGATCTAAAATATTTATAATAGCTCTCTTTGTGGTGGCAAAGAACTACAAATTGTGGGGATGCCCATCAAGTGGGGAATGGCTGAACAAGCTGTGGTATATAATCGTGATCATATATTACTGTGCTATAAAAAAATGATCTAAGGAAAATATGGGTAGACTTGCATGAAATAACAGAGCAAGATGAACAAAACCAAATAAGATAACGTTAATAGCAACAATATTGTTTAAAGAAAAACTTCAGGTAACTAAGTCATTTTGACCATTAAAAATACTCCAATTAACCTAAATTAGTATAATACCCAAATTAATGACCTATGAAAGAAGACATAATCTGCATCTGGATAAAGAATTGATAAACAGAAGTATATAAAGAATGGTTTTACAATAATACATATTTGTGTCTAATGGTAGCCATGCTGGAGGTTAGGGAATGGAGAGGAAAGTTACCTTAATATATATTTAAAAGGACTATCAAATTGTATATAATAGATTTGAAATTGCATGTGTAATCATCTTTTTTCTTACACTATTATAGAAATGCTTTTCTTAAATTCAGAATAAAATAAAACAATAATATAGCTTATATAATAATAGCTAATGATAAAAATTGCTACATACAGAAAAAAGGGCTAAGAACAGAAATCAGAGAATATCTACTTTAAGGGATGTTGGGATGCAGGCCAAGAAAGAGACAAAAAGGGGAAGGGAGAGGAAGAAAGAGACTGAGAGGAAGGAAGAGAGAGGAAAAAGAGAGGGGGAAGGAGGAGAAAGGAAGAGAGAAGGGGGAAAGAAAAAAGACAGAGGAAAAGAGAGGATAGGAAAAAAGGGAAGAAGAGAAGAGGGGAAAAGGGGCAGGAGAACAAAAGGGGAGAAGAAAGAAGAGAGGGGAGGGAACAAGGAGAAAGAGGGAAAAAGGACTGACAGAATTAGAAAGAAAGGGGGAAGAGAAAAGGAGGAGAAAAGACAGAGAAGGTTAATTCTATTTAACCAATCTCATATACAACCATTTCTCCAAAACAAAGCTTCCACTGTACTCCTTGATGAAAGAGAAGGCTGGAGTCAAATCTGTGAAAGGTATTGAATACCAGGATAAGCAGTCTGGATGCTACTGATAAGACAAACTATGTCTACTGTAAGCACTAATATGCCACCTTTCAAATGCCTACACAGAATAAGAACCATGATGCCTTCCAAAGAGCTACTAAGTGACCAAGGAGCTGGAGGGTAGGACCTTTGACCCTGACAATTAGATCTAATAAGAACTCCACAGCAGACCAACAAAGCAATCTGAGGACTGTCCACAAGGCAGATATGTGGGATTCTAGGTAACTGAAAGGGGAGGGAGGACGGGACAAGACTAACCTCAGGGAAAAACAAAACCTCACTCCCTCTTCACACCCATACCTACACCCACACACTGCATAAGTTCCCAAAGAAGTGACCAGAATCTAACAGCCACCAGTGACAAGAAAAAATAAAAACTCACAGGAAAATGAGGTGGTTGATATTTTTTTCATGCCCTTCAAGAGACTCCACCTTGAGAAGATGATAGAATGGTGAAAAAGATTCTTTGAACTCATTTTCCTGACATACAGGTCTGATCATGGGACTCCCCCTATTTGACCAATTCCAATGACTCCCCACTGTCTTTAGGATAACATACAAACTCCACTAATTCATTTTTAGTCTGTCTACACAAACTGGCTCCAAACAAGACCCAACCTCTCCCTTACTGCAATCTAGCCAAACTGCCCTTCTCTCACACTCCACACAATACACCTCTGCTTCCACCTCCAAGCCTTTACATTTATCATCCCCCTCCCTCTAATGCTGTCTCTCCATCCCTCTACCTCACAGAAGTCCTCACATTTGAGATGCAGCTCAAGTACCATCATCTACATAAAGCCTTTCTTCATCCTCTTACCTGCTAAAGCTCTCCCTCTCAATCTTTGTATACATTTTTATTTATTAATTTAATATTTATGGAGAATATATTTATATATGTACTTATTATCTCCTTGTACATTAAAATGTAAGCTCACTCTAAGAAGTGTTTCATCTTTTTGGATTTGGATCCCTACGCCAAAGATGGTACTTGTAAATCCTTAATAAATATAAGAACCCAGGTTTGGAATCATGAAGACATATTCAAATTCATTTATTTACTAGCTGTGTAACTCTGGGCAGTCTACTTATCTTTGATAAGCCTCAGTTTACTATATCTGTAAAATAGATCCAATCTATAGTATCTGTAAAATGGTAATAATCACAATACCTACTGCCCAGGGTTGTGGTGAGAATCAAATGAGGTAATAATTGTAAAACACTCAGCATAGTGCCTGGGACAAAGTAAACACTATATAAATGTTAGATATCATCATTATCATCCTGGTTGATTGATAAATAGAAGGTAACTATAGTCATCTAGTGCAACCTCTTAAATAGCTTGGCCTAATGTCACATAGCTGATAAGCTGTGAAAATTAAATATATCCTATAATTGACTCTATTCTGTAACCTTATTCTGTATTTTATATATCAATTTTTTCTTTGTCTGAGTAAAGACACTCATGAGTTCAAAAGTTCAGTCTCCCTCTCTCAAGTGAGATAAAGTTGCTTTCCTATCAATCACTTTTAATTAAAGAAAAACTTTGAGATAAGGTTAGTGGTTCAATACTCTCATAAAATACTCTGATTCTAAGGGAACTATTATCTCAGCACCATCTGCAAATCCCTTTGTGCCAAGGATACTTGTTATCCCTCATAATTTCATCTCCTAAGAAATCCCGTGACATTTGCATATCATCCTTGAGAGCATATGAGATGACCTGGTCCCAACTTTGCTTGTCTTTGCTCAATCAGAGACAATCTTATCTCACTCCCAGGAGCCACAGAATCTACTATCCCTAGGTCTGCTATCAATAGCCTTCAAGATACAACTGGGTCCCATAAATCTATAAAGCAGAGTGGTGGTCTTGGTCCCACATTTGTGCAGGCCCATTTTTCTCAGTGTAACTAACCATAATTTCTCAGCCCTATGATGCTGACAATCCTATAACTAATTGCATGATTTCCCCATCTACCCTGTTGTTTCTTTGCCCTATGATTATAAAAAGAAAATGGGGGGGGGGGG
>JAJPUD010002004.1:106690-194121 GCA_023553655.1 Myrmecobius fasciatus
ACTAGTGTGGAAGAAATTAGGGCTTGACCCACATCTAACACCACATACCAAGATAAGATCTAAATGGGTTCATGATCTGGATATAAAGAGTGATACTATAAGTAAATTAGAGGAACATAATATAGTTTACCTCTCAGATCTATGGAGGTGGAATAAATTTATGTCCAAAGAAGAACTGGATCTCCTAATTAAAAACCAGATAGATAACTTTGACTATATTAAGTTAAAAACTTTTTATACAAACAAAACCAATGCAGTCAAGATTAGGAGGGAAGCAATAAATTGGGAAATCATCTTTACATTTAAGGGTTCTGATAAAGGTCTCATCTCTAAAATATATAGAGAATTGTCTCATATTTATAAGAATTCAAGCCATTCTCCAATCGATAAATGGTCAAAGGATATGAACAGACAATTTTCAGATGATGAAATTAAAACTATTTATAATCATATGAAAAGGTGCTCCAAATCACTATTGATCAGAGAAATGCAAATTAAGACAACTCTGAGGTACCACTACACACCTGTCAGATTGGCTAAAATGACCAGAAAAGATAACGATGAATGTTGGAGGGGATGTGGGAAGACTGGGACACTGATGCATTGTTGGTGGAGCTGTGAACGGATCCAACCATTCTGGAGAGCAATTTGGAACTATGCTCAAAAAGTTATCAAACTGTGCATACCAATTGACCCAGCAGTGTTTCTACTGGGCCTATATCCCAAAGAGATTTTAAAGGAGGGAAAGGGACCCACATGTGCAAAAATGTTTGTGGCAGCTCTTTTTGTAGTGGCAAGAAACTGGAAATTGAAAGGATGCCCATCAATTAGAGAATGGATGAATAAATTATGGTATATGAATGTTATGGAATATTATTGTTCTGTAAGAAACGACCAACAGGAGGATTTCAGAGAGGCCTGGAGGGACTTGCATGAACTGATGCTGAGTGAAATCAGCAGAACCAGGAGAACATTATACACAGCAACAAGACTATACGATGATCAATTTTGATGGACATGGTTCTCCTCAACAATGATGTGATTCAAACCAGTTGTGCTGCGATGAAGATAGTCATATACATCCAGAGAGAGGCCTGTGGGAACTGAGTGTGAACCACAACACAGCATTTTAACGCTTTCTGTGAATATTTCCATGCATTTTGTTTTCCTTCTTAGGTTGTTTTTTTTCTTCTCTCTTTCTAGATCTGATGTTTCTTGTACAGTAAGATAACTGTATAGATAGGTATACATGTATTGTATTTGTCATATAATTTATCCTATTTAGCATGTAATAGATTACCTGTCATCTAGGGGTGGGGGGTGAGGGGAAGGAGGGGAAAAACTTGGGAAAAAAAAAAGTTTTTGCAAAGGTCAATGTAGAAAAATCACTCATATGTTTTGTAAATAAAAAGCTTTTAATTAAAAAAAAATATAGCTTATCAAATGTGTGTATACACACAAATGGATGGATGGATGGATGGACAAATGGCTATCATCAGTAACAGAAAAAAAGTGAATTATTATAATTGTCACAGTCTGATGAGCCAGAAAATCACATCTCTTATGCCTTAGTAACTATCATAGCCTTTAGGATAAGAGGAAGGTTGAATGTCAAGTTCTTCTTTAAAACATGAAACTTTTAAAATTAGCTAATTGACCATGCAGTCAGTGCCTCCCAGGTAGGGGGCCCAGGTAACCATAACACAAGGCCACATGGGGAGAGACATAAGCGAAGTTTACCTGTGAACTTGGCGATGGCATCAATATGGTATTTGACTTGGACAGCCAGTTCCCTAGTGGGTGTCAGAACAAGTCCAAGCAAGGGTTTATTCCTACTGCTGTAACCAGCCGGCTTTTCCTCCTCAAACTCCAGCTTTATGTCAACGGACTCCTTTTCATCACTCGGACTGTGAGAGGGGTCCCCATCCTTCTCTTCGTCAGAAGAACCATCAGCGTCCCCGAGGGACTCTCCATCCTCAGAGTGACCTCCGGCCTGCTCCTGGCTGGACAGCTTCTGCTCCTCCTGCCAGCGCAACACTGAGTGAATCATTGGGATAGCAAAGGCAAGGGTCTTCCCGCTTCCTTGGAAGGAAGAAAAGAGAGAAAATAGAAAAATGCAGTCAGTTCAGGCCTGGGATTTAGCTTTGCTTTGCTCCGAGCCGCAGATGGCCCTGGAGACAAGTCACCCAGCTGGCCCCATTACCACAACTAGAAGCTATGGGGGGGGGGGGGGGGAAGGGAAAGCTAGCCTGCAGACCACAAAAAGACTGGCTCTGTGACCCCGGAGAAGGCGCTCATCCTCAATGCCCCAAGATGATGCTCCAAGACGTAAGCTATGGAGCAAACGCCATCTGCACTACAAGTTCCTCCCTGGGAGCTATCTATACCAAAAAAGTCACAGGTCTGGTACCAAAAAAGCACTGTTACTATTGTAACCAAGATGATGCTAACAACAGTGACGCAGACAGTGTAACAGCAACTCACATTTCTGTAGTGTTTTATAGTTTACAAAACATTAAGGAATGCAAACAGTGCCTTTTCCATGTAAAATATCGAGGGACAGGGATGTGATGGGGTGGACAGAGTGTTGTTCTGGAGTCAGGAGGACGTGAGTTCTCTTCTAGCCTCAAATCCTACTACTGAGCAAGTCCCTTATCTATCTCAGTTTCCTCATCTGTAAAATGAACATAATACCAGCATCTACCTCCCAAGGTGAGGATCAAATGAAATAATATTTATAAAATGTTTTGCACACCTAAAACCACCATATTTATGTTATTATTATCAATCATAACAATCATGATGGGGGATTTGAACTTGGTGCTAGTTATGGCTTTGAAATTTGCAAAAGACTATCCAATTCAATGAATATTAAATACTTACACAATGCAGAGGTGCAGGATCATTTAAAAGAACAACTAGTATTTTCTATAGACTTTTTCCTGACAACTTCACTAGGAGGTTATGTGAGTGTCAATGACCTTACTTTGCAGATGAAGAAACTAAGGGATGCACACACAGCTAGAAAGTTAACAGCCTGGATTCAAACCTTGATCATCTGACTCAAGTTCAGTACCCATCCTGCCCACACCTCTCACCGCGTCTCTCCTATGGGAGTTTGCCAAGGCACCTATTATCAATGGGCCCATTTTAGAGATGACAAACTGGCAGAGACGTAAACATAAAAGTGAAGACAACATGGTCTCTATCATCAAATGGCTTATGCCCACAACCCACAGCCTCAGATGTTTACATTTAAAACTGTAAGAACAATGAACATTTATATAGGGCAAAGAATTTCTCATACAATAATACATTTTTTGATCCTTCTAACAACCCAGTGAAGTGGATGCTATTATTTATTCCTGATATTCCTATTTCATAGATCTGTAAACTGAGTCTGGGGCAAGTTGTATAGGATCACAAAATTAATAAGTATCCAATGAGGCAAGATTTGAACCCAGGCATTCCTAATTCCAAACCTGGCACAAGAGCCACCATATTGTGCTGTATAAAGACAAATCTGATGGAAACAATCAGAGGCTTGGTGAGATTAGCCCCAATATTCAAAAGGAATGAGATTAAAAGGGGAGTGGTATGTGAGTGAGGAGAGGTATGATGCAGAAGTATTGATATTAATATTGCGACATAAGAAATTCCATGTGCCAAAAAAGGAGAATTCACAGAATGACATTATTTTGGACTCAG
This sequence comes from Myrmecobius fasciatus, assembly GCA_023553655.1. Classification (NCBI taxonomy): domain Eukaryota; kingdom Metazoa; phylum Chordata; class Mammalia; order Dasyuromorphia; family Myrmecobiidae; genus Myrmecobius; species Myrmecobius fasciatus. The sequence continues at coordinate 110,399 of JAJPUD010002004.1, forward strand.
AAGGAAGGGTAACCAGATTCAAGCTATACCCCAGAAGGAACCCCAAATACAGTGTTATCTAATCCTAATAAAAATTAATATTTACATAGTACCTATGTTCCAGGAGTTATACCAGGTACTTTACAATTATTAACTCATTTGCTCTTCACAACAACCCTGAAAGGGAGTTGCTGTTATTATTACCATCTTACAGATCAAGAAACTGAGGCAGTCTGAAGTAAAGTGACTTGCCCAGGACACACAGTGACTAAGTGCTTGAGAAAAAGGAATAGCGAATAAAAGCTGAAAAGGTAGATTGGGGCCAGGTTGTAAAAGGCATTAAACATCAAGTGGAGAAGTTTATAATTATCCTAGAGGTAATAGAGAACCCCTAGAATTTAGTGAAGAAGGAAGTAACATGGTCAGATTTTCACTTTTTGAAGTAAGTAAAAGAGCACTGGGGCAGGGAGACCAATTACGAAGCTATTAAAACCAGTTTCAATTAGTGAGAATAATGAATCCACAAAGAGAGTGAATTGTTTGAATTCACATTGCATATTTCAATAGGGCTGCAACCTATTACCAAATTTTACATTATTATAAATTCAAATTTGAATTTATACTTCTTCACTTCAGAAGTTATGGTTTTTGCACCAATCAAGACCTAACTGTAATGTAATGAAGAGGGGATGTGGGCCTGGAGCAAAGTGAAGGGGTCAGATGTCAGATATTGTGAAGAATGAGTTTGACTACAGGCAAAATTCTATAATATATTATTAAGGAGATATTTTATAAGCACTTAGAAAAGGAAGAGGTCATCACTAAGAGAGAATATAATTTCATTGAGAACAGAACCTGCCAAATTACAATAATTTCCTTTTTTTTTAGAGTTACTAGACTGCAAGGTCAAGATGTCATAGATAATGCTGTGTTTAAACATTTCAATTATGTCCAACTCTTTGTGACTCCTTTAGAGGTTTTCTTGGCAGTTACAGAAGTAGTTTGCCATTTTCTTCCTCAGTTCATTTTGCAGGTAAAGAAACTGAGGCAAACAGGGTTAACTGACTTGCCTAGGGTCACACAGCTATTAAATGTATGAAGCTAGATTGGAATTCAAAAAGATGTTTTCCTGGCTCCAGGCCTGGCACTTTATCTACTGAGCCACCTGTCTTCCACCATATATAATAATAACTAACTCATATTTCAGCAAACTATTTGGCAAAATCTCAGACAAGGAAAGATGTAGGCTAGATGACTGTATGGTTAAGTAGAATCGCAGCTAATTGAAAAACTAAACCCAAAGGGTAATTACTAATCCTTCAATGTCAATTTGGAACAGTCTCTAATAAGAATGCAACAGGATGGAGCAGCTAGATGGTGCAATGGATATAGAGCGGGCCCTGAAGTCAGGAGGATCTGAGTTCAAATGTGACCTCAGACACTTTAACAAGTCCTAGCTGTGTGACTCTGGGCAAGTCACTTAACCCCAAGTGCCTCAGCAAAAAAAAAAAAAAAAAAAAGAATGCAACAAGATTCTTTCTTAGGACTTATGCTAGTTAACATTTTTATCAGTGACTTGGATAAAGGAATGGACAGGAAGTTTATCAAAGCAGCATTATGAGGGACAAAGATGAGAGAATCAAAAATTCAACAGACATCAATGATGGACTGAATCTAGTATGGTTAAATTTAACAGAGGTAAATGAAAGGTGCTATTCTTGTGCCTTAAAAAAAAATTAACCTCAAAAGTACAAGATATGGGATCACATCTAGCTGAAAGTTCATATAGATGGAAAAAAAATCTAGATTTTAGTAAACACATTCAATTTATTTAGGTAGCTTGAAACAAAACACCATCCAAAAGAGTTAAGGAAATAAAAAATAATTTTTTTTCAAAAAATAGAGTTAAGGAAATCTTAGGCTATGTTAAGAGATGTTCAGAACATGATAGCATCTTAATATGCTCATCAGACTATAGTCATTGTATTCTGCTCTGTTCTGGGCCTTAAATAGGCTAATGAAAAGCTGGAGAGCCTCTAAAAGTAGGCACTCAGGATGTTGAAAAGACTAGAGAGAGCGTCACAGAAGAATCAATTGAAAGAACTAAGAATGTTTAGCCAGAGAAGACTCAAGGGGGACATAATAGCTGTATTCAAGTACTTTAAGAGAATACTTATTCTACTTGGCAAAACCAAAGTAATGGATAGAAAATGAAGCGGCAGATTTAAGCTTGCTATAAAAAGAAAAAAAATCCTCACAATTATAGCTATCCAAAAGTGGAACAGGCTTTCTCAAGAACTAGATAAGGTGTACCTCATTTGCAACTTCAAACAAAGATATTCTTTATGGGGAAGGGTTAGGGGTAAGACAGTGGAAATTTCTATCTAGGTAAAGGTTGGACTAGATGGTTCTTACCATCTTTATGATAGTTACTTTAAAAAATAAAACAAGATATTTAGCATGTATTAGATTACCTGTCATCTAGGGGTGGGGGCTGGGGGGAAGGAGGTGAAAAATAAATAGATAGATAGATAGATAGATAGATAGATAGATAGATAGATAGATAGATAGATAAAAAAAATAAAAAAACAAGACCAGGAATTAAATACAGAAAACACAGAATCTAACTTTCATTTTACATCTACAATTCAAAGTGAAATCATGACTTGTACAAATTCAAGTTTTAGGTGCAGAAATATGATTAAGAACTCAGAACCCTGATTCCCTGATTCCCTTGAAATCTGTCAAGGTAGAGTGGTCCATTATATTAACCTTTTATATAACTATTCCATTCATTCTCTGTCTGTGTTATTACTTAGTGAGACTCAAAGTCTCACTGTCCTCATTTCTGAATGTCCAAATCTGATTTTAATATCCTTGTCACTGGTCACTGTCACATATGGCAGAGACAAAGTTTTTCCTCCTGTCTTTTTTTAAAACCAGCAATCAGACATTTAGGATTATAAAATTATAGAACTGAAAGGGACCTTTAATGAAATCACTGATAAAAATTTTCAACAGCAGAGGGCCAAGAAAAGATCCTTGGGTTCTTCCCACTGGAGACTTCCTGCCACATAGACATTGAGCCATTAATGACTACCCTAAACCCAGATATACAACTGGCTCTGAATTTGACCAAATGCATTATTACCTTGTCCATATTGCTCTATCTTATCCATAATGAGCTATTTGCAAAGCAGTAGGTAGGTGAAAAGACTTATGTGAACTGATGTGAAGTGAAATAAGCAAAACCAGGAGAACATTGTACATAGTAACAGTAACGTTTTATGATGAAGAACTCTATATGACTTAGCTATTCTCAACCATACAATAAAATAATCCTAAAGGACTTATAATGAAGCATACTATCCACCTTCAGAGAAAGAAGTGACATCATCTGAATTCAAACTGAAGAATGCAATTTTCCACTTTTTTTTCATTGTTTTTCTTTTATACAAGATTTCTTGTACAAAATGACATGATTACACATGTATAATCTTTTTTATGATTGCTTAACTCTCAAAAGAGAGCGAGCAGGACAGGAGGGATAGAATTTGGAACACAAAACTTGAAAAAAAAAGTTTAAAAATTGTTTTAACATATAGCTGGAGGGAAATTTAATACTGAAAAAAAAAAAAGCAGGAAAGGCAAAGTAGGATTTTTTAAAAGCTATGTGCTGAATTTTATTTATTAAAAAGAAAAGCAAGCTATATAAAAGAAAGACTCATACATAGTTTTATGTGCAATCCTCTTTTTTCTATTCTACTATGTAAACAGAAACACTTTATTTAGTATCTAAGTTCAGGATAATGTAATTTTAAAAAAAAGAAGAAGACGACAACAGCTAAGGAGAGAATTTGAATGGTACTCTTTCCTAAAGAGTGCAGTAAATAAAGCACTAGGCCTGGAATCAGAAAGACTCTTACTAAGTTCAAAATTGGCCTAAGATACTTACTAGCACTATGACCCTAGACAAGTAATTAACCCTGTTTATCTCAGTTTCTTTACCAGTAAAATGAGCTAGAGAAGAAAATGGCAAATCACTCTAGTATCTTTGCCAAGAAAACCCTTAATGGGATGACAAAGAGTAGAACATGACAGAAAATGACTGTGCAAAAATAACTCCAATAAAGGAGATTCCATTTTCAACCTAAAATATAAACTGATGCATTAAAAAAAATTCTAAAGATGTAAGGAAAAAAGCTTGCTAAAATCTAGGTAAACTATATCTAAAGCATTCCCCTCAGCTATCAATTTAGTAACTGAACAAAAAATTAAATGATGGTTTTATATGAACTGATGAAATTGTGCTAGCTCTCTGAAATCATGGTTTTCTTTTCTAGATATTCACAACCATCTCTTTAATAATTTATTCTAGAATTTCCCCAAGAAATCAAGCTTATTAACCTATAGCTTACAGACCCTGTTCTCTTCCCTTTGTTGGAAACTGGCAAAATATGTGTCCTATACCTAACTTTAACTGAACCACAGAGATCCAACCTTTTCCCATGTACCTCAATCTTTCACATATAAGCAGAGCCATTATTATCTATTAAGCCAGAATTCAAACACAGGTTTTCTGACCTGAATCACAGACTCATTCCACTAAAATCTCCTTTTCTGCCTAAGAATAAGAGAAAAGCTCACCCGTTTCTGCAGCACCAAGGATATCCAGATTATCTCGGATAGCAGGGGCCAAGGCCAAAGCCTGAATAGGAGTCGGAGCACTGAAGCCCAGGGAGCTCAATGCCTGAAGTACGGGCTCAGGTACAAAAAGGTCTTTCCAGGCAGAGACGTCAGCTTTCTGATCATCCAACTTGGCCGTCCAAGTCTTTACTTTAGGGGGAGCTTTTGAAGGAGCAGCCTGAGAAGATGCTTGTGTTTTTTTCCCTATCTTTTTTTTCTTCTTTTTCTGAACAGTTTTGGGAAGACTTGTGGTTTCTACAACCCCACCTTCTTGGGGACCATTCTCAGGGTCTGTGTCAAGTTCACACTTAAGTACATCTTCCTGGGAAATTGGATTTTCATCTGCAAAAGGATTTTCTTTCTCTTTTTTAACAGTTATCTCTGTTCCCAGGTCCCTGTTATTCTTCCTCTTCTTTTTCGGCTGGGAAGTTGTTTCTTCTTCTACTTCCCCCTCAGACACCACGGCACCAGATCTTCTCTTTTTGGGTTTTTCTTTCAATGAAAGTTTTGAGGGACCTACCAATTTATAATCATGAAGCTCTTCAAAACATACCAGGTCTTCAAGCTGTCCATCAGCAAATACCTGTGGGTCAATCTTCACAGGTTTCCAAGTTCCTACAACTTTTATTCCCTTTTTCCTAAATCTAGCAGAAGGCAAAAATCCTCTCCCTTTCTTGAATTTTGTGCTTCCTTTAAAAAAAAAAAAAAAAGAGGTCAACTGTTAGGTCAGAATAGATAACACAGATTTTCCCTTTCCAAAATTTGAGTTGAGAAGTATTTTTGTTTTCATTTTTAATTTACAGAATAAAATAAGCATTTCCATCACATAGTATAATTTTTTAAAATATAATTGCACATAAAACTGCAAATCTGCTATATACAATTTGCTATTCCTTTTAAATACATAATATAGTTATCACATAAATGCATTTTTTTAGCTATATTCTCCTAGGATTTAGAATTAAGAGATCTTCAAAACCATCTTATCCAATTCCCTACTTTTAGGAATGAGAAAATGTAGGTCCTAAAATATGAAATGGCTTGCCCAAGACCAAAAAGATATTAAGTTGAAAAGCCAGAATTTGAATTCAGACCGTGCTCCTACATTTTACCATTTCTTTGGTCTCCTTATCAACCTTTTTATCCTCCTTCTACTCCATCTACTAATGTAGGAACCTCAAGATTCCATTTTCCTTCTCTTTCCTCTATAATCTCTCCCTTGGTCATCTCATCTGTCCTTAAGGCTTCAATTACCATCTCTAAGCAATTAATACCTAGGTCTAACCTCCAGACCCAATCTCTATTTATTAAAACATAAAAATAATTATGAAATATAAATTGCAAAAATGTTATCTGTCCAAATAATAGCAATTGCTAGCATTTTGTTATTTAATCATTTCAATCAGGTCTGACTTTCTGAACCCATTTGGGGTTTTCTTGGCAGAGATATGGCAGTGGTTTGCCATTTCTTTCTCCAGCCCATTTTACAGATAAGGAAACTGAGGCAAACAGTGTTTGCCCAGATTTGCGCCAAGGTCACACAGCTAGTAAGTGTCTGAGACCAGGTTTTAACTCAAGCCTTCCTGATTCCAAGTTTAGTGCATTATCCACTGGATGAGCAGCTATTTCAAAAGACTCCCAAGCTATATTTCACCTGTCTACAGGACATCACTCCCTCCAGAACTTTACATTCAACATATTCTAAACTACTTTCCTCCTCCAAATCTGTTCTTCTTTCTAATTCCTCAATCTGTTTTCCCAAGGAATAACTTGTAAAGGCAGAAACAGGGTTAAGGGAAAAAAAAGTTTATGCCCTTGACAGACATTAAGATTAGCCTGACAATTTAGAACTTTGTCCAAAGGGCTATCAAACTGTGCATACTCTTTGATCCAGCAATATCTCTACTGGGCTTATATCACAAAGAGATCTTTAAAAAGGGAAAGGACCCACAAGTGCAAATATGTTTGTGGCAGCCCTTTTTGTAGTGGCAAGAAACTGGAAAATAAGTAGATCCCATCAATTGAAGAATGGGCTCTTTAACTGATATGGTATATGAATGTTATGAAATATTATTGTTCTATAAGAAACGATCAGCAGGAAGGTTTCAGAGAAGCCTGGAGAGACTTACATGAACTGATGCTAAATGAAATGAGCAGAACCAGGAGATCATTATACACAGCAACTAGATTTTATGATGATCAATTCTGGACATGGCTCTTTTCAAAAATGAGATGATTCAGGCCAATTCCAATAGACTTGTGATGGAGAGAGCCATCTGCACCCAGAGAGAGGGCTATGGGGAGTGAGTGTGGATGATAATATAGCATTTTCATTTTGTTGTTGTGGATTGCTTGCTTGTTTTTTTCTTTCTCATTTTTTTTCTTTTTGATCTGATTTTTCTTGTGTAGCATGATAAATGTGGAAATGTTTAGAAGAACTGCACATGTTTAATCTATATTGGATTATGTGCTGTCTAGGGGAAGGTGGAGATAGGAAGGGAGAAAGGAAGACATATGGAACACAAGGTTTTGCAAGGGTGAATGTTGAAAACTATCTTTGCATATATTTTGAAAAATGAAAAGCTATTATAAGGAAAAAAAAAAAGTTAAAGAAATAACCACTTGAGAGTGAGGAGGACAGTGTTCAAATTCTGGCTCTCTCAGTAACTACCTGTGACACACCTCCCAGACTTGACATCTTCATGTATACATAATGGAATTGGCCTAGATGGTCTCTTCAAACTCTATATCCTATGATAAACTCCTATAAGTAGCCTGAACAGAGGGAAGGTGCTGACTGCAACAGAATATGGTAGGAAAGCTTAAAGTAAGTTTCAGGATTCAGAAGACAACTTGGGAGAAATCTAAGTGGAAATACAAATCAGAAACCTAGGACAGTAGAATAGAAGTCAAAAAGGGCTCAACTGTTTTTGGGGGGTTTTTTTGTCAAGAGACTCTTTGGGAATGTGGAGAAGCCTATGGATCCCTCTTCAGAATATTTTTAAATACATTAAATAAAAAACATGAAATCATTTTTTTAAAGTCCAGTTATATTAAAATGTTTGCAAAATATTACAGTTGATAGTCAACTGTATTTATTTATTTAGCACCTATTATATGCCAGGCACTGTGCTAGGAAATATAAACATGAAAAAAGAAAGGACCTCTCAAGAACCCTACAATCTTAATATGGGGGGGGGTGTTTTTTACAGAAATCTTAATTTTATTCTCATAACCACTCAGGAAGATAAGTACCATCAAGTAGCTCCATTTTATAGAAGAGGAAACAGAAGTAAACAGGTCATACTGCTTAAATTTAAATATCGAATCTTTCACTTAACAGCTTTAAATGACACTCCAGAAGCCAAGATACAAAAGGAACTCCAGATTAATGCCTTCCTTCTGATTATTTACAATTTATTTCTAACTACATACGTGTGTAGATATATATAATAAATCAGAATCCTGTTTGCCTCAATTTCTTCATCTGTAAAATAAGATGGAGAAGGAAATGGCAAACCATATGAGTTTCTTAGACAAGAAAACTCCAAATGGGATAAAAAAAATTAGACAGGATTAAATAACAACAAAAAATAATGGGACTATGAGTTCCTTGAGGGCAGGGACAGTCTTTTGCATTTCTTGGTATCCCCAATGCTTAGAAACGCTGTCAGTTCCACCAATAAGACACCCCAGCTAGTGGCATTTTTCTTAGGCTGAACTCCTCGCCTAGAAAACTCCCTCTCTACTCCAAGTACTGAAACTCCCTCACATCTAACACCTTCTTTTAAATCCCAACTCCTACAGGAAGGCTTCCTCAATCCCAGTGCTTTCCCTCTTTTAATTATTTCCTCTTTACTCTGAATATAGCTTATTTTGCATATTTTTTTAGTCTCTCCCAGACCTATAAACGTGTAATTTTTTCACTTTATTTTTCTTGCCTTTTTTGCAACATAGCTAATATGGAGATTTTTGCATGATTTCATATGCATAGTTGATTATCACATTGCTTGCTGTCTCAATGAGTGGTGGGAAAAAAAAGTTACAAATAAATTTAAAAAACAAAGCAAGTCCATTCTCTTGGAGAGCATGGGCTGTCCTTAGCCTCTTTGTATCCCCAGGCTTTAGCACAGTGCCTGGCACAAGGAAGATACTTTGTATTTACTGAATGCTAGATTGGCGCGTGGTGGGAAGTTTCCAGTCTGACAGAAGAATCCTAACTCACTTTCCGCTCGCTGGGTCTTAATTTCTCCATAGGCAAAACGGAACGGGGGGAGGGAAGGGAACAGAGCCGACAGGTTACAAGGGGAAGATGAGATTTGGACTACAGCTGATCTCAAAGGCCCGGTCCGTGTTAGGCGCGTGATTCTCCCAAGTCCAGATGGCTCCGGCGGGCCTCCTTCCTTTCATCCCTTCTCTCCCTCCCTTCCTGCCCTTCTCCAGTTTTCCATCTCCCAGTTCCTCTAACACAGTCTGCGACTATCCCGGACTAAACTTAACGTGGAGGGGATCAAGAGGAGGGTCGAGGATCCAGGAACTCACCACGTGAAGTTGCCCGAGCCGCCGCCATGGTCTCTGCCTCCGCCTCTACCTCAAACCTACATCACGTGGGTGTCTCTAATGGGGGCGGCCATGACAGCGCGATGCCCCGCCCCCTCCAAAACCGGCGAAACTTTATTGGCAGCTGGTTCTGTTCCTTTCTGGAGGGGCTCCACAAATCCTAAACCAGGAACGTAGATATAAGAGTTGGCCCGGACCTCAGAGGTTGTGGGTCTTACTCTTTCTTATCCCTTTGGACAGAAAGGGAGTCTACTCTGCTTCTGAATTTCGTAGAATTGAGTCCAGACTAGCATTAATTAAGCATTGATTGTTTTCCAATACCGTGCTAAATGCTGGTGGTTTGAAGAAAAATAAACTGCGCTGCTTTCAAGGCGTTTACATTCTAATGTAGCGAAGGTGGGGGAAAAGGGAGGACTGGTAGTCTAAATGGAGGTAATTTGCCAGAGTAAATGGAAAGTGTTCTAAGAAAGGAAAGTGTTGAAAATAATAGCCAGTTTTTATATAGTTCTTAATATATCTGCTAGGTACTATTCTAAATGCTGGAAATGCGAAGAAAAATTAAAAAACATAGCCCCTGCCCTCTAGGACATCATGTTCTAGTGAAAGGACATATAAATAACTAGGTACACGAAAGGTATATTCAGCATAAGTGGAAAGTAATCTAAGAAGATATGATAATAAATATTCCTCTTTCTCCAGAATAAAGCTTGTTTTGCATAGTTTTTTGCATATTGTCTCTCCCAGACAGCTCAGAATAATGCTCTTAAATGCATGACAGGATTGTGAAGAAAACTAAACTGAAATACAATAAAAGTTCATCTAGAAGTACAGATTGAAATATATTTTTTTACTTTATTTTTCTTGCCTTTTTTGCAATATAGCTAATATGGAAATATTTTGCATGATTTCACATGTACAATTAATATTATTGCTTGCTGTCTCAATGGGTGGTGGAGTTCAGTCACTATGCTAAGCACTGTACAATTTATGATTTCATTTGATTTTCACAACAATCTTATACCCATTTTACAGATGAACAAACAGAGGCATGCAGAGGTTAAGTGACTTGTCCCTCTGTAGTTAATATCTAGGCCATATTTGAACTCTGGTCTCCCCTATTCCAGACCCAGGGCTCTATCCACTTTTTTTTTTTTTCCCCAGGCAATTAGGATTAAGTGACTAGCTCTAGGTCACTCAGCTAGTAAGTTTCCGAGGTCACTTTTGAACTCAAGTCCTCCTGACTAGCACAGGTACTGTCCACTGCACGACCTAAATGCCCTTAGCACTCTATTCATTGCACTACCAGTTTGTTGTTTGTCCTTCCTTCTGGAAGGGGGTGCCATGACTTACAAGTAAATTGGATTTCAGTGAGGGAAGTCTGTGCAAAGTCAGTAGCCTCACTTTCTCCTCCAGGGTTCTAAATATTGTCCAGTAGCAATATATAGATCACAATATCTGGAGATGGCCCTGCAAGCAGTGAGAGACATAGAAGCTAAGATCATTAACAGGTCTCAGTTTGACCAGAACTGCAAGGGACCTCAGAGGTCAATGAGTTTAAGCCTCTCATTTTACAAATGATATAACTGTGGGCTCAGCAGAAACTGTGCAGGCTGCTATGTTTGACCAAGAAGACAAGTCACCTATCTATCTTTGGTCAACCAGTTCAATTCTACTTTTCTCTTGCTTCTCTCTAGGACAGCTCCTCTTGCTAAACCCTAATTCTAGGTTACATTCACTAACTGGCTTCCATATGGTGAAGAAAGACTAAGGTGAACCAGATCTCAATGGAACCCTTACTGCTGTAAGGTCTTACTTATTATACTCTTCCCAAGTTCATTTTCTGTTTCAATCATAGGAGCTGCTGTTCTAAATCTTTTTTTCCCTTTCCTCTACCTTCTCAGTTGAGGACCTTGATTGGTACTTTATTGAGAAAACTAAGGCTATTCAATGAGGCTATTCACCTCATCTTCTCTGCATTTCATAATCAGTGGGGATTAAAATTGTCCAACCTGCAATCAAATACCTCTGAGTTAATGATACATTATTAAAAGATCCATGGTCTCCTCTAATGAAAAGCACCTTAGATCTGAGATACCCCCTTCTTCCAGTACCTTGTTTTTGTAGAGTTTGTTACCCAAATATGCAAAAGAGGCATGGCAAAATACAAAATCTCATTGATCTGTCTTGCTTCTGAGGGTCAAAAATGATATGTTGGGGGGAGGGTGTCACAGGTTGGATGAAATATGGGCCATCTCCACTGACTAAGGGGTCGTAAGATGCTTGCTTGTTCATGTTAGACAAGAGAGAATGATCCACAGGTACAAAAATAAGTTGGCGGACTTCCCATCTCATTCATCATCTCCACCACTCTAGACTTGTTCACCAATGCAAGGAAAATAAAAAACAAGTATGGAGGGCCTCTAGTTAGCTTCCTAGAATTTACAATACGCAGCTCACAACTCTGGGCCCTAATATACAGAATATATAATCACTGTCCCTATGTAAAATTGATTAATATTGATTGAAATACAGTAGAGAATCAAATGAATTATTTCTCACAATTCCTTGACATCACCCTTCTCCCTTTCCTCACTCTTTCTTTACTCCAATCTTTCACTAAGGACAAGGTCTAGACAAGCCCTATCTATCTTCTCCAGTAGTGCCTCCACCCACTCTCTTTCCTCTCTCTCTAATCTTTAGTTTCTTTCTATTAGTTCCTTTCTCCCACAATCTCCAAATAAGCCCAAATTTCCCAGATCCTTAAAAAAAGCCCAAAACTCCATTATACTCTACTATTACTTTTAGCTATAGTCCTATATTTCTTTTTTCTCAGCCAAACCCCTCTTTTCTTCAGTTACTTCTTTTTCAAAAGCCTAGTTATTATAGTCATGATATTTACCTTTATTAAAGAGGAAAAATATACAATAATAGTAAAACAGCTTCCATTTATTCAGTGATTTAAAGTATGCAAAGTACTTTGCATAGATAGAATATTATTTGACTCATAGAATTACATATTACATATAAAGTTATTAAATTTCCTCTCAGATCTTCATAGTTTCTCATACCAGTGATATTTTCAGAACAGCATATGTAATAGTAGAAAAAAACTCAAATTGGTCTTTGATTCTTAAATTTATTCCCTGAGGATAATTCTTAGGAAAAAAAAAATCTGACTTGGTAAAATGAATCTTGTGATATAGTCAAGAATAGTACTAGTCAATTGTACATAGATTTAGTATTTGATATTTCTGAATTACTCTTGGATTAAGATGCTTTAATTCCTTAATGCAAAGAGAGAGGCAATGTTATATAATGGAAAAAACCCAGCTCTGAAGAGATCAACAACTCTTACTCCAGAAGAAATTCCCCCAACTCTCTAGTGAGGCAACTGAAAATCAGGGACTTGTTGAGGTATTATCTCTTCTGCATGTTCATTCCTTAATAAAGACTTTTTCTCCCTCAGGGATCTCACCCTGAAGAGAACCTGAAAGCTCAAGTAACCTCTCTGATCTAAGAACAGGGAAAAAAAATCTCTCCTTTCCCAGTTTCCCAGTACCAAGCTTGGTACATTTGAACTGTGGCTTATACACAGATAAATACATAAAAGATAATTTGAAGCAGAAAAGAGTATCAAGAACAAGAGAGAATTGGGAAAGGCTTCCTGTATAAGGTAGCACCTGAATTGAGCTGTGAAGGGAGCTAAGGATTCAAAAAGGCAGAAATGAGGAGGGTGTGTATTTTAGGTTACTTAAGTTCTTTAAAAGGATTAGTACCAGTCCTGTGCATCCAGACCTAGCATTCCATCATTCTGCTCAATCATTCTGTCTTGAAACATTTATTAGCAATTCTATTAGTGTGGTTTTTCTTTTGGAGTTAGAGATAAAGATTTTTGAACCCAGAAAAAGTTATCTCATTTTTTCTTTCCAATTATTCAGGGAACCCTGGGAAAAGTTCAGCATCCAGCAATTGTTGAAAATAAGTGATGAGAAGTGAGCAGAATCAAGAGAACATTGTACACAGTAACAAGATTATGTGATGATCAACTGTGATGGACTTGGCTCTTTTCAACAATGAGGTGACTCAAGGCAATTCCAATAAATTTGTAATGGAAAATGCCATTCCCCATCCAGAAAGAGAACTATGAAGACTGAATATGGATCAAAGTGTTTTCGGCTTTTTGTTGTTGTTGTTGTTTGTTTGTTTTTGTTTTTGTTTTCCTTTTTTGGATTTTTTTCCCCCTTTAATCTGATTTTTTCTTTTTGCTCAACATAACAAATATGGAATTATGTTTAGGAGAATTGCACACATTTAACCTATATCAGATTGCTTGCTGTCTTGTGAGGGGTAGAAAAGCTGGAAAACAAGGTTTTGTTTTTGAATGTTATCTTTGTATCTATCTTTGTATGTATTTGGAAAAATAAAATACTATTAAATAAATAAATCCCTACTCCTACCTGTCTACTCTGAGTGTTTCAGCTTCTTGTATACCTAGTGCCAAGCATACAGAAAGTGTTGAATAAATGCTCGTTGGCTTTTAAAAGAAAAAGAAAATAAGTGACTTGAACAATAATATAACAATTCCTATTTCTACCTTGCTCTAAAGTTTATATAGTCCTTTCCTTACATAACCTGATAATGTGGTATGAACTGGCACCATAGATTCAATCTGGAGTCAGAAGACCTGGGTTTGTATTCTGCTTCTTTTGGCAAATCACTAGATATCCCTGAATCTTGGTTTATTGCAAATTTTATTGATGAAGAAATTCAGATTCATCAACACTAAGTATTTCACCTATCATCACAGTCTAACCCAAGTTCCAAAGTCCAGTGATATGGTATTCTTCTTTCAATGGTGATCAATTATTTTTGAGTCATTTCAATTGTGCTCAACTCTTCATTTGGGGTTTTCTTAGCAAAGATCTTAGAGTGGATTGACAATTCCTTTTCCAGTTCATTTTACAGTTGTGGAAACTGCGGCAAACGGTTAAGTTTGGATCACACAGCTAGTAAGTGTCTGGGTTTGAATTTGAATTGAAATCTTTCTGATTGGATGCAATTCTCCATCCACTGTGCCACCTAGATGTTTCTAGTGATCAGAGCCCCAGAGTTATGTAGGGATGGGGTAAAGATGGAAAGTGGGAAAGAGGAAAGCTTCTCTCTTCAATCTTTTCAGTGTCTTCAGTGAATATCAGAGTTGGAACTTGGTCCTAAAACCCTTAACTTGAAATCCAGCCTACTCTGAATAGTATGTACTCTTTCTACATAGTGCTGTGTTCTTGCTCAGGAAACAACTCATTATTTTTGATGGCAGCTGTAGATTTTCTGCAAGAACATCCACTTACTCCACAGTTATTTCCTATTTTTCCAGCCTCCTCCATTTTTGTTTGGTGAAGCAGCTTGCTTCTAAGAAGTTATAAATAGCTGTAGGTGGAGAGCCTATTTTAGAGGTCAGAAGGTCCTATTTTTAAGAGTCCTTGAGTTCTCTTTGAAAGTATTTCTTGGCGATGAAATAGGAATGTATAAATTATACATTGAAATAATGGAGCACTTTTCATTCTGCCTGAAGATTCAGTATCTGGAAACTGCATTTTTTTCACTGGAACCTAAGAATTGTCAGAGGCAGTGGACTGGGGCAGGAGCAAAGAGCTTCAAATGAAGTGTTCAGGGTTCTGGGCTTGATGACAAAATTTTGATAGATTTCTCCACGACAGAGGCTTGTTGGGAAGGTAACAAAGTTCAAAGTATCTTTGCAAACAGTTAAAAAAAAAACCTAAAAAACTAAAAACATCATCTGTTGACTCAATGATAGTTTTAGTTTCAGAGAATTATCGAGTTTTCAAGCAGGAAAAGACATTAGAGAGCAGTCCAGCTCTTTCATTTTTGCAGATAAGGAAGCCCAAGAGATTATCTTGTCTGAGGTCATGCATTTAGTAAGAGGCAGTTGGAAGGTTAGAACCCAGATTACTTGACTTCCAATCCACAGCATCATATGTCTCTATATTTAAGTTTTGGCTACCAATTATTGTTGAATTTCTTTTCAAGAGAATGAAAGGGCAAAGGTAGCATAATATTGTGAAAAGAGCACTGGAGTCAGCAGACCTGCATTTAAGTCTGAACTCTACTGCATAATAGTCCAGAAAACTTGAATAAATTATAAAGTTTTCTAACCCCAGTTATTTTTTTAAATCTGTAAAACTGGAATGATATTTTTACTAGGGGATTCACAGGACTGTTGTGAAGAAAACTTTTTTTGAGCCTGAAAGTACTATAGAAATATGAGCTATTTTAAAGCATGTAATATGATTTTTATTAATAAAGAATTTACATTTTGATAACATTTCAATGCCCATACGAGCAAGAATGGTTTCCTGGAAGCTAATCCTGGAAACTGATGCTACAGTTTACTTCAAGGACAGGATGAGAGAAAGAGAAAGAAGTAAAAACAGAGACTGGTATGAAGAAGGTATGAAATTTTGAATATCTAACAAGAACCTCTAGAGCTTTGCATATGGGAAAAGCTGGCATCCCAACATGTATCATGATTTTCAGCACCTGTATCCCAAAAGACTATTAAGAATGGAATTCTTGAGTAAATTAATTTGCTCTTTGGTTAAGATAAGATTCATCTCATTCTCAAGTGACCGAGGCTCACTAATTCATGTGTTTTGATGTCTGATTTAATATGACTCACATCCCCAATTACTGTTTTACTACTCACACTGATAAATGTGTTTATTCAATATTCATCTTTTCTGTGTAATAAGAAATTGGTGGGAGAGAGCTGTGCAGACCAAGAAAAAGATGTTACCTTCACTTTTAGAGTAGCCAGAGAAAATGGCTTTTATCTTGAACCCCTAAAGGATCATTGTACCCTTAGACTGCAAACATCTGATATATAGTAGTTAGGTATAATTCTAGCCCAATACCCTTAATAATAAGCAAATAGGAGGGGTAGGTGCCCAGTTACAGAACTCCTCCTGTTCCGCCCAAAGGTAAAAATTTCCAGGGTAGCCCAAATCCCCAGATTACACAAGTTATCATCATGAGCCCCCATAGTCCTAGGTTAACCTGTTAGATGTGAGACCACTGGTACTGTTACCTTGTTCCTAATAAGTCCTGTCCATATGTTGCACAATTGTAATAGAATATGTCATATGAGTCCTATTTTTGCCATGACCCAAGTCTGCAAAGAAGACTAAGAAGAAGCAATCAGACAAATAGAAGAACCAGGAGAGCTTTCTTCCTGTGTCACAAAAACCTAGAGGAGAGACTCTCCAGGAGAAGGTGGTAATCAACAGTGTCAATGCTTCAGAGAAGTCAAGAAAAATGAGAATTGAAAAAAGGATTTTAGATTTAGCAAATAAGATTTGTCAATAACTTTAACGGGAGTGATGAGGTAGAAATCCAGATTGCAAAGGGCTGAGGATTAAGTGAGAGGAAAGGAAGTGCAGACACCAAACAAAGACAGCTTTATCAAGGAATTTAGTCACCAAGGGGAGGAGATATATAGGATAATACTAGTAGGGAAGGTAGGGTCAAATGACAGCAAGGAAAGAGCAAAGGAGAGAGGTGAAGAAGGGAAGGGGAAGGAGGGAGAGAGAGAAAGACAGAGAGAAGGAAAGAGAGATAGACAGACACAGAGATAGGGAGAGACAGAGAGAGAGAAAGAGAGAGACAGAGATAGAGACAGAAACAGAGAGATTAAGGATAACAGTAAGCTCAATTTATTGAAGAAGGAAAGGAATGGGAGCAAGGATACATTCCTTACCTAGCTTAGGTCACCTCCTGATTGAGCATGAGTTGCATACAGAAAACTTTATTTGTTAAGCTCAGTGACCATTACTACAGATGAAACTGAGAGAGATCCTTTTTTTTCTTTTGTCTTTCTACATAAAGTTTTCCACAAACACTCTTCTTTCCCTGTCTCAACCATTTACTTCTTTTATAGTAGATCTTGGTCAAATAACTCACTTTTCCTCCCTCCCTGGGAATCAATTTCTGTAGTGCAGTGGTTAAATTAGATGACCTTCAAGGTCTCTTCCAGATTTAATATCCATGATCTCTAGCATTATTAAACAACTGAATTCCTACCCTTGTACTGGACTTGTGCTCATTCCCTTTCAGTAGATGCTTGTGTCTAGTATTTGCTTTGTTTATATGTATGCTGGACTCCCATCCCTTATTACATTTGTTTTTGCAATTCTGGTTGCCAGAATGGAGACTGGGATTGGGGAATGATCCTTCCTATAAAGGGATTCTTGCTCTGTTAATGGATGATTTTCAGTCCTAAGTTTGCCTAATCCTTAAAAGGAGTCAGGCTTCTTTTTTTTTTAATTCTCTCTGGCTCATTATCTCTCTCTTTTTTAAAATTTTTCATTGAAGCTTTTTATTTTCAAAACATATGCAAGGATAATTTTTCAACATTGACCCTTGCAAAATCTTGTTACAATTTTTCCTCCTCTTCCCCCACCCTCTTTCCTAGATGGCAAGTAATTCAATATATGTTAAATATGGTAAAAAAAAATACATGTAAATCCAATATAGGCATACATATTTATAAAATTATCTTGCTGCAGAAGAAAAAGCATATCAAAAAGAGAAAAAATGAGAAAGAAAATAAAATTCAGGCAAACAACAACAAAAGAAGTAAAAATGCTGTTTTGTGATCCACACTCAGTTCCCACAGTCCTCTCTCTGGATGCAGATGGCTCTTATCATTATCATCACAAGACCACTGGTACTGTCCTAAATCATTTCATTGTTGGAAAGAGCCACATCCATCAGAATTGATCATCATATAATATTGATGTTGCCATGCATAATGATCTCCTGGTTCTGCTCATTTCACTTAGCATCAGTTCATGTAAGTCTCTCCAGGCCTCTCTGAAATCATCCTGCTGGTCGTTTCTTACAGAACAATAATATTCCAAGATATTCATATACCATAATTTATTCAGCCATTCTCCAATTAATGGGCATCCATTCAGTTTCCAGTTTCTTACCACTACAAAAAGGGATGTATGGCTCATTATCTCAAACCAGGGTTATGGGGAAAATTTCTCAACCAAAGCTTAAATATGGCTCATGTGTAATGTTGCCTCAAAAATGATTAACCAGGTCCCTTTTAGAAAGATACCAAAAATTTCACAAGAGAAAATGTCAGGCATCAAACAGTTATTTGTTTCCTCCACAACAAAAGAAATGCTCAAAAAATAAAACATTCATAGCAAATATTTAAAATATGAAACAATAACCTATCACCTCTCTCAAGGGATAAAGACATCTCATAAACTGTTAAGATAAGTATCTGTTAATTCTATTAAGATACTTACTCACCTCAGATCTATATGGACAAACAGCACTAAGAGCAATCACAAAGTGCCCAGCATACTCAGAAACCTCTCTCTGCCCATCAGGGAATTTGGCTACAATATGGCATTCACTGCCTCTACCCACCCAGTCCAGAAAAATAGTCAGGGTGACCAAAGCCTTCCTTCCCTGTCCCTTTTCTGGTTGCCTCACATTTTTGAGAGTGTGAGCATTATAATTTATCTACTGCCTACCACTACTCCCATGTCTAGCAAACTTCCACCACTTGTTATTTGACCTATCCCTGTATTATTCACCCATTGGCCACCTAGAAACAAATCACTCTCAGCTTCCACCTCCTGGTCTCTCAATCCTATCCTCTCTAATCTTACCAGATCCATTTCCATAAGTAGGTACAGCCTCTATCTCAGAATTACTCTGTTAAGGCTAAGTAAATCAACCTTAATTATTGGTTTATGAGCACTTCATTTCTGAACTAATCAAATCTGAATAGGAGCCCAGCCTGAGCCAGGTTTACTCCTCACAGCAATGCTGCTTCCATATCCAATATGAATGGGGTAGCTGATCTCAAACCCCACTCTCTGCCTCAATCCCTGCTTCTGCCACAGCTTCCTGATGGTTCACAGCGGCTTTTGGTCTCTTCTTCTTATACCATCCCCAGTGATAGGCTGGTTTATCTATGCTCTGACTTTTTATATTACTGGACTTAGAATTTCTTTACAACTCTTCCTGGCCCTAGTATCCAGGTGCTGAATTCTCACTGTCTTCTGTCATAGAAATTAGTGCTAAAGGAGTACCTATCCAAGTACTGAATCCTTATACAGATATCAATAAAGATGAGCTCTTTCCTTTGCTTCTGTTCTAACAGGGCAAGATCAGGATCAGATTTCCTGATTTAAAACAAACAAACAAACAACAGCCTATAGACACTAAAACCTAAGTTAATTAAGAGTTATACCAATTCCTTTTTCTGGGATGGTAGAGAGTCAACTAACACAAACTCTGGTGGATCTCTGCCTCCAAAGGACAAAAACAAATTATGATACAAATAGAAAAAGAATTCAATATTATTTGAGAATAGATTCTCTCTCCTCTAGCCATAAATAGTTTACAAGGAATAGTTAAGCAGCTAAATTTATGCCATAGAGTCATGTAGCCTTGATTGGTTAGCTGGCATCAGACTTGACTATATTTACCCATGCCATCTTCTTCTGCCATGCAAGTGTATTCCCCATAATCCCATTCCTTCTCTTATTCTGAAAACTATCAAATTAAAACTACTTTCATTTGTGTCAATCAACAAACAACTGATCTTAGTGTGACTTCCCAGGCCAAAACACCTTTCCCTCCCTATTATTCCCCTATATATGTAGTCTCTCCACCACTAGAATGCCAGATTCTTAAAGTCAGAGATTTATATTTGTCTTGTATCTTCATTGCTTAGCACAACCTTTAATAAATAAGGCAGTCAGTCAACAAGCATTTCCTAAAGACTTACTATGTTCCAGTAATTGTTGGGTACATGAAAACAAGCAGAAAAAAAGATAGTTTTTGCCCTTAAGGAGCTTATATTCTAATGGGGGAAGATAATTTAAAAAAGAGAAGAAGAAAAAGAAAAAGAAGAGAAGAAATAGAAGAAGAAAAAGAAGGAAGAAGAAGAAGAAGAAGAGAAAGAAGAAAGAAGAAGAAGTGGAAAGATTTAGAGAAAGGAGAATGGAGAAAGTGTGAAAAATGAATGTGCATTTGTTTGGTTTCCACAGCTATGAAGGTTAAATTGGGAAAATGGGACTAAAATTAGAGGTTTGAAATACACACAGTGGGTGGTTAGACTGGAGGTTATCTCCCTCAAAAGAATGTAAGAATGAAGCTCTTTAGGGGCAGGAACTGGTTTTTGTGATCAGGGAAGGTGGTCTGAGATTTGAAAAGAATTTTTATTCTTTGTCCCTAGCTTTCCACTGTTGAAGTCCCCTCAGTGCATTCACATGCTTTCACCACACTTCCCATTGTGACTCCAAATGGGGGAAGAGTGAGACTACAAGTCTCCCTCCCTGTTGAGCAAACATCTGTGTTTTGAGCTCTGGGGAAAGTTCCCATGAAAGCTCTGAAGAGCTCTGCTTTAGAGTCTATATAACTTGCTGAGAACTGCTCACCTTTGTAGTCCCTTGCTGACACCATTTTGGTCCACCCTGGATATGTATGTCCTTTCTCATGAGAAAGCAATAAATTCCTTTTTTGCATCTCCTAATGTAAAGCCTCAGTTTCCCTGAATTATTATATTATGCCCTTCCTTGTCCCATTGGGACTGAGAGAATTGGGGCCTCGAAGCTCTGGCCACTCTCATATTACAGTGAGAGTTATAAAACTCCAGGTGGCTTATCTCAAATGCTTGGGTATTGCTCATTATCTCCTGCTCCCTATCTGCTTGAACCCCAACCTGTCAGAACTAAGTTATGATCCTTTCCTGAAATTATGGCTCATCCACTCACCTAGTGTTCTGCCTCCCATTGCTTTCTTTCCCTGATAGTTGGAGCCCTATGAAAGTGCCTGGAATTAATTGCTCGATGCTGGATGTTTTGAGACAAGAGCCCCATTCAGCCTGCTGAGGGTCAAACATCTTTTGGACAAAAGTCCTATCTGACCAGCTAGCCCAAATTCTCCACTATTAAAATATTAAAAATCTAATCTCTGTCTTGACTCAGTTTCTCCAGCATTACACTAACACAAGTCTCTGATTGTTAATTGGAAGAGGAGGCATCAAACCTTACCACATAGAAAGGACATTAGTGGGGACATGGGGACAAAGTCCAAAGAATGAAAGATGTGTCCTTCCTCAAAATGGAGGTTCCAGGAAGAACTCTTTAAAGGGAGAAAGGTGTCATTTGGGCAGAAGAAGAAAGCAGTTGAAATTTGAGAATAAGGTCTGGAAAGTGCCTTTCTCATAAATGCCTTTTCACTAATTTTTCAAGATTCATAGTTGCAGTGAAAAAGAAAAGTGCAGGTATGCTTCTTATCATCCTAGATCTATGCCTTATTAGTTCCTCAATTCTACATGTAAATAGCAATTGTTTTTGTTCTGATCAGAGAGTCTTCCCCTCTGGCTTGTTTTTTTTTTGGGGGGGGAAAGAAAGGCTTAGCAAACTAAGCCATCTTTTCCCTCATTTTTTACCTAGCCTTAAATCACTGAATGCATGCTACTCAAAAAACACAGACTTAGGAAAGATTATAACTTTAAAAGGTCAAGTTCTTCCACTACATCTGGGATCATATCTTGCTGTTCTGACTATGTCTTGCCATTGGACTCAGATGATACTACAAGAGAGAATAAGGCTGATGATTCTGCACAGCTCAGTCTCACTTAAATCCAATTCACTTGCAAGTCAAGACATCACCTTTCTGATGTCATTGGTCCTTTCCAAAAACAAAGGACAAACAACAAATAACTTGGTCAAGGAAATCTTCCATTATTCCAATATTGGGGGGTGGATTTCCCAGCAACCTCTAACTTGATTCAGGAACTATATGAGCCTTTCTCCTGCCAAGTTAAATTTCAGGTGTAAGTCCTATTCTCCTTTCTGTCCAATCTCCCTTCTCTCCATTCCCATAGAGTCTATGGATAGCCCTCTTGTGAAGGGCAAGCTCAAGGGCATGGCTCATATATGTGAAATGGGTGGGAACTTCCATCATTGACCAGAACAAAGGCTGCAGTTGCACTCGGTCACCATCATCAATCAGAACACCTGCCACATTGGGCTGACCTGAGAGGATTATGGAGCAAGTTACACAGATGCTGCCACTCCTTTCTAAATGCTTGGAGTTTTAAGATCAACCACACTAAGGATAAACATAGACACAAAGACAATAATACAAAGATTGAACAAATGCTTTCTAAGCTAAAATAAAATATTTACACATGTCTGAACAATGGCAGTGAGTCTTGTGTGGTAAGAAGGGAGAGGCTGAATCATGAGAGATGCATGTTCAGACAGGATTGGGATAAGGGATAAATTGGTCTGACATCCAGCTAATTGGAGTGTAATGGAGATGGTACCATGCCTAATAGCTATATATTCTAAAATAATGCTTCTTAAGCTTTTTCTATTGGCAACCCCTTTCCTCCTGAAAAATTTTTATGTGACCCTGGATATATAGGTTTATAAAATAGGTATTCAAATCAAACATTTACTGATAATAAATCAGAAATTTTCAAAGAGTACATTCAGTTATAAGAGACCATTTGCGATTGAGAACCACATTAAGAAGCTGGGCTTTGAAACAGGAGCTAGGTTCTTTACAATGGTGTACTGCAAAAAGACCCAAAGAATGAAGACCCTAGCCAGCTTTTGATGGTCAATATTAACTCAACAAGTATTTATTGAGTGTTATTTTGTATGCAGGATACTAACAGGGACTTCGAGGAAAATTTAAAGAGATTTATTTTATTTTTTATATAAAGCTTTTTATTTACAAAACATATGAGTGATTTTTCAACATTGACCTTTGCAAAAACTTTTTTTTCCCAAGATTTTCCCCTCCTTCCCCCCACCCCCCACCCCAGATGACAGGTAATCTAATACATGCTAAATAGGATAAATTGTATGACAAATACAATACATGTATACATATCTATACAGTTATCTTACTGCACAAGAAACATCAGATCTAGAAAGAGAAGAAGAAAAAAACAACCTAAGAAGGAAAACAAAATGCATGGAAATATTCACAGAAAGCATTAAAATGCTGTGTTGTGGTTCACACTCAGTTCCCACAGGCCTCTCTCTGGGTGTATATGACTATCTTCATCGCTGAACAATAGGAACTGGTTTGAATCACATCATTGTTGAAGAGAACCATGTCCATAAAAATTGATCATAGTATAGTCTTGTTGCTGTGTATAATGTTCTCCTGGTTCTGCTGATTTCACTCAGCATCAGTTCATGCAAGTCTCTCCAGGCCTCTCTGAAATCATCCTGCTGGCCGTTTCTCACAGAACAATAATATTCCATAACATTCATATACCATAATTTATTCAGCCATTCTCCAATTGATGGGCATCTTTTTGATTTCCAGTTTCTTGCCACTACAAAAAGGGCTGCCACAAACATTTTTGCACATGTGGGTCCCTTTCCCTCCTTTAAAATCTCTTTGGGATATAGGCCCAGTAGAAACACTGCTGGGTCAAAAGGTATGCACAGTTTGATAACTTTTTGAGCATAGCTCCAAATTGCTCTCCAGAATGGTTGGATCCGTTCACAGTTCCACCAACAATGTAACAATGTATCAGTGTCCCAGTTTTCCCACATCCCCTCCAACAGTTATCATTATCATTTCCTGTCATTTTAGCCAATCTGACAGGTGTGTAGTAGTATCTCAGAGTTGTCTTAATTTGCATTTCTCTGATCAATAGTGACTTGGAGCACCTTTTCATGTGACCGGAAATAGTTTCAATTTCTTTGTCTGAAAATTGTCTGTTCATATCTTTTGACCATTTATCCATTGGAGAATGGCTTGAATTCTTATATATTTGAGTCAATTCTCGATATATTTTAGAAATGAGGCCTTTATCAGAACCTTTGGATGTAAAAATATTTTCCCAGTTTACTGCTACCCTTCTAATCTTGTCTGCATTGATTTTGTTTGTACAAAAACTTTTTAACTTGATATAGTCAAACTTATCTATTTTGTGATTAATGATGACCTCTAGTTCTTCTTTGGTCACAAATTCCTTCCCCCTCCACAGGTCTGAGAGGTAAACCATCCTACATTGTTCTAATTTGTTTATAATATCATTCTTTATGCCTAGATCATGAATCCATTTTGACCTTATCTTGGTATATGGCGTTAGGTGTGGGTCAATGCCTAATTTCTTCCATACTTGTTTCCAATTATCCCAGCAGTTTTTGTCAAATAGTGAGTTTTTAATCCCAAAAACTGGGGAATTTAAAGAGATTTAGACAACATAATTTTTGCCCTCTCTTCCTCCTGAGAATTCCTGAAAAAAAAATGAAGCTTTGTTTTTGTTTTTTTTGCTGAGGCAATTGGAGTTAAGTGACTTGCCCAGGATCACACAGCTAGGAAATGTTAAGTGTCTGAGGGCAGATCTGAACTCAGGTCCTCCTGACTTCAGGGCTGGTGCCTATAATTCACTGTGCCACCTAGCTGCCCCCCAAATGAAGTTTTTTGTGGATTTTTTTTTAATGTTGTGCATGGTGGTACACAGCTGTAATCCCAGTTACTAGTGTGGCTGAAGCCGACAGATCTCTTGAGCATTTAGCTTCAGACAGCTATGTTGATTAGCATCTGCACTAAGTTTGACATCAACATAGTGAATCTCCAGAAGTGGGGAAGTTGGGATCACCAGGTTGCATAAAGAGAGGGAAACCAACCTAGATCAGAAATAAAGGAGGTCAAAGCTCCTGTTGTGATAAGTATTGGAATTGAGTGAATGAACAGTCCCTGAACTTCTAGTTTGGACAAGATGGTGAGACTGTCTTTAAAAAGAATTTTTAAAATAAAAAACATTTTTAAGTGAAATGAGAATGCTAGAAAAAAAATGGAAAAAAATGATAGAGAGATTTAGAGGAAATACTTAGGAGAATAAAGAGCCTTAGTAAAGGGAGTGTAAAACCTTATGTAAGTTATAGAATCCACAAAAAAATAAGCAGAAATCATAGAAGTATTTAAATAAGACAGAGAGGACTGGAAGTGGATTTATTATGTTTTAATTATCTTAAGAGAAGAAAAGGGAGAGAGGAAAGAAATGCTCTAAGAAATCAACATTCATTTTTGAAAGATTTGGTGTTACAAATTTTTCTCCCTCCTTTCCTTTACCAACCCCTCCCCAAGAGAGCAAGCAATCTGATATAGGTTAAATATATGCAATCCTTTTAAACATATTTTTCATGATGTGTAAGAAAAATCAGACAAAAAGGGGGAAAAAACATGAGAAAGGAAAAAACAAACAAGCAAAAACAGGTGAAAATACTGTTCTTTGATCCACATTCAGGCTCCATAGTTATCTCTCTGGATGTGATTAGCATTTTTCTTTCTTTCTTTTTTTAATTAAAGCTTTTTATTTTTCAAAACATATGCGTGGACAATTCTTCAACATTAGCCCTTGCAAAACCCTATGTTCCAATTTCTCCCCCTTCCCCCATGCCCTCCCCTAGATGGCAAGTAGTCCAATATATGTTAAACATGGTAGAAATATATGTTAAATCCAATATATGCATACATATTATACAATTATCATGCTGCACAAGAGAAAAAGTGAAGCAAAATAAAATGCAAGCAAACAACAACAAAAAGAGTGAAAATGCTATGTTGTGATGCACACTCAGTTCCCACCATCCTCTCTCTGGGTGTGGATGGCTCTCTTTATCACTGAAAAATTGGAACTGGCTTGAATCATCTCATTGTTGAAGAGAGCCATGTCCATCAGAATTGATCATCGTATAATTTTGTTGTTGCTGTGTACAATGATATCCTGGTTCTGCTCATTTCACTTAGCATCAGTTAGTTCATGTAGGTCTCTCCAGGCCTCTCTGAAATCATCCTGCTGGTCGTTTCTTACAGAACAATAATATTCCATAACATTCATATGCCATAACTTATTCAGCCATTCTCTGATGGATATCCATTCAGTTTCCAGTTTGTTGCTATTACAAAAAGGGCTGCCACAAACATTTTTGCACAGGTGGGTCCCTTTCCCTCCTTTAAGATCTCTTTATATATATAAATATAAGCCCAGTAGAAACTGATGGAACAAAGGGTATGCACAGTTTGACAATTTTTTGAGCATAGTCCCAGATTGTTGTCCAGAAGGGTTGGATCCATTCACAACTCCACTAACAATCCCAGTTTTTTCACATCTCCTGCAACATTCATCATTATCTTTTCCTGTCATCTTAGCTAATCTGGCAGGTGTGTAGTGGTATCTCAGAGTTATCTTAATTTGCATTTCTCTGATCAATAGTGATTTGGAGCAACTTTTCATATGACTAGAGATAGTTTCAATTTCTTCATCTGAAAATTGTCTGTTCATATCCTTTGATCATTTACCAATTGGAGAATGGCTTGAATTCTTATACATTTGAGTCAATTCTCTATATATTTTAGAAATGAAGCTTTTATCAGAATCTTTGAATGTAAAAATGTTTTCCCAATTTATTGCTTCTCTTCTAATCTTGTCTGCATTAGTTTTGCTTGTACAAAACCTTTTTAACTTAATAAAATCAACATGTATTTTGTGATCAATAATGATCTCTAGTTCTTCTTTGGTCACAAATTCTTTCCTCTTCCACAGATCTACTCTGTTCTTCTAATTTGTTTGTATCATTCTTTATGTTTAGATCATGAACCCATTTCGACCTTATCTTGATATATAGTGTTAGGTGTGGGTCAATGTCTAGTTTCTGCCATACTAGTTTCCAATTTTTCCAGCAGCTTTTGTCAAATAGTGAGTTCTTATCCCAAAAGCTGGGGCCTTTGGGTTTGTCAAATACTAGACTGCTATAGTCATTGACTATTTTGTTCTATGAACCTAACCTATTCCACTGATCAACTGGTCTATTTCTTAGTCAGTACCAAATGGTTTTGATGACTGATGATTGAAAGTGAACGGTCATGATCCTTTTGAATGATTTGTCATTAACCATTTCATGGATATAAGATATTTTCTTGAAGTCTTTTGTATTGCAGAGTACCAATATACATATACTTTTAAAAGTGAAAAAAGGGGGGTGGGGCAGCTAGGTGGCGCAGTAGATGGAGCACCAGTCCTGAAGGAGGAGGACCTGAGCTCAAATCTGGTCTCAGACACTTAACACTTCCTAGTTGTGTGACCCTGGGCAAGTCACTTAACCCTAATCGCCTCAGGGAAAAAAATAAATCTGGTACAGCTAGGCCACCTTCATTTATATGTGATTGGCATTTTTCATCCCAAATCTATTGAAATTTCCTTGAATCACCACATTGTTGAGAACAATCAAATCCATCACAGTTGATCATCACATGATCTTGCTGTTTCTGTGTACAATGTTTTCTTTGTTCTGCTCACTTCACTTAGCATCAGTTCATGCAAAGAGTCTCTCCAGGTTTTTCTGAAATCATCCTGCTAATCATTTCTTATAGAATAATAATATTCTATAACATTCATATACCATAGATTTATTCAGCCATTCTCCTACTGATGGGCATCCACTTAGTTTCCAATTTCTTGCCACTACAAAAAGGGCTGCCACAAACATTTTTGTATATATGGGTCCCTTTCTCTATTTTATTATCCCTTTGGGATACAGATCCAGTAGTGAGACTGTTGGATCAAAGTTTATGCAGTTTTATAACCCTTTGAGACTGAACTTACTTTTTCACATAATCAAGATGTTCAAGAAGACTCTACAAACATCTAGGAAGGTGAAGGGGGTGGGCATCACAGGATCCTTGCCCTTATCTAAACCAGATAAAACAAGATAAAACACATACTAACACACATACACAATTTAATGTCGAAATTCATTCAACTCATTAGGTAAACAATAGGAAACTGGGATTTAAGTGAGGAAGGGCTGTGCAAAGTCACCAGCCTCACTTTTTCCTCTGGAATTATCTGGATTGAGAAGCAAGATATAGATTAGGACAACTGGAGATGACCCTCAATTCATTTGCAATTCACTTGCATGTCATGGCATCATCTCCCTGATGTCATGGTCCTCTTTGAGAATGAAGGACAAATAACAACCTCTATGAGTAGCCAGTTGGGCAATATAGCTCCTTTTTGTCTATTCTTTTCTTTCCTTTCTTATTTTCCTTCCCTTCCCTCTGTCCACATAGGGTATCATACACTTACCTGACTTTGCTCTGCCCTAAGGAATATAAATTTTAATCTCTGAAACCTTGCAAGGTATCTTAGAGTTTGTGGGACTAGATTTCCTTCTTAAAGATCATGTCTTTGAATAAATTGTAGTATATGAATGTAATAGAATATAATTGTTCTATAAGAAGTGATAAGCAGATGATTTCAGACAGGCCTAGAGAGACTTGCATGAACTGATGATAAGTGAAATCAGCAGAACCAGGAGATCACTGTATGCGGCAAAACAAGATTATATGATGATCAATTCTGATGGACGTGGCTTTTCTCAACAATGAGATGATTCAGGCTAGTTCCAATAATCTTGTAAAGATGAGAACCATGTACACCAGAGAGAGAACTGTGGGAACTGAGTGTGGATCACAACATAGCATTTTCACTTCTTTTATTGTTGTTTGCTTGAATTTTATTTTCTTTCTCATTTTTTTTCTTTTTTAATCTGATTCTTCTTGTGCAGAAAGATAATTATATAAATACATATGCCTATATTGGATTTACATATATTTTTACCATGTTTAATTAACATTTATTGGATTACTTGCCATTTAGGAGAGGAGGTGGAGGGAAGGAGAGAAATTGGTACACAAGGTTTTGCAAGGGTCAATGGTAAAAAATTATCCTTGCTATGTTTTGAAAATAAAAACTTTAAAGGAAAAAAAAGCACATGGTGGTACAGTGGATAGAGCACTGGGATTTGAATCACAAAGATTTGAATTCAAAACTGTTCTCAGACACTACTTGCTCTGTAATCCTGTGAAAGTCACTTAATTTCTCTTTGCCACAATTTCCTTAACTGTAAAATAGGGATAATAATAATGGTATCAAACTTACATCATTGTTGGGAGGATCAATTGGAAAGATATTAATTGGCTGGGGTAGGCCAATATAATTAAAATGATAACACTACTTAATTTAATATAACCATATAAAATGTTCCAAATAACTAATAATTAAAAAAATATAACTTGAGCATTTGCAAGATTCTATCTCATATACTTGAGATTGTCAAAAATGGAAAAAATGGAAAATGATTGTTGTTGAAGGAGCTACAGGAAACAGGTACATCAATGTATTATTAGCTATGAATTGGTTCAGTCATTCTAGAAAACAATTTGGAACTATTCCCCCCAAATCACTTAACTTTTGACCCAATATAGTTGACCCAATGATACCACTATTTCATCTATACCCCCAAAAGATCCAAGAACAAAGAAAAGGACCTAAATATGCAAAAATATTTATAGCAGCTCTTTTTGAATTGATAAAGAACTGGAAATAAGGGAGATAGCTATTGATTGGGTGAGTAGCTGAACAAAATGTGGTATATGAATGTAATATAATATTGTGTCATTAAAATGTATGCAAAAGCAGGCAGAACTAGAAAACAACTTCTATAAAAACAATAATGAAAAGAAAAGCAAGGCCAGAATTCTGATCAATATAATGACTAACCATAATTCCAGAGGATCCAGAAAATGTTACCTGCCTTCTGAGAGCTTATAAGAGTCAATTGCTTTCCCTTTATACTGTCCAAATAACTCATTGATATTGGAGAATAAAATTCAGGAGTCTGTTCTTCCATATTGTGGATAATTTCCTAACTATTCCTTCTTCTTTGAGGTCTCATATGTGATTATTTTGTCTCCAAGAGGCTAGTACTGTCCAACAACTCTATTTCTTCCTAGAAGAGAAGCTTCTAAAAGCTTCTCTTCAAGAAGTTGACACTGTCCAAGAATACTTCCCTTCTCACTTCCTCCAAAAACCCTTCTTGGGTTCCAAAACCTTTTAGGAACTTAGTATTGTCCAGGAAGTCTATGGATCCAGGGGGAAGGAAATAAGTATTTATATGGAACCTACAATATGCCAGGTGTTAAATGCTTTTACAAATATTATTCCATTTGACTCAACACAATTCCTGTTAGTGCTGACTCTCAACAATCCAAGCCAACAAATTCATGTTCTAGAGATGATATTTAAGAAAGTAATCTTATCATTAGTAATACGGTCCAATAGATTCTAATGGGCATAGCATCTCAATGGTCAGATTACTAAATCCCAATTCTTCAAAGGAGAATATCTGTATCATTTATAAGAAAATATAATAAAAGTTCCAGACCACCATGGAACTTCTTACCATGGCATTCTCCCAATCAACATTCTACATTGGGATTTGTGTCTCCAGTTTCCAACACTGTTCTTGCACACAGTAAGGATGTGTAGATAACCCACAAATCTATATGTAAAAGAAAGGATGGTGTTGATCTGGAATTCTGATTAATTATATCCCTTCAATCCACTTGATGAACTAACAGAATATCAGAAGAAGGCAAGAAAGACAGTTGCCCTTTCAGACTTTGGTTATATTCATTGTTTTTAAAGGATTTGTAACTTTGAGTGGCTTACACTTTGAGTGATATTCACAGATTATAAAAGGCTTTAAAATTGAGAGTGACTCATTTGTACCTTGTTAATGATTCATTTCTTTCAGGTTTGAATTTTAAAAAAAAGATGTATCAGGGAAAAAAAAGAGGATCATGATAACATTAGGTCTAATGCTCAAAATTTATTAGAGGAAAATGATGGTTGGATGGAAGGAAGAATTAGATAATTCTTATTTGGTTTCTGTTCTCTCTGGACCATGGCTTCCAGTGATGGGAGTAGGGGAGTATGTGAGTATATGTCTGGAATGAGTAGGCCTATATTGACAAGGCACATGATTAGAACGGGAAGGACAAAATCCAGGCTTTAAGAAGTTGATACCTAAGGTAAGAGGCAGTACCTAACTGGCACAATGAATAGAATGTCAGGTCTGGAATCAGGAAGACTCATCTTCCTGAATTCAAATCTGGTTTTAGACACTTACCAACTGTATGATCCTGGGGCAAGTTATTTAACCCTGTGTGCCTCAGTTTCCTCATCTATAAAATGAGCCAGTGAAGGAAATGTCAAGCCATTCTAGTATCTTTGCCAAGAAAACTTGAAATGGGGCCATAAAGAGTGAGATATGACTGAAGTGGCTGAACAACCAAAGGTAAGAGGGAGAAAGTAAAAGAGTATATAATTCAGATTTCATGATTCAGATTAACTAATGCCTTGTTAGTAGAGTTGTAAACTAAACCAATAATTCTGGAAAGTCATTGAGAACTATGTCCCCCAAATTACTAAACTACACATGGGCTTTGACCCAGCAATATGATTACTTGGTCCATTCCTCAAAAGGATCAAACAAAGAAAACAACCTCTATATGTAAAAAAATCTTTTTATGAAAAGGAAATGGAAAAATAGAGAAGTGGAAACTAAGGAACATTGATCAATTGGAGAATAATTGAATAAATTATGATATATAAATGTAATAGAATTGTTCTGTAAGAAATAAGGGAACTGTTTTAGAGAAAATTTGAATAAACTGATATAGAGTGAAATGAGCAGAACAAAGAAAACAATTTATAACACCACATTATAAAGAAAAACAACTCTGAAAAACTTAAGAACTCAATACAAGGAAGCATACTATCCACTCTTAAGAGAAAGGTGTTAGACTAAGGATATAGATTGTGACATATTTTAGACATGGTCATTTGGGAATTTGCTTTTCTCAACTGTACATCTTAATAATTAGTGTTTTGTTTTTCTTCCTTCTTTTTCTGAATGAGAGGATAAAGCATATGGGGAGGAAAGAAAGAAAATAATTTTTTTGTTCATTTTTTTGTTATTTAAAGAACAGGTCATGCTCACTTATACATTGTTGGTGGAGCTGTGAACTGATCCAACCATTCTAGAGACTAATTTAGAACTATGCCCAAAAAACTATCAAATTGCATATAGTGATATATTAGTGTCTCTACTGGGTCTGTATCCCAAAGAGATCATAAAAAAGGGGAAAAGACCCACATGTGCAAAAATATTTATAACAGCCCCCTTTTTTTGCAAGGGACTGGAAACTGAGTGGATGTCCATCAGTTGGAGAATGGCTGAATAAATTATGGTATATGAATGTAATGGAATATTATTGTTCTATAAGAAACAATCAGCAGGATGATTTCAGAGAGGCCTGGAAAGACTTACATGAACTAGTTTTAAGTGAAGTAAGTAGAACCAGAAGATCACTGTACACAGCAACAAGAAGATTATGCAATGATCAATTCTGATGGACTTTGCTCTTTTCAATAATGAGGTGATTCAGGCCAATTCCAATAGACCTTTGATGGAGAGAGCCATCTGCATTCAGAGAGAGGACTATGGGGACTGGATGTGGATTACAATATAATATTTTCATCTTTTTTGTTATTGTTATTGTTTGCTTGCTTTTTTTTCTCTTTTACATTTTTTTTCCTTTTTGATCTGATTTTTCTTGTGTAGCATGATGATTGTGGAAATCTGTTTAGAAAAAATGCAATTTTTAATCTATGTTGAATTTCTTGCTGTCTAGAAAAAGTGGGGGAGGGAGAGAAAAAAATTTGAACACAAAGTTTTACAAGGGTGAATGTTGAAAACTATCTTTGCATGTATTTTGAAAAATAAAAAGGTATTATTATTTTTTTAAAAAATAACAGTTCATGCCAAACTAACTTCATTTTCTTTCTTGATAGAATTGCTATAATGGTAGATTAGAAAAATATCATTATCTACCTAGATTTCAGCAAAGAAGTTCACAAAATCTGTCATGCTACATAGATAAAGGAGATGCAGGTTAGGAAATGGTATAATTAGATGGATTGAGAAGTGGTTGAATGGCCAAGCCAAAAGAGGTTTCAAATGTACTCTACATATGACTCTGTATTGAACTCTATAGATTGGATAATGTAGAGGAGGATGGACATTGGAAAACTCCTCCCTAATTCTTCACCATATAAAGGAATTCATTCACTTCATTGTTTTCTGCTAGCTGCTTTTCTGGACTTCGTAATCCCCAGAAATTAATCATTCTGCAAATTGAAAACAAACCTGAAAAACTTATCTCCTCAGATCATCTCGTTCCCTGACCCTGACAGGACTTCATCATGCTCCTGAGTCAGGTACCCTTCCCTTTACCCCTTTTCAAATTCTTTTCATGTGTTGTCTTCCCCCATTAGGATGTGAGCTCCTTGAAGACAGTTAACTGCCTCATACCCTTCTTTGTATTTCCCAGCTTGGTGCCTGGCACATAATAAGTGCTAAATAAATGTTGACTAACTCTGATTGACTCTGTTTAGCACTTTCATCAATGGCTTCATTAAAAACAGAAATGGCATCCTGGTTAAATTTACAGCTGATGAATTAGGAAGTACTAGTTGGATCCAACCAATAAGTTGTATGATGGAATTAATATTTAAAAAAGTATTCTGACAGGCTATAACACTGGGCTGTATTTAAGAAGACTGCACTCAATAGCAATCATATAAAGTCTTTCTCAGGTTCAAAAAAATGCCTTTTTAGGGTTTTGGGGGAAGTATGGATTTAGGACAGTTCATTTCAATAAAAACTGTGGCCTAGGAGACAGCAAACTCAATATAAGCTTATAATGTCATTGGTCAGTGAAAAAAGAAAAGCTGATATGGCAATAGGTTGCATTAGGAGAGAATTTGGTTAGCATACTGATTATCCATCAGCTGATGGCACAGTGAATAGAGGAGTGCCAGGCCTGGAGTTAGGAAAACCTAAATCCAAATCTTGCTTCAGACACTTACCAGCTGTGTGATCCTGGGCAAGTCACTTAACCCTGTTTGCCTCAGTTTCCTGTTCTGTAAAATGAGCTGGAGAAGGAAATGGCAAAACACTCCCCTATCTTTGCCAAGAAAAACTCAAATGAGATCACAGTTGAAACAAATGAACAACAACTGACTATCCACGCTATGGAAGACCCTGGAATACATTTTCAAGGCCTTCTTGATTGGGATGAGTGAGGCACTGCTAATATAGTCTGGGAAGGGAAATAAGTCCCACTGTGAGTAAAGCTGTGAATCAAGAGAAATTGACTTCAAAATAAGAAGAGACTCTCTTTAACATCCCACCCATAACCTGTTCTCCATCTTAATTTTCCTACAATCATCAATGTTCTTCTTGACTATCTAGATCTAAACTATCTAGATCTCTTCTTGACTATCTAGACTATGTAGATCTCTTTCCTCTGAACAAAAAAATTTGTCTTTACCATTCTTTCCTGAAATTGAAACTCCTAATTTATTATAATCCATGTATATTTTTTATTAAAGCTTTTTATTTGCAAAACATACGTATGGGTAATTTTTCAACACTGACCCTTGCAAAGCTTTCTGTTACAATCCCCCCCCCCAGTTCCCACCCCTCCCCTAGATGGCAGGAAGTCTACTACATGTTAATTATATTAAAATAAAATAATATTTTTACAGTTATCTCACTGTGCAAGAAAAGTCAGATCTACAAGAAAAAAAAATCTGAGAAGGGAAACGTAATGCAAGCAAACATTAATAGGGAGCATAAAAATGTTATGCTGTGGTCCACATTTCACATCCCTCTCTCTGGGTGTATATGGCTTTCTTCACTAAACAATTGGAACTGATTTGAAACATTTCACTGTTGAAGAGAGCCATGTCCATCAGAATTGATCATCATATAGTCTTGTTGTTGTTTTGTATAATGATCTCCTGGTTCTGCTGATTTCACTCAGCATCAGTTCATACAAGTCTCTCCAGGCCTCTCTGAAATCATCCTGCTGGTCATTTCTTATAGAAAAATAATATTCCATAACATTCATATACCATAATTTATTCAGCCACTCTCCAATTGATGGGCATCCATTCAGTTTCCAGTTTCTAGCCACTACAAAAAGGGCTGCCACAAACATTCTTGCACATGTGGGACCCTTTCCCTCCTTTAAGATTTCTTTGGGATATAAGCCCAATAGAAACACTGCTGGGTCAAAGGGTATGCACAGTTTGATAACTTTTTGAGCATAGTTCCAAATTGCTCTCCAGAATGGTTGGATCTGTTCACAGCTCCACCAACAACATATCAGTGTCCCAGTTTTCCCACATCCCCTCCAACATTTGTCATTATCTTTTCCTGTCATTTTAGCTAATCTGACAGGTGTATAGTGGTAACTCAGAATTGTCTTAATTTGCATTTCTCTATTTAATAGTGATTTGGAGCACCTTTTCATATGACTAGAAATAGTTTTAATTTCATCATCTGAAAATTGTCTGTTCATATCCTTTGACCATTTATCGATTGAAGAATGGCTTGAATTCTTATAAATATGAGTTTTATATATATTTTTTATTTTTTATATTTTAGAAATGAGGCCTTTATCAGAACCCTTAAATGTAAAGATGATTTCCCAATTTTTTGCTTCCCTCCTAATCTTGTCTGCATTAGTTTTGTTTGTACAAAAAGTTTTTAACTTAATATAGTCAAAATTATCTAACTGGTGTTTAATTAAGAGTTCCAGTTCTTCTTTGGACACAAATTTATTCCTTCTCCACAGGTCTGAGAGGTAAACTATCCTATGTTCCTCTATAATCCATGTATGTTTATTGATGACTACTACATGTAAGTATCTGTATGAGGTATTAAAAGAAATAAAAAGCAGTATAAGACATGGTCCTTTCCCTTGTTGTGCAGTCAATTCAACTGTGTCTAAATCTTCGTGATCCCATGGACTATAGCACACCAATGAAGTCCATGAGATTTTCTAGGCAAAGATACTCCAGTTGTTTGCCATTTCCTTCTCCATTAGATTAAGGGAAACAGGGTTTAAATGATTTGCCTAGGATTATACAGCTAATAATTGTCTGGAGCTGAATTGGAACTCAGGTCTTCCTGACTCCAGGTACTCTGCCCACTGAACCATCTAAGCTGTCTACAAGACACTATCATTTGGCAAATCAAATCACTTGACCTTTCCAGGTCTCAATTTCTTCTTCAAGTTTACATTGAATAGTTAATGAATATTCTTTGGATCTGGCTATTCAGTCAGTTGTGAATTCCCCCAAATCTTCCATTTTCTAAGCTAGGTCTTCAAGGGCAGCATAAGAAATTTTGTAAAAGAAATCTAGGTAAATTATATTTACAGCATTTCCCTAAACTGCCAGTACAGTAATCCTGTCAAAAAAGGAAATTATTTTTATCTGAAGGGATTGAGCTAGATGACTTTTAAGGTTCCTTATAGCTTTGACATTTTATGATTCCCAATACCTTGGATAACAAATTTACATATAATCTCATTTTATCCTCCCAACAAGTCTATAAGGTAGATAGTAAAATACTCTTCTTTTTTTGTAGGTAAGGAGATTGAGCCTCACAAAGTTTAATCGATAAGAATTCATATCTTCTAACTCCAAGTCTAGTGTTCTTTCCACTGTACCATACATGTGGTCTCCAAATCTGAAGACAACTCTGCTTTCCCTGTTTGCAAACAAGTATCACATATCCTGCAAATAGGTATCACACATTTGGTATAGCCCTCCTTAGTGAAGAGGCTGCCCCGAGTTCAAGAAATGTCTAATACTCTATTGGAGACTAATGCTCCCACAGGGGAGGATGAATTCTTAGAATTCAAACAAGATAAGGCAACTAAGTGACAGGGATAGAGCACTGGTTCTAGTCAAGAAGTTCTGAATTCAAATTCAGCCTCAGATGTTTCCTGACTCTGTGACTTTGGACAAAACACTTAAATTCTATCTACATTAGTTTGAATTTTCTTACAATTCAAATGGAATAATATTAGATGGTTACTTGTTATTTCTCACTACCCAACCCTGAAATGAAAAGAATATCCATACTCAGCTAATTCTACATTTCTACAACTTTCCTTCCATTTCCAAATCTACCAATATCAGATTTTCTGTCCTCCACCTACATCTTTATGTATTCTCATAAATTCATACTTTTAGTCATTTGTTGATACTCTATTGATACAGACCAGAAGAAGCTCACTGCAAATTAGTACATGGTATCAAACACTAGGCATCCAAGACTCTTTCATGATAGACCTTTTCAAAATTTAGCTAAAATGGTCCTTGGAGAATAAACATGCAGCCCATCACCAGACCTGGATTAAAACTTTTCTCAAATTTTTAAGACCCTCTAGAATTTGTACTCTGTGTAGAATTCAAAGTCCAAGGGTCATCAACCAGTGTACAGGTATCATTATAATACCCATTTTACAGAGAAGAACCTGGAGCCCAGCTGGAGGAACTGCTTTCCCCAGGGTCATACAATTAATAACCCCAAAATGAAGATAAAGACCAATGCTCTACTTGTCACATTATGATGCCATTTTATCCAAGCCTAGTAGTATTCTATGTTTTTAATTTATATAATAATGTGCTGGTTTTCCAGTGAAACAGGTCAAGTTAATTTTAATCCTTCTTGAGACTGTAAACTAACTTTCTCTATATAAGGACAATTTGATTTCTAGGAAATTATGATAAAATGGTGGTCCAGTCCCCTTAAAGAAATGTCAAATTACAATTAAAAGATGGGCCACTAATTCAAACATAAGAATTGCTGTGAGACACATGTTGACTTAGTTCTGAAATTTAATGTTATCTTTGTTTTTATCATATTTTAATTAATTTTGTTAAATATTTCCCAATTACATTTTAATCTGATTCAGGCAGTACTCAGGAGTGCTGTGGACAACAGGTGGCATGTTTGACCCATTTGCCTAAAGGAATTAACCTCACAACATCCACATAGATGTTGTAATTTATAAGGAACAGTTCTTTCTGATTGCAATAAGACTCATGTCACATGACCTCAGTTAAAGGCAAAATGCAGCTTATAAGAAGAGTCAAAAGCTGCAAATGGTGACAGGTTTTTAGTAAATAGGGACTTCAAGTCTGCTTTGTTTTCCATGATCCACAGAGAGAAATCCCATTAGGCTCTCAATAGCCTTTGCACTCTCAGAATGCACTCATGCATTGGTGGGGGAATGTTTTGTTCTCTAATTTTTAATTGATGATAACAGCACTATAGGATATAATAGGCAGGATTGATGTAGGGGGATAGAAAGTCAGACGAAGTAAAAAAGACTTAGGTTCAAGCCTGTCTCTGACACATAATAACTATGAGACCATAAACAAGTCATTTAACTTTTTAAATGCCCCAAGTAACTCTTTAAAACAGGGATTCTTACCATCATGGATAGATTTCAGGGGGTCCTTGAACTTGAATGGGAAAAATTATAACATTATTTCAATATAATTGGCTTCATTTATAATCCAATATATTTTATTTTATAATTTATAAACATTATTCTGAGGAATGTATAGGCTTCAGGACCTAACATCCATGACACAAAAAAGGTTAAGAACCCCAGATATAAATTTCCTGTCTGCAGGGCTGGAGGCAATTTCCACACTAGAAACTTCTTACATTGATATAACTTCAGGATCAGATCAACTAACAAACAAACAATAAAATCAATCTAATGACTTCAAAGGTGGCAAGTATAAGACAATGGTCAGGTGGGAGAACATTAGTCTCTATGTTGCTAGAGGTTCATCATTCTTTTATTACTTGATATAGTGATGTCATTATCTTCAAAAGTCCTTGGATCTTAGCATTATTGTATTAAAGTTGGAAGAGGTCTCAGAAATTTTTTTCTTCTTCTTTTCTTCTTTCCTTATCAGAAGGATGAACTCCTCATAAAATATCCCCAAGACTCGGGGGATCTACCCCAAGTCATCTACCCTCTGCTTAAAATCCTCTGGTGATGGGGAACTCATTACCTCTAAACATATTCCATTCCCTATTGCTGGACAGCTCTCATTTCTGGGAAGTTTGTCCTAGTTTTGTTCTCAGGATTCAAATGGAATTAATCTTATCATTCTATATGACAGATCTTTCAGTATGTAAAGACACTATGATGAATCTCTTAAGCCAAAGAGTCATATTATCTAAATATTACCCTCATATTTAGTTAGAGTATATGTCCTCCTCAT
Organism: Myrmecobius fasciatus; assembly: GCA_023553655.1. Taxonomy (NCBI): domain Eukaryota; kingdom Metazoa; phylum Chordata; class Mammalia; order Dasyuromorphia; family Myrmecobiidae; genus Myrmecobius; species Myrmecobius fasciatus. The sequence continues at coordinate 149,730 of JAJPUD010002004.1, forward strand.
TGTGATCAGACACTCACAGAATTCACAGTCTTTGAGGAAAAACTGAGCTGGTTATCTGAAAAAAAAAAAAGATAAATTAGTGGGGAGTTGCCTTGAATGGCAATTGTTGATGTTTTTATATTTTTTTAATTTCATTTATTCTTTGACCTTTGTTCCTTCACAAATAAATATTCATAATAAACAGTCTCAGGTCTCCTCAATAATAGTCCAACTGTACAGGTGATGAGAAACAAAATCACATGCTCCATTCTTTGCTATTAAACTCATTCTAATTATGTTGGTATAATAAGTTGACACAAGAGAAAGAATGGCCACAGAATCATACCATGAAGTTGTGGTTTCTTAGCAACAAACTGGAAACTGTGTTAAGTAGTTCTCATTTAAAAAAAAAAAAGGAAAGAAAAGAAATCTTGGTTTATGTGCATCATTTAGCCCTTAGTCATTATAGGATAATGTGATTGTTTTGAACCACTGAATGCATGTGGTAGTTCCATTCACAGATCCTCCCCCTCCAAGATTTAATACAAATCCATTGTTATTTAGAAACCTAAATAACAGGAAGTTAAGAGCACCAGACCTGGAGAACACTGAGTTTTAAATGACATCTAAGCTCCCTTCCAACTGTGAAAACTTAATTGTTCTGCATTACTCAATTTAAAAAAAAAAAACAAAAAAACACTTGAAGGATTATGTGATCATGGGATCATAGATTTAGTCACAAAGAATCTTGTTCAGTTGTTTTCAGTTATGTCCAAATCTTTGTGACCGTATTTGGGATTTGCTAGACAAAAATACCGGAGAGGTTTGCCATTTTCTTCAACTCATTTTACAGATGGGGGAACTAAGGCAAACAGGATTTAGTAATTTGTCCAGGGCCACACAACTACCAATTGCCTGAAGCCAGTTTTGAATTCAGGTTTTCCTGATTCCAGGCCCATTTCTCTATCTGCCACCTCACTGCCTAGAAAGAATCTTAAAGGCCAATCTCCTTCCTACAATTGAAACTTACCTAAGATCACACAGATAGCCCCAAATTTGATATTTGAATCCTGGTCATCTAACTGTAAAGCCAAATCTATTTCCAGCATACTATCCCGCATGGTACGGTGGATTGTGCTTCAGTTTTGGAGTTTTGGAGTTGGAGAACCTGAGTTCAGTTTTAGACTTGGTCACTTGAGTGGCAAGGAAATCACTAGACCTTTCAATTCTTTATTTTCCCCATCTATAAATGATAGTTTTAGACTAGATTGCCTCTCAGGTCCTTTTTCCATCTCTGAATCACATACTTTACTTTTTAACAGAATGTGTCTGCATTATCAGTTGATCATATTATACTTCCAGAGGAGGTTCACCACATGGGCAAGGAGAATACAGAACACTGCGGGAACTGGACACATTGTTATCAGGCCAGAATGTTTTGTATTGGTCTATCTGATTATCTGCCAGAAAGATCCTCCCAGTTTCTGCCTGGAGGTTTGAGCCAATAGAAATAGGACATCTTTAAAGGTACCTGATCTTTAAGCCATAGTGTTTTGGGTGACTCTGGTATAGGTTATATAAGTAAATGCACACCCCTCCAAAGAACATCAAATATTCATTATGGTGACAGCCACTCCTTTGAGGCTAGAATGCGCTCAAAATTGGGTCAGACATCTATCTCTGTACTATATTTATGATACTTCTCATTGCAGTAGCCTGGAAGACATGGAGTTATTATGAAAGGCACAAGGACAATAATCATCTTCATTACCTTATACATTATTTTGCTATAAATTATGCTACTTTTGTCTTTTATTAAAATATGGAAAAGGTTTTTTTGGTTCGGTTATTGTTTGTGAAAATCATTGTGGTTAGAGAGGAAAGGAAACAGTTGCCATTGATGATCATAGAATCAGTCATTGGTGAGTCAGGCAGGAGCCAGCAGGCGTTAAGGCAAAACTTAATGCAGTATTTTATACTCACTGCACCACAGTTTTGCTGAAATCAACAGCATTATAATATATAGTGTAGCTTGGTTCCTCTGCATTGCCTTATTCATCTCTGTGAAGATTGTAGGGCTCAGAAAATCTTCCACAGAGGGAGGCAGACACATCAGAATTTGTAAGAAATACTACTAGAAATGAAACTGCCCTAACTTTCTCTAGGGGAGAGAGCGGATAGCACTCTGGTAGGAAGCCAGGGATGACATTTCAATGCCCTTTTTTGGTTTCCTGTCTTCTTTCCTCTGACCTTGCTACTTGTACATCTGGGAGAAAAGAAAGATGAGTATGACTAAGGTTACTGGGAACTATAAAGTGATCCCTTCCGGATCACTGCATTGTCCTGGCAGAGTGCTTGTGTGACTCAATGACACTATGAGTTATGCCCTGCAGGATTACCCAAGACAGACAGATCATAGTGGATGACCAAATATGATCCAGTGGAGAAGGAAATGGCAAATCACTTCAGTATTTTTACCAAGAGAAACTCCCTCCTCCCCCCACCCCAGCCAAATGTGATCACAAAAGTCAGACATGATTGAATAACTGACCAACAATATAAAAGGTATGGATACAACCATCAGGACTACCCAGAAGCCATGGCACCCATGAGAAGGAGATGATGAAAGTGGGAAGGAGGGGGAGGAAAAATCAGTGTAGCTTATGAGAAAACAACAATTTAAGGATATGCAATAATTTAAGTAAAATAATTAAATGTATAGCAAATTAAACAGTAATTCAAAATTGTCCTAGTTTCTTTTTATCCTTCCTTCTGTTCTATTCATTAGAAATATTTCAATAACTTTTTGGGGAGTACAATCTCATTGCTAATCCTCCTCACTTCTCAAGTGCCCCCTTATTATATATCAATATATTTATCTATACCTACACACACAGAGAAATATGTATATACCAGAATCAGGGAAGACCCTTGCTAATTAATTTCCTATGGATCATGAGCTACAGTGCTGGAAAATAACTTCTCCACTTTCCTTTAACATCATGAATTTGAGATAGGGGTAAGATAAGATAGAAGTCTCTCTCCCTCCCCCTTCATACATTATAGGTTTACATGGATCTGGGGCAACTACGTGACACAGTGGATAGAATGTCAGATCTGGAGTCAGGAAGACTCCTCTTCTTGCATTCAAATCCAGCCCCGGAGATTTACTAGCTGTGTGATCATGGATAAGTCACATAACCCTGTTTGACTCAGTTTCTTCATCTGTAAAATGGGTCATGAAGAGTTGGATTCAACTGGAAATGACTAAAATAATATAGATCAGAGTGCTTCCTGCCACATAGAAAATCTAGGAGAGGGGAAGGCACAACTATGTAATTCTTTTGTATTCATTTCTTTATTATTAAAATCTAAATGATTTTAATAATCTGAATGTCCTAGGAAGTAACACTTGAATAAAATATTTCATGGGATGAGGGTTCAGAGATAGACATAGAAAGAAGATTTAATATTTTAAGTGCTTTGCACAATATTCCATTTCATCCCTTGTATTAAATTGGTACTCAAAGAGCAAGGGATTAATTAAAACTATTTCAAATACAATAGAATAAGTTGTAAGAGGAGAAAGGGAAACATAGATACTCATTTTCAGGCTGAAAGCTTTTTAGTAGTCAGTGGAAATACTGGAGGGAATCTGAGAAATGGGCTCTCATACACATCAGAAAATAACTTATAAGATCTAGGTTGGTAGCTCAAGTGTGGTGTCATCTGGTCAACAACTCAAACATTGCACTCACATAACTAAACTACCTTATTGAATAAATAGGATAGTAATATTCTGTCTTCAACTAGGGAAGGGTGTGTTAATCTTTTTGTGTGTCATGGATGCCCTTTGACAGTGGTGAATCTATAGATGCCTCCTCAGAACAATGTCTTTCATTATACAAAATAAAATACATAACCCTACAAAAGACAGAATGAATACAGTGCTAGACCTGGAGTCAGGAAGACTCATCTTTGTGAGTTTAAATGTGCCCTCAGACACTTACTAGCTATATCTTAGGCAAGTCACTTAACTTTGTTTGCCTTGGTTCTTTATCTGTAAGATGAGATTGAAAAGGAAATAGCAAACTACTCCAGTATCTTTGCCAAGAAAACCCCAAATGAAGAGTTGGACACAACTGAAAGTGACTGAACAACAACAAAATGTTATATATATTTTTAAAAGGTCACAGAGCTTAAGTTAAAACCTTTGCCTAAGGCTAAGGGGAAAATAATTCTTTGAGTGTTAGCAATGCCAGTACTTATGATTAATCCCTACATATTCTAGTAGTTTAAGAAGAGAAAACACATAAGAATCTTTTTGAAAACATGGCTGAACACAATTTCTGGGTCCTAAGAAAGATGACACTGAAAACTTGCCAATGGCACACCTAGCATGGAAAATATAAATCCCTACTGTGACATTTACTAACTAAGGGGCAACAACCTCTTTATTGTTCAGTTATTCAGTCATGTCTGATTCTTCATGACCTTTGTATGGTCTTTTTTGGAAAAAATACAAAAGTGGTTTGTCTTTTCTTTCTCCAGTGGATTAGGCAAACAGAAGTTAAGTGACCCTAGCTAATGAGTGTTTGACATCAAATTTGAACTCAAGTTTTCCTGACTCTAGGCCCAGCACTTTATCCACCCACCACCTAGCTGGCTTTAATCTCTCAGGCCCTTATTTTTCTCACCTGTGAAATGAGAGGAGTGGATCAGTTGAACTCTAGGATCCGTTATAGCTCTAATACTATGGCTCTATAAACTATTTATATTTTAACCCATTGTTATAGGAGTAATATTCTTTTTTATTAAAAGCTTTTTATTTACAAAACATATGAGTGATTTTTCTACATTGACCTTTGCAAAACTTTTTTTTTGTTCCAAGCTTTTCCCCTCCTTCCCCCCACCCCACACCCCTAGATGACAGGTAATCTAATACATGCTAAATATGATAAATTATATAACAAATCCAATACATGTATACATATCTATACAGTTATCTTACTGCACAAGAAACATCAGATCTAGAAAGAGAGAAAAAAAAGACAACCTAAGAAGGAAAACAAAATGCATGGAAATATTCACAGAAAGCATTAAAATGCTGTGTTGTGGTTCACACTCAGTTCCCTCAGGCCTCTCTCTGGATGTATATGACTATCTTCATCGCTGAACAATAGGAACTGGTTTGAATCGCATCATTGCTGAAGAGAGCCATGTCCATCAGAATTGATCATCGTATAGTCTTGTTGCTCTGTATAATGTTTTCCTGGTTCTGCTGATTTCACTCAGCATCAGTTCATGCAAGTCCCTCCAGGCCTCTCTGAAATCATCCTGCTGGCCATTTCTCACAGAACAATAATATTCCATAACATTCATATACCATAATTTATTCAGCCACTCTCCAATTGATGGGTATCCATTCAGTTTCCAGTTTCTAGCCACTACAAAAAGGGCTGCCACAAACATTCTTGCACATGTGGGTCCCTTTCCTTCCTTTAAGATCTCTTTGGGATATAGGCCCAGTAGAAACACTGCTGGGACAAAGGGTATGAACAGTTTGATAACTTTTTGAGCATTGTTCCAGATTGCTCTATAGGAGTAATATTCTAACCATTTCCCTCAATGTCGGTGACCAGGGTGCAATAGACAATGGCAATGGCCAAGGAAAGTAAGAAGAAATATGGGTTCTAGCCACCATCATGGGACAGGAGAAGACGGAGATATGAATCTAAGGAATGGTAGCTGAGGGACATTGGGAAAAGATGAACACCTCAGTGGGTCCCCAGTAGAAAGGGACAATGGTGGACAGGGAACAAACTCTCAGGAATGGTGGTATCCCAATGGCAAAAGAATCACGTTCTCCATGTGTAAAGAACTCAATAGAATCTTCTGACCTTAGAACCTACACAATTACCATGACTCAGAGTACCAGGGAAGGATTCTCTCAACCATATCCTGGAACTGACATGAGCAGTAGTAAAAAGCAGGTCTACTGCTTACTGCAATGTAGAACCGGTCCCTCCAATATTGCTGTCAATACAATACCTAAGGATCACTGGATAGGTCTTCCCTAGTGAAGGTGTTTCTTCTCCTACAGGCAAAGAAACTGTGTAGCAGCTCAAGACCAGCAAGTAGTAAGAGACTATGATAGTAAAACAGATGCCCAATAGAGCCATAGCTTGGTGAAAAAGATACCTCAGACATCAGTTTTGGAGAAATGCATGCCCTGCCATTTGTATTCCCTGGCCATATATGCTCCTTACATGAGAACTCTGCCTCATTGGTAGTACTATGAGAGAATATATTTCACATATAATATAATAATCATATAATATGTTTAACATATAACCTATGGGAAAATATATTGGGAGAATATATTTCTCTGTGTATAGGGAAAATCTTGTCACTTATCTTGCTATGTTTTTTGTTACAATGTCTTTTTAACTACGTCCTCTAGCTGTCTAGTAAAGGAACTACGGTATTCAACCAGGAAGGAGTTAATCAAATAATACAAGACATGTTTCTGCATTCAGAAAGAAATTTTTGTGATGAGAAAGGTCTGAGTGACATATAAGTAAAAGGTAAAAACAGGATAATTTGAGGAGGAAAAATATACTTAATAACTAGGGAGGTTAGGAAAGGTTTCTCTTAAAACATGGTATTTGCAAACCCTTGAAAAAGGCTAGGGATATTCCAAGAGGTCTAGCATTAAAGAGGGAGTACAGCTTTATAACCAAGTTTCTTTTTTCTAAAAATTGTATTTATTTTTTATTCTGAAATATTCTGAATATATTTAACAGATATCAAATAAAATGAAGATTTCTATACAAAGTAGAACAAGAGAGCAGAAGAGGATTGGACATGAACTGTGATACAATTTATGTTTCAATTTTTTACACGTTTTTCAATCATGTCCAACTCTCCACAATCCAATTTGGGATTTTCTTGGCAAAAATACTGGAGTAGTTTGCCATTTCCTTCTTCAGCTCATCTTGTAATAACAGAGAAACTGAGGCAAGATAGAGATTAGAGAGGTTTTTTAATAGTATATTAGTGGAAAGTCTGGACAGTCGGCCAAACAGGATCCATGGCCAAACAGGATCCATGGCCAACCCCCAGCCGTCTGAATCGGAGTCTTGTCTCAAAGCATCCAGTGACAAACAAGGAGCTTCAGAGACTCTTACAGGGCTCCAGCAATTAGGGAAACAAAGGCAGGGAGGTGCAGAGCACGGGGTGGGGGGGTTGGGGAGACAGTTTAGAAGTTCCAGGAAAGGACCATAAATTCAGTTCTGACAGGTTGGGGGTAAGGAAGGGTCATAAACTCTAATAAGTGAAGAAGCTAAAGACAGGAGGTCTGAAACCAAAAAGACATGCCCAGACATTGGAGATAAGCCATCTGGAGTTTTATGACTCTTTCGAATACTAGTGGCTAGAGCTCCCAGCCCTAATTATTTCAGTCCTAATGGCCAGGCAGAGGAGGGTTGCCACCAGGAAGACAGAGGCAGAACAATTCAGGGAAACTGAGGCAGGGAAACTGAGGCAGGGAAGCTGAGGCATAACAATGTGACAGATGAGGAATCTCAGGCAGTGTTAAGTGATTTGCCCAGTCATAAAACTAGTGTCTAAGAGCAAATTTGAACTTATAAAGATGAGTCTTTCTGATTCCAAGCCCAATATTCTATGTATTGTACCTTACATTTCAATTATCCACTAGCAATTTAAAAAAACAACCACTACCATTTCCTATTAACCAAGTTTTATACCAGAGTTGTGAATCTTCAGCATATGATGAATTAGTTTCATTTCTTCTCTTGCTAGTAGAAATAGCACTTTGGGAAATATTCTTGAAAAATAGGAGAGAGAAAGAAAAAGGGGAGGGAGTGAAAATTTCGCAGATGAGTAAAGCAGGTTCAGCAGAAGCAATTTTTGTGTGTGATTTTTTTTTTTAGTAGAACATATGATTTCATCCATATGGGAAGCATCCAGTGAAAAACTTCTTCCACCACTGAAGATTGTATTTTCTATGCAACCTAGTGGTCATAGAGAGTTGCTTGGGATCTTGGAGAAGTTAAAGGATTTGCCCTAGAGTCAAATAGTCTAGATATGTCTGAGTTAGGACTTGACCTTCAAACTTTCTGTCTCTGAACTCAAATCTGTGCCCACTATAATAGACTGCCTCTTAGGAGCAAGATTAATTATGACTGAAAATGTTGGGTAGTTTGCTGTTAACAACTCTCCTTCAGAATAGGGTACTGTGTAATGTAGCTAGCTTTAGGTGGGCTGGGCTATATCAGAAAATACCGTGTTTTCTTAGAGGAAACATTCTGACATTGCTAAGTATCAGCAACTACATTTTTCTAGTTTGAACACAGCATGGCACACAGCCATATAGGCTAGGGGTGGGGGGCATATGAAGTACATTCTAGTATTACATTTTGTGATCTCTTCTTATAAAATCTTTCTTTTGCTCTTGCCTGAGGAAATCTTGGGAACTTAAGCATCTAGTGTGTTTTACTTCCCCAGAAGGATCCTGGTCCCTCATGACAGCACTTAAACATAGACAATTAAACATTAAACATAGGCAAGTTATACTGCAAAATATGGAAGGATTTTGTATTTGAGCCCATAAACACCCAAGCAAACTCTTACACATTCTCCATGTGTAAAGAATTCAAAACAGAACCTTCTGACCTTAGAACCTACATAATTCCCATGACTCAGAGTACCAGGGAAAGATTCTCTCCACCATATCCTGGCAATAGAATTCATCTGTGCCCAGTTCTCTGCAATAATCTCTTTCTTCTCTTTAGCCTTCTTGTTGTCCTGGTGCCAATTAAATGTTCCTCTCTGTCATCCACTGCTTGCCTTTGAGAATTAACCTCATGGAACAGGCTTTTCTCTCCAGGTCTGTGTGTACCAGACATGTCTCTCTATAACTAGATTCTTTCCTTTAGGTACAGTACAGGTCTTTTTCCAAATCCATATGCAACTTGGCATTTATCTCATTTGGCTGCATAAATTTGTTTTCTTTCTCTATCCTTCACACCTGGAATGCTCTCCTTTTTCATCTCCACCTCCTGGTTTCCCTGGCTGTTCTAACTAAAACCTTACCTTCTACAGGAAGCCTCTTCCAAAACCTTTTAATTCTAATACTTTGCTTTTGGTAATGATTTCCTATTTATCCTGTATATTGTTTGTTTATATACATTTATTTGCCCATTATCTTTCCACATTAGACTGAGAGCTTCTTGAGGGCAGGGTCTGCTTTTTGCCTTTCTTTGTATCCCCAAGACAGTACAATGACTGGCACATAGTAGGCAATTAATAAATATTTAATGACTCATAGCATAGGGAAGGAAGGTCTTGAAAAAGCTGCTCACTCAACTCCTCTTGGGTATTCCTATGATATTACCTTGAAAAATATAAGTGCTTTGTATGCCATAAGATCTGGTTCTCTTTAATAAGTAGTATTTAATTTTTTAAGTCACATTGTAGAGTAGAACTAAGAGAATATTGTACAAAAAGATTATGTGATGAATAACTGTGAAGGACTTGGTTCTTTTCAACAATGAAGTAATTCAAGGCAATTCCAATATATTTGTGATGGAAAGAGCCATCAGCATCTAGAAAGTGAACTATGGAGACTGAATGTGAATCAAAGCATAGTATTTACACCTTTTTATTGTTTGCTTGTGTTTTCTTCTTTCACCTTTTGATCTGATTTTTCTTGTGCAGCATGATGAATATGGAAATATGTTTGGAAAAATTGGATTGGTATACAGGATTGCTTGTTGTCTATGGGAGGGGGTAAGAAGGAAGGAGGGAGAAAAATTTAGAACACAAGGTTTTGCAAAAGTAAATGTTAAAAAATATCTTTGCATATATTTTGGAAAAATAAAAAGCTATTAAAAATAAAGTCACACTGCACGCTTCTACTAAATAGTAACATGATTGCTCAAATATAGTATTGCTCATAAATATTCCCCAGTGCTTAAATGCCCTTATTTGTGGAGCATCATAAGGTCTATTTGAGATCCATTGTCCAACTTTAGCCTAATTTAATTTTTTTTATGAGAAGGAAAGTTCTGAATGGAGAATATTTCTAGTGGGTCCTTGAAAATGCCCTGAAACACAGAGCACCTGAGATTTCTTCAAGAATCCCTGAAATAGGGAATCCATATGTAAGGCTATGTTTGCCCCTGCGCCAGGACAAACACACTAATTTTAAAAAGGAAACAAGTAAAAAAACAAACAAACAAACAAACAAACAAACTTGGGGTTGATTAGTAAAGATTTCTAGGCCATTGGACATACCTTATTCTTAGACTTTCAGTCCATAAAAATCTTGCATCAGTAACTTTGGGCTTATGTCATTAAGAAGTAAATATATTCAACAGTGGGTCTCTAGGGCAAGCTCCACTTGGTGTTTTTTTGGGCCATGATTGGCTCAGAGTGAATATAAAGAGCAATTCTTTCTGTTTTGACCAGTAACCCTGAGTCTTCTCCTCATAGATTGATTTTTTTGAAGTCTTGATAAAAGAGGCTATTCTTCGCCTCATTTCTTCCTAGCCTTAATCACTATTGGATACTGCCTCAGTCACACTGAGACCTATTCAAGACCTTAAATTAAAAAGGCCAAGGTCTCCCATTGCATCCAGGGCCATCTCCAGTGTTCTAATCTATGTCTAGTCCCTGGATCCAGATGGCTCCAGATGGTGAGACTGGTGATATTGTATAGACTCTCCTCACTTAAATCCAATTCACTTGCATCTCATGGCATTAACTCCATGAAGTCCTGGTCCTGTTCAAGAACAAAGGTCAAACAACAACAGGGAAAGGCTAGATTCAAATTCAGGTCACATGACTTTCAAGTTCAATGTTCTTTCTACTAATCCAAGTTCCTTCTAACTTAAATGTTTTGAATGAAAGTATATTTGGAAAACCCTTTGTCAATCTAAAGCTATACAATATACATGAAGCAAAGCAAATGATTCTATAGAGTCACTCTTTGTTGTAAGATATATTGTGTATTGAAAGAAAATGGGACTAAAGGGTTCAGCAGAGTAGAACAAGTAGAGACTTTATAATCATTGACTAAGTGTGCAAAATTTATTAATTTTGATCACGTAATCAATGTTTTTTGCAGTACTTATAAAAAAGTCATACATAATCATTACATTTGTAATTTTGCATATAAGTTGCTAATTTTGTTGTGCTATTATTGCTATACCACTAATGAAAATAAATGATAATATATGATATTGTGGAAATAAGTTAGAGAACTCTAGTCCTAATCCTATCTCTGTTACTCTCTATCTATGTGACCTTAGGAAGTATACTTATTTTTGTCATATTTTTTGAGGCCATATTTTTGTCATTTGTAAAATGAAGGGGTTAGATTAGATTAGGGCTTCTTATCTTTCTTTTGTGTCACAGAATCCCCTAGCAGTTTGGTGAAGTCAATGAGACCCTTTCAAATTATTGTTTTTAAATGCACAAAATAAAATACATAGAAATATAAAGGAAATTAAGTATATTAAAATAGTGTTATAGAAATTTTTAAAAAATTTTTCTCAGGAGTATTTTATTTTTCCAAATACATGTAAAGATAGCTTTCAACATTTAAATTTTCCAAATTCCTAATTTTTTCTCCCTCTTTCCCTTCCCTCCCCCCTCAACAAGACACCAAGCAATCTGATAAAGGCTAAATATGTGCAATCCTTTTAAACATATTAAAATATTTTTAAAATCCACAAAGTTCATGGATTTCTGGTTAAGAACCCCTGGGCTACATACATTTCAAGTTCATTCTAGCTATGAATCTTATGATAACATGAAATGCTTTGGAAATGGAATTTTCATAGTACAAAGCAGTAGTCATCAAAATGATCTGGTATTGGATAAGAAATAGTGAGGGTGATCTATGGAACAGATTGTGTAATAACAGAAGCAAATAAGTACAGTGACATCTAACTATCTCAGCTATTAAGGTACAAACTTATTATCTGACAAAAATTTCTGGGAAAACCAGAAAGTAGTATAATAGAAACAAGGTATAGAATAACATCCCACATCATATACTATGATAAGCTCAAAATGAGGGCAAAACATAATTTAGACACAGAGGGTAGTATGAGAAGCAGAGTAAGGGAGAATATAAGAAATTACTGGTTAGAACTATGGTTTGTTATGCCTCAGTTTCCCTGAATTGTTCTGCCTCAGTCTGCCTGGTGGCAACTCCCCATTCTTGGCCATTAGGACCGAGATAATTAGGGCTAGGAGCTCTGGCCACTAGCATTCCAAAGAGTCATAAAATTCTAGATGGCTTATCGCCAATGTTTGGGCATATCTTTCTGGTCTCAGACCTCCTGTCTCTAGCTTCTTCACTAATTAGAATTTATGATCCTTCCTCCATACCCCTAACCTGTCAGAAATTAATTTATGGTCCTTTCCTGGAATTTCTATCCCCCCAGTACTCTGCACCTGCCTTGCCTTTGTTTCCCTGATTGCTGGCGTCCTATAAGAGTCTCTGGAGCCCCTTGTTTGTCACTTACGACAAGAGTCCTATCCACCTGGCTGGGGGTCCAACATGGATCCTGTTTGGCTGTCAGTCCAGACTCTCCACTAATATTATATTAAAAACTTCTAATCTTGAAGTCAGAAGGATGTGAGTTCAAATTTGATCTAAGACACTTAAAACTTCCTAGCTGTGTGACCCTGGGCAAGTTACTTAACCCCATTGCCTCAGCAAAAAAACAAAAACAAAACCAAAAACAAAAACCTCTAATCTCTATCTTGCTTCAGTTTCTCGGGCATTACAGGTTAAGGGAAGATTTCATGACCAAGCAAGGGATAAGAGAGACTGACAAGAGGTAAAAATGGGTAGTTTTGATTATATAATATTAGATTTTTTCCATAAATAAAATTAATATAGCTAAAATTAAAGGAAAACCGGGAAACTGAAGAAAAATTTTTGCAGCAAATTTCTCTAATAAAGGTCTCATTTTTTAAACATCTTAAAAATAAATTTGCAAAAAAAAAAAAAAGGAGTCATTCCTCAGTTGGTAAATGGTCAAAGAATATGAATAGGAAAGAAATCAAAGCTATTAAGTCATATGAAAAAATGTTCTAAATCACTAATAATCAGTGAAATGCAAATGAAAATTCTGAAAACAACATCAGATTGACAGAAAAGGAAAATAACAAATAAAGGAAGGGAAATGGGAAAATAAGTATATTAATGCATTGTTGCTACAGCTATAAATTAGTCCAGTCATTCTAAAGAACAATTGTTCAAAGAGCTCAAAGTTCTCAAACTATGCCTGCCCATTAACTCAACAATACTACTAGGAATCTAACCCCAAGGAGATAAAAAAAAAAAAAGAACCAGTATGTACAAAAATATTTACAGCAGCTCTTTTTCTGGTAACAAAGAATTGGAAACTGAAAGAAAGTCCATGAATTGAGAAATGGCTGAACAAGTGATTATACAGGAACAAGTAATGAAATTCTATTGCACTATAAGAAATGATGGAGGGAATAATTTCTGAAAAACCTGAGATCTGAATGAACTAATAGAAAGTGAAGTGGGCAGAATTGAAACAATCTACACAATAACAGTAATATTGTAAGGAAAATTAGCTGGGAAAGTAAGTAACTCTGATCAGTACAATAATCCACCAGAACTCCAAAGAACTCATGATAAAAAAATGCTATCCACTCCAGATAGAGAACTGATGTAGTATAGACTGAAGCATATTTTCTTTTGTCTTTATCTCTCTCTGCCCTCAACATGGCTAATGCAGAAATTTGCTTTTCTTAATTATATATGTATAATGAATATTCGATTTCTTTTTCATTGGGTGGAGAAAGGGGTGAAGGGAGGGAGTGAATTGAAACTACAAATTAAAAAAAAAAACAAATTTTAAAAATTAAAAAAAAAAACAGAATTTTTCTGTGAGCAAACCTCTCTTCCCTGTAAGCCCCAAAGAAAAATAAAATAAATCTCCCCCACCAAAAATAACTTGACTCCTTGGATACTGATTCTTGTGATATTGATTGTCATTCATTTCATATAATATCTCTCAGTGGCTATTTCCACTGCTAGTTCCTGTTTGAAAGTTCTAAGGAAGTTTACCTTAACTACCATAGTCCTTAGATACTGAACTAAGAAAAGTGAGAATGATAGTGGGATGGAAATAAGTTAATACGTGTCTCAGAGGCTCTAGGAAGTCATATCTGGAGTTATCAGAGCACCTGTTTTACCTCACTAAGGTTCTGTCGTCCTGGTAACAGGTTAACTAGTTCTAAGAGCCATGGTGTCCAGTTCACTTTCTTTGATTTAGTTGAAATATGGCAAAATTAATTTAGTTGAAATGAAAAAATCATTTTTTTCTTGATGAATCTGACTGAGGGAAACCCTGGCAAAGATGGGAGATTCAGTGATACTTGCTTCACTCAGGCATTTGGTGTCTCCCCTATAAGAATCATTTTTTTTAAATAAGTGAGACTTATGAGACTCTCTTCTTCATAGATGAAAAAAAAACTGAAGCAGAGAGAGAAGGTGGTTCCCCCAAAAACACAGCTAAGAAGCAGTGAAATTAAGACTAAACCCCATTTTATTGGTTCTTCTGTCCCAAATTCTTTTTCATTTTCCTTTGGCTAGAAGAAAAAATTGAACTGGAAGACCTGGATAGGGTGGGGAAAGTTCAATTACTGACACTTAAAATATTGAAGCACTCCTTCCATTTAACGGTGTCATTTCATTTCCCCACTCCCCTAAATTAGAGGGACCCTAAAGGGTGTGCTGCTTGCTATAACTTCCAGCAAGGCTGCCTGCAAGAACAACCCACCGCCTCTTTCCTAAACCTATCACCAGGGCAACTGTCACTACCACCTTTATATTCAAGCCCATAAGCATTTTCTTGCACCCACATCCAGAGCTTCTGGGCTCATACCTATAATCAGCTCTTTGCTGCTACTTCTGGAAGCAACCTTATAGACAGCTAGCTCCCTGCTTCCTCCAGCTCTGTCCCTCTAAAATCTCCTCCTCCCTCTACCTTATTCTGTCTTTCCTCGCCCACCTCTTCCCAGGAGACAAATGCACAATCTGCTCTCTGCATATATCATCACCCCTGGAGGGAAGAATCTGCCCCATTGTTGCTGCAAAAGCAAAAAAAGTTATCCATACAGGAGAAAACCACCTTAGTGGGGAAGGGGAGATAGAGAAAGAGGAAGAGGAAGGAGAAGAGAAAGTCAGAGAGAAGTGCATCCCTCTCTCTCTGTCTTTCTTGGGCATATTCAGGCAGAAAAGAGGTACCAAAAACTGTAATAGAGAAAATTTCTAATCAGACTCTTAAGTATAATTTTATTTTACAGATAAGAAAACTAAGGTCCTATGTAATTTTGGGCAATTGCTTTCTAGTTTCTGGAAGTTCTTCCACTCTTCTCAATTTCTTCATTTTTAAGATTGAAGTTATAAATAATAATAAAGATGATGATGATAATAATAGCCAGCATTTATATAGATCTCAAGGTTTACAAAGCACTTTATATTTATATGTATATGTATATATATGATATACATGTATTTTATTTGATCCTCACTCTAACTCTATGAAGTCTGTGCTATTATTATCCTCCTTTTAACAGATGAGAAAACTGAGACAAAGGTCATATGACTGGTCTAAGGTTACACAACTAACACATGTCTGAGGCAGGATTTAAACTCAGTTCTTGACTCCAAACCTACCACCTGACACCTGAATGAAGATAATTTTCACATTTTAATGTAAAATTTATATTGACTGACTAAAGAATACCATATCAGGCTGAAAATTTTACAATTGAACATATCTATAGATGAATTAAGTTTATATTTAAATAGCTTGTTGTTATAGATGAATTCAGTTTATATTTAAATAACTTGTTGTTTAGTTGTTTCAGTTATGTCTGACATCTTATGACCCCATTTGAGGTCTTCTTGACAATGATACTGGAGGGGTTTGTGGTTTGTGGTTTGAGACAAATAAGATTAGTGATTTGTCCAAGATTAGTAAATCAGTAAGTATCTGAGGCTGGATCTGAATTCAGGAAGATAAATTTTCCTGACTTAAGCCTAACACTCTATCCACTATACTACTTAATTGCCCTAAAATTTATAATTAATGATTACATCTTTCCAGTTAGCTAGAAGGAATTTTAAAATTAAGCCAACTCTCTTATTTTACAGATGAAGAAACTTAGTTCTGAGAGAAGGCTCATAATTTACCTGAGATCAGACAGGTAGTGAGTAGCAACACTTCTTCCACTTGTACAATAATGGCTCCCTTAAGGGCATTTAGTACAACCAGCTTTAAAGCCAAGGACTGGTCATTTATACTGATTCTCAGTTTTCTCATCTATGCAAAAGATGAAATCACAGCATCATACAGTGGAGAGGAGGGGAGACAAGTAAGAATCTAAGGACCTGGGTTCAGATGAATGCTCAACCAAACAAATCAAGCAATTCATTAATAGGCATTTATGAAGCATCTATTAAGGTTTCTTCTACCATCTGTCTGACTATAGTATGGTTCCTTTGTCTGAGGAGGTCCAGTGACCAGGAACTACCTTAAAAGGTAATCAAATCCACTATTGTACTTGTCTATAGCTAAGGAACTTCCTTCTTTTTTTATTGAAGTTTTTTATTTTCAAAACACATGCAAGGATAAATTTTCAACATTGACCCTTGAAATATCTTGTGTTCCAATTTCCCTCCCTTCCCCCAATCCCCTCCCCAGCTGGCAAGTAATCCAATATATGTTAAACATGGTAAAATATATGTTAAATCCAATATAGGCATACATATTTAATACAATTATCTTGCTGCACAAGAAAAATCAGATAAAAAAGGAAAAAATTAGAGAGAAAATAAAATGCAAGCAAAAAACAATTAAAAATGCTATGTTGTGATCCACACTCAGTTCTCACGGTCCTCTTTCTGGGTATAGATGGTTCTCATCATCACAAGATCATTGGAACTGGTCTGAATCATCTCATTGTTTAAAAGAGCCATGTCCATCAGAACTGATCATCATATAATCTTGCTGTTGCTGTGTACAATGATCCCCTGGTTCTGCTCATTTCATTCAGTTCATGTAAACTTCTCCAGGCCTTTCTAAAATCATCCTCCTGATCATTTCTCATAGAACAATAATATTCCATGACATGCATATACTATAACTTATTCAGTCATTCCCTAACTGTTGGACATTCACTCAGTTTCCAATTTCTTGCCTCTACAAGAGGGGCTGCCACAAACATTTTTGCACCTGTGGGTCCCTTTCCCTCCTTCCAGATCTCTTTGGAATACAAGCCCAGTAGAAAAACTGCTGGATCAAAGGGTATGCACATTTTGATAGCTGTTTGGGCATAGTTCCAAATTGCTCTCCAGAATGGTTGGATGTGAGAAACTTCCTTCTCACAGTGATTAATGCAAAAAAAAAAAAAAAAAAAAAAGGGATTCTACTTCTTTTCAGATCTTTTCTTTGTACTGATCACTTTACACCATACTCTATTCTCTCTCCATGGATCTAATCTCTAACATTGCTCAAGGGAGCAGAAGATGTCATATCTGTCTCTTTACCTCCACACTTAGAAGTGTTTTTGGATATTGAATGGATATGTGTGTGTATTCCCTATACTTGTGAAGACTACAGCTATGTTAGTGTCAGCTGAACTATACATGAATACTGTAATGCATCCATATTTAGTTTGTAGTTAATATATTCATTTTTTATAATGTACATATTGATATGTCTGGTAAGACTTGTAAAACTGCAAATGCTTTCCTTTAGAAAGAATTGCCATTAGTTATGAGGGAAAACCTTTATTTCCTTAAAGCAAAGTCTCTCTTTCAAAAAAAGATCATGTCTCAAGGTCATACTCTCAGTAAAGTTCAAGCTATTTACAGTTAAAGAACTTTCAGGGGCATTATAGCACCTACTAATGTTTTGTTTTCTTATTTTTCTATGCATTTTGCTGTGTACTACTTATCTTACCTCATACCCCTAAACTGCTAAGATCTCTCCCTGTTCCCCAAAATTCTAATGCTCATGTTAGCCTTAGTGAAAAAGTTTTTTGGTAACAGCCTAGTTCCTATAAACAACAGATTTCCACATCCTGAACAAAGATAAGAAATATGATTATTCTGACATCTGCCATCAATCTAGTTAATCATAATTTAGAACTTCCCAGAACTGAAAAATGAAACATTATCAACATACATCAGAGGAAGGACCTTTTCTGTATTCAAAAGAAAAAGCTGGTGAGCCAATCTGGCATGCTGCAACTCCCAGGAGCCATCTGGGAGCTACCACAGCTACCACTCGTGAGCTAACCCAAGCCACTGGTCTCTGCAATGCCCAAATGGCTGGTGGAAGGCCAACTCAAAGGAAGATAACATCATTCTGTTTCCAGCTCTCCCAAGGCCTTTTGAAGCTGTAAATCAGAACATGTACATTCTAGGAGCCATTCCTTGGAAAGTAAGAAACAGGGAATTCTTTGTGAAACTAAAAGGAGGAAAAATTGCAAGGGGAAATTGACTAGATTCTTGTTTTTCTATAAACAGAACTCCCAACTAATCCTAACTTTCTAATCCAGTACTAGTTTTGTTATGTCCTTCTGGAAGACTTTGATAAAGAGTCTACCAGTATGATAAAGGCCTCTCTCTAGTTCTTTTAAAATTCTGTAGATATTGGCACAGCACTTGGATTGTTCATCTATCATTCCCCATTTTTGTTCCATGATTGGCTTATCACCTCTTCTGATCATTTATGTCCTTGACAATTTTTCATAATTTCTTGATAACACATAATAATAAACAATAATATTTACATAACATTCTAAATTTTGCAAAGCAATTTAAAATATTTTCTCATTTGGTTCTCACAACAACCCTGTGAGATAGGGGCTATTATTATCCCCATTTTGCCAAGGAGTAAACTAGGGCTGATAGTTATGTCATTCATGATTAATATGACTACACAATATATTATCATGATTAATATATATTGCAACTGGCTTTCATCCATCATGCACTTTCTGTTGTCCTTTGGGTCACTTACATTTGTAATGCCTTTGACATTTTGGTGTTCAGCCCTGAATCATCCTGGAGAGAATGTTGGTGTTAAAAAGCTGGACTTTTGTGGCAGGAAAGTTTTGTGAAATTTCCCGAAGGTGATACAGCCTATCTCCTCTTTTTTGATACTGGGCCCAGGTCAGTGTTCACCACTATTTCTCCAAGATTTATTTTGTGAGTTGCTGGGGTCATGTCAGTTACTGCCCCCAGTGGCAAGGACAGTGGAGAAGTTTGCCATTTCCTTCTCCAGCTTATTTTACTAGATGAGGAAACTGAGCCAAATAAGGTTAAGTGACTTGCCTAGGCACACATCTAGTAAGTAGCTGAGGCCAGATTTGAATTCAGGAAGAGATTTCCTGGTCCAGGCCCAGCATTCTATCCACTGTGTCACTTCTATTCAGCTTTTCGAGAGACAGAACAATCCTCATCCACTTGTTTTTTTCCAATGTAGATTGTTAGGTTAAACTCTTGAGGATGTCTAGGTCTTTGAGAAGGTTCAGTCCGTGGAAAGGTCTGATGCAATTAATGTCATCTGCAAACAGGAGAGACCTCATCCTTGGAGCCCCTTTTCCGCTTGTCTTCAGTCCAAGCTACCTTCCAACCTTTGGGTGAACATCTTTGGAGGAGCCCCGCCCCCCACCAAGTTCTTTTCTTCACAATTCAAAACCTCTTCTTTCTCCTCCTCAAGTCCTTTCCCTTAATTCCCTTCTCAGGAGATGAAAGGAAATAATCAAATCGCTTCTTAAGGAGTAAAAGAGGAAGAGACCAGAGAAAGAACCTATTCCCTAACCAAAAGGCAGGAGAAGGTGAAGAGCGGGCAGGGGTGAGGGGAAGGAGTAGGTGAAATGGGCGGAGCCTCGGAGGCGTAGAGTGGGGGAAGGAGGGGTCATGGTAGTGGAGGGGGGCACCTGTGACGTAGCCTCGGCGGTTGCGTCTGGACGCCACGCGACGTCACGGGAGGGGGGCGGGGTTCTGGAAGGGCTGGGCACCTGAGCTGCGGGGTTCTGACTGTTTTCCCCCGCCCCCTCAGCCCTTCACACGCCCGCCCTCTTTCCTCTTTTCCTTCCCTCTTTCCCTCCTTCCCTCCCTCCCTTCGTCCCTCCCCCTTTCCTTCCCACAGCCCCTCCCCCTTCCTTCCTCCTCCCTCCCCTTCTCACACTCAAGGGGAGGGGGGAGTCTGGGGTGGGAAAAAAGGAAAAAAAAGTACGGGCTGGTGTCCCGGCGGCGGGGCTGGGCCCGTGATCCCCTGGGGCTGGTCCGACCCGGGCGGCGGCGGCGGTGGCTCTAAGTCCGGAGGAGGGCAGCAGCGGCAGCGGCAGCGGCGGCGGAGGAGGAGGCGGACTGCCTTACATGCATCCATTGCCGCTCTTCGCCGAGATGGATTTCAGTCAGAACAGCCTGTTCGGCTACATCGAGGACCTACAAGAGCTCACCATCATCGAGAGGCCGGTACGTCGGAGCCTCAAGGTATGGACGCTCGCACTGAACCTCCCGCCCGTCTTAGTATCCCAACTCCTGGCATTCGCCGCCTCAGCACCCCTATCTTATCCCCACCCCCGAGCCTGCCCCCATCCTCACAACCTAGTGCAATCTCATCCCTTCCCATTCCCATGGTCCCACCTCCGCGTCTTCGCGAGGCTTTCCCAGAAAAGAGTCAGGGGGTCCCACTTCGCCTCTCTATCTCGAGGGGTTCTCGGAAAACAAGAGGTGGGGGAGGTAAGTGGGAAGCACTTGACCCCATTCCATCTCAGCAGTCCACACTCTCGGATGTCCACCCTCTGCGTCTTCGCAGGACTCCCCCTAAGAAGAGACCAACGGTCCTATCTCATCTTCCCTCAGCCTCCCTTCTTCTTGGGTTCCAGTAGATCAAAAGTTGGGGGTGGGGAAAGAGGCGTGTAGAATTACTAGCCCCCATCCCATTCCCTCTCATTTGATGGTTTCACCCTCCGGTATTTCCAAACTCTAAGTCTTTGAGAGGTTCCACCAAAGAAGTCCGACATGCTATCTTACCTCCCTGTTTCCTCAGCCTTCTTTCATCTTCAGGAGTTGAACAAAATCAAAAGGTGGAGAATGAGGGAGGAAGTGGGAAGAAAACACCTGCCCCCATTCCACCCCATCCCATCCCCATCTCATCCCCTCCCCTTCCCATCCCATCCCATTCCCTTCCTATCTCCTCCCTATCCCTCCCCATCTCAGCCCATCCCATCCCCGTCCCCTCCCCTCCCCATCTAACCTCATCCCCTCTCCATCTCACCTCATCTCCTCCCCATTCCATTCCCATCCTCATCCCCATCCCATCCCCCTCCTCTCCCCATCCTATGTCCTTCCTATCCCTTCCCTTTCCCCTTCCCATCCTCTCCCCATCTCCTCCCCATCTCATCCCATCCTTCCCCATCTCACCCCATCTCCCCCATCCCCAATCCCATCTCCTTTCCATCCCCTCCCCATCCCACCCCATCTCCATCCCTTCCCATCCTTCCCCATTTCATCATCCCACTCCATTTCCTTTTATCCCATCCCATCCCAATTCCCATCCCATCCCAGTCCCCATCCCCATCCCATCTCTCTTCCCATCTTTCCACCCTCTATATCTGCCCTGGCAAAGAAAGAGTATGGGGTCTAGATGATTACATTTATTCTGCAGCACCCCCTCCTCAACCTTCATTAGATACTCCAATAGAATGAGTGGGTAGAAAAAAATCTTTTCCCATCTCATCTTGTGCAATACCGTCAGTCTACAATCCCCTATATCCCCACTTCTTCTTTGGAGGGTGGCTTCCTAAAAGGAATCCAAAGTCAGCACTAGTCTCCATCCTATCACTTCCTCTATCTCAGTCTTATCTCCTTGCTCTTCCACCCTTCCCCCTTTCCACAGTCACCCTCCAGGGCCCCAGGAGACAGGGAGGGGGAAAGAACTTGTTCTCATCTCATCCCCACTCTGAGAAAGAGGAGTCAGATTGGGGAAGGGAAAGAGTGAGTAGGAAGAAGCATCCCTTCCCATCTCATTCCTTGGCCCCTTTCCCTCATTTATTCTTTTTTCACTGCCCATTTTCACATCTACCGCCTGAGTATGCCACTTTTTCATTGCCACCTTAACAATACCCAGCTTCCCAGTAATCAAGCAACTTAAGAAAGCAGAACTTGGAGGTAAAAGGAACCTGTCCCTACTTTATCCCATCACATGTCTATCACATCACACCTTTCCACACTTCTTCCCCATCCTTGCCCCCAGTAATCAAGGACTCCCAGAGACTGGAGCTCCAAGGGAAGGTGGATACAAAGAACCCATCTCCATGCCATCCCATTCCCCCCAACTCCATAGCCCCTCTCCTCACCCACATTTCCCTCTAATTACCCTATTATCAATGGGGGTGGAAAACTGAATTGTAGGTGGGGTGAGGGGAAGGTAAGAAAGAACTTATTCCAGATCTTAGCTCATGTCTCCAGCCCTCTCTGAACTCTCTTTGCATTCTTTCCTTAGTAGTTGTATATTTGTGTAAGGTGGCCCCTCCAGATGGGGAGGAAAGCCTGTATGCAGGCTCCTGTTCCTTCTCCACTTGCCCTTTTTCAGTCCCTCCATTTGGTCTTCCCATCTTTTCTTTGGGGGTCTTTGGACAAAGACAGCCTCTGAGGGAAGGTAGGGTGCAAGGAGCCTTTCCCAAAGGGCCTATCCCTTTGCCTTTTCCAGAGCCTCAACAGCTGTGGGCGAAGGAATTAAGGTGAGGAGGGAAAGGACAGAATGAGTGGGGAGAAAACCTGATTTCCTACTTCCCTTCTTTATGCACCCTTTCTTTTGCTTCTCTCTCTTGCTTCCCTGCATCCAGAAAGAGCAGACCTCAGAGAGAAGGTGAAGGAAACCTTATTCTTTGGCTTCCCATACTTGAAAGGAGCTTTTCAAGCCATAATTCATGTTTTGTAAATAGTGGAGAAAAAAAAAATTTCTCCTTTCTCCTTTCCCCAGCTATTTGGAATTCATAATTCCTCTTTTTAGTCTAAGCTCCTTGATGGGATTTCATTGATCTTTGCATTTAGTGAAATTTATCTTCAAAGACAAAATCCCTTTATTAGTTTTTAGTGGTTTGGGGGATGGGTGTGTTCCAGAATTGACTCCAAGACATTTTCTACATAATTTGTATCTCACATTTCACAGACACCAGAAGAAATAGAAAGACTAACAGTTGATGAAGAACTCAATGATATTGAAAGGGCTGTTTATCTACTCAGGTATTTCCAAGTCTTACTGTAAAATTGCTGATCTTTTCCTCTGACAGCAGAAATGAATGTTTATTGAATTTGTTTTGAGTTTTACAGATTTACCAAATCACTTGGCATACTGCTTTTGAATACATTTTGTGTTTAGTTATGTAAAAGAATTTCATCTAGTTATGTTTTCATATAATTAATAATATATAAATACTTAAATCTTTATAAACACTATTTGTTAGTGAGATCCAAACATAGCTTCAAGGATACAAGGCATAAACTGAGTTTAATCTCATTTCTTGTCTCCTGCATTTAGTTTTACAAGTCAGTGAGTTGCCATGGGAAAAAAGAATATCCAGTAGCTGATATTATAATATTCATTGTAAAGTGCCGATAATAAATGCATTTTTACTTTAATGACAGAATAAAGGAATACTATGTTACTATTTAAATTTTATCATTTTGGACACATGAATTTAGTAATCTTAATTGGAAGTCTTTTTAATAAGTTGTCTTTTAACTCTCAGATTTATTGGCTGTTCCATAAACCTACTTTTTGACATCAAATCAAATCTTGAAATCTTGATATATCCAGTATTTTATCTTATGGAGTCTCCTTACTGTATTTTTTCTTTAATTGTTTTGGGTGGTGACAGTAACACTTAAACAGGTTTAATGGTTATTTTTCTAATAACATTATAAATGTAGTGATGCTTACAATAAAAATAAGTAACATTCAACTTTGGAATCAGAGGAACTGGGTTCAAATACCTCCTCTGATGCTTGTTGTGACCCTGAGCAACTCATGTTGTTTGCTGGGCCCTGTTTTTTCATTTGTAAAATGGGGGAAATGCTGTAGATGTCCTCTGAAGTGCCTTCTGGTTCTAGATGTATGATCCTCATGACTTCCATTTTCTTAGTTGTTGTTTAGGTTGTTATTGATATCTTGAATTCTTGATCATGCTTCAGTCATGTTATACTGTTTCCAGTTGTCTCTCAAGCAATGTATTTCTAAAATGTCTTCAGATACCAGAGAAAATTTTGAAGGCTCGTTTTTTGTCTGTCTTGCTACCTTTAATGATGTGTGCATCATTACTGAATTTTTTTAAAAAGCATATTTAATAATATATTTATATTGGTGGTGTTGGTGGCAGTGGTAGCCTGCATGTGTGCGTGTGTGTATGTGTGTTTTGCTCCTGGAACAACATTTGGCAAAAAGGTTAATGCAGTGTTTTATGTATTTTGACTTTGTCTAGATCTCTTAATTGAAGTGCTTTTTCTTTCAGTAACTATCATGAATAATTGTTTACCTTTTCTAATAGTTAATAATTTTTTGCTCATGTGAAAGTAGGCTCCTGATGAAAGTTTGAGTAACAAATCTTATATTTAATGTGTGTCATTTAAATGTGGGACGAAGATTTATGATATCATTACCAATGTAGGCTCTGCAACTTATATAGTTTTTTAGAGTTTAAAATTCATCATCACAAATGTCTTTTATTTAGTAAAAAAAACTGTGACATACAATCAGGAAATTTAGATTGTTGCCCTACTTACCTGGACAGTAGGAGCTTTATTTTAGTTATTTGAGACTAGACTTCTTTCTGAAGGTTGGGTTTTTTTTCTCCCTGTTTTGCTACTTGCAAACTTCACCTTTCTTCCTCCCCTTTTTTGGTAGTGGGTCTATTAAATAGTTTGTCAGAGTTCTTTTTTCTTACTTAGGACAAAACATAGTTCTGGGACTTCAAGTCTTTGTCAAGATAGCCCCTTCCATTCTTATTCAATGAGAGTGTTAAAGGAGAGATGTGTTCATTGATTTAGTCTTGTCTTGGGTGACATGTATCTTGTAGCTCATTGCAAAGGGGACTTAGACTGATAACTAGTTTCAGTTTTATTGCTTCTCTAAATCAGAACTCTTTCTGTTCCTCCTACTTTCTCTTTCCTAAAGGAAAATGGAATTTCACCTACTAGGTCAGTTTTTAAAGGGATAAAGTTATATTTGACTACTTAAATTTTTTGTCAATATTTTTGGTTTACTTTACTTCGATAATATCATAATATACCTGGCACATGTGTGTATGTTTTTAATTTTTTTCTTTCTTTAGTTTGTTCATCCTTTTAATATTTCTGAATGTCTTAGAACCTAACACATGCTGAGTCCTATTTTCTTTCTTTTTCTCCTTTTATTTTTCTTCCATTTCCCTGAATATAACATCTTATGTTTTTCAGATACTTAATATTTTCCTCCCTCCTGAATTTATTACTTTCAGATATTTTTACTTTTCTATTATACAGGTCAGACCCTTATTTTTGTTTTTGTTTTGCATATTCTGAAATTAAACAGGATAAGGCAGTTTGGAATAGTGGAAAGAACACTGGATCTTCAATCAGGAGACTAGTGTTTGAATCTTGGTTCTGTTGATTGGCAGAATGATCTTGGGCAAGCCATTTAGCCCAACCCACCCTTAGTTTCCTCTTTTGTAAAGTAGGACTGATACTTGTACTACTTACACAAAGAATTATGAGAAAAATTTGTAACATTTAAGTTATCATCTGAGTTGTAGTTACTCTGAGCATATTAAGTTAGGAAAGTCAAATATCAACATTAAGGAAAATACTTTGTATATATGATTCCTTCTGCCATTTAGATATTGCATACAATACTTAGAAAATCTTTCACATATGAAAAATGTGGTCAATGAGCATTTTTATGCTTATAAAATAATGTACTGCTTATTAATATACCCTCTAATATAGGGCAGCTGTTTTCAAAACTAGCAATTTAGAATATAAAGTGTTTAAACTTTTAAAATTGAAGAACTTTTGTAATGATGTTGCATAAACAAAATTTTGAAAGCCCAAATAGTAGCATTATAGCACTAAAGCAATTGATGATAGCATTGACCATTTGATTCATAGCTTGTAGGGTTAGTCAGAAAAAAAAACAAAAAAAACCCCTCTTTTTCCTGTTCTGCCTTTTCTTTGGGATGCGGGCACACAATTTTGGGAACATGGATTGTGCATAAAATATTTTAATATTTTTAATCACTCAAGTCTCTGAAGACACTTTGCTCATGAACTTCTCTGCTCAAAGGCCTCTAGTGGCTCCCTATTGTCTTCAAGATAAAAGTCCTAATTCCTCATTCTGGCATTCAGAACTTTTTAGTCTGACTTTTCCTCTCATCTCTTTAACTCTTATTTCTTCCTTAGGAATCCTTTGCTCCAACTGATTTAATCGTCTTCAGAACATATAATTCTTATTTAATTGAAAAATCACTTGGTGAATGAAGAGTTATACAACCAATTCAGGTCCTAACTCAGACATTTTCTAGTGCTGTGAATATAAGTAAATCTGGACTTCTTTGAGTGATATCTAGCCTTTAATGTACAACATAGATATTACAGTATTTGCCTTGAGTATCTTAACTGGGTTGTTGTAAACTCAATATTTTGTAAACTCTTAAGGTACTCTATAAATGCTATTATTCCTGCATTGGTACTTTTGTTACCTTGTTCTTTCTACTTAGAATGCCTTTTTCCATCATATCTGCCTGTTCAAATGTTCTCATAATTAAAGTCCAGCTCAGGTGTCTCAAATCCTAAAAAGCCTTGGCTGATGTTCTTATCTATATAGGTTTTTCCCCTTTTCAATTTTTTCACACTGGATGCATTAATTTGGCTAATAATGAATGATGATAGTTCATATTTATTCATAATTTTTAAAATTATTAAGTGCTTTAAGAATTTTGAAAAAGCATGATCCTCTACAGTTTTATATTATTGCCTAGCTGTTTCCTGTGTGTGTTTTTTCTTCCTGAACAGATTATAATATGATGCACAGGGATTATATTTCATACATTTTTTTATCATCCTTCAATGTCTAGCATTGTGTTATATATAAAAGCTTCCTAATGATAATTAAATGTATTGGGTATGTTCATATTTTGAAGATTAGGTTCTAAAAAATTAAACCAACTCTATTTTTCTTTTCAATATACAAGTAGAAAATTCATATCAACTTGTAGATATATCAACTTTTTGCAGTTTCATATTTCTTTGCTTCTAAAGTACTCTTAATTACTTTTTATACTTGATAAAATATAGAATCATAGATTTGGAATTAGAACAAACCTAAGATTATCTATGTATTCAGCATCTCACCAAATCAGGAATCCAATTCACATCATCCCCGACATATCATTTTTTATTTAGCCTCTTTTTAAAGACCTCAATTCTATAAGTACAAATTACCAAAAAATAATAACCCTATCTCTCACAGCTTCTTTTTCTTGGATGATTGCTTGTAAAATTAATCTGTATGCTAAAGTAGAAAGCACAATTGGCCTTGGAGTCAGAAGGCCTAGGTTTCAGTCCCAGATCTGATCCTTAGTATAGCTTGTGGGCAAGACGACTTCTTGGTAACATTTAACTCATCATTTGAGTTGTACTGAGCCTCAATAATCTCATCTTTGAAAGAGAGATAATATTTGCACAGTCTTAGAGTTGCCAGCTCAACCATTTGATCCAGTTTCCCCATTTGGAAAATGGCAGATAATATTGTATGTTGTTTTCCCCTCTCATGGGGGGCTTGGGGCCAAATGAGATAATGTTTGTAAATTGATATGAAAACCTTAAAATATTGTGTAACTGTAGGTTTTTAAAATTATTATTATTATTGAAGTAGATATTATTAGTTGGAATAAATAATGCCAGCTATCTCTTGCCACCAGAATTCCAAAAGCAGATAAATGATAAATGATAAACAAGTGACAAAATTACGTTCTACTAGTTGTCTAGTAACACAATAGGTGGTAATTAGTTTCTAATAAGGATTGTCATAAGGCAAAATTATCCCAAGATGTACATAAGTATTTGAGCCAAAATTATGTTAAGAGCATCATTATTATTAAAGTATTTTACAGATTAATCTTTCCTGTCCATAGTGTCTTTTTTGTAAAGTATTATTTTTAAAATGAGTAAAGATAGTGATTAAATTTATTTTTATGTTGCCCACTTTTAAAATTGATTCTGCCATTTTTTTTGTTTTGTTATTTTACTAGGGAAATTCAGATAAAGTAGAAAGTTCATCTTTTAATTTTTGGCTTGTTAAAAGTTAACATTAAACTTTGACCTTTTTACTTTCTCTTCCCATTTTCTAGGAGTAAGTGCTGCCCCCTAGTGACATCACAGAGAGATTTCTGCAGCTGGAACAGTGGAAAATAAAACAAACAAAAACTACTTCTATCTACTGTGGCTGTTACTTATCACTGGATGTAACTCCCTCACCCAAGAACTCCAGCACCCCTCTCCTCGAAGTACAACACTAGAATCTGGGTAGCTATAAGACAGTGAGGAAGAACTGCAGTGTTTAGGGTTGCCATCTAGATTTTTTTCAACTGTCTTTTTAAATATGCATCCTAGTTGCTGTGCAGAACAGAAAACTGACACATGGACTTTTTTTCTTCCCTCCTTTGTAGTCTTACGTCGTACCATTTCCTCTCTTGTCTCCACTATTCCCATTGTTTCCCCAACATATTCTTTTGCTTTTAAGGCCCACTGTGGTTCCATTAAGGTCTGTTTCTGCTAAACATTTTTTCGTGATCTGGAGTAGCTGATATGTTATATCATGGTATCATTATATATATCATTATATGTAATATATATGATATATTATAATTTGATTTCTTTCTCTTCATGATGCAGTAATAAGCAGATACACAGCCACCTTAATGAATGATGCTCTTCCTATCCAAGCCATGTTCTATCCCCTTTTGCTCCTACTATGTTTTCTTTTTTCTCTTCTCTAGCCTTGACCACTATTTAACATCACTGAATTTTGGGGAAGTCTTATAAGGTCCAAAGAATGCCCTCATCGGGTTATTTTGTTTTTAAGAGGCAAAAGTACTAAAATGCCTTTTCATTCTTCATCTTCTGTATATTGGGAATTTGGCTTGTCTAAAAGATTAGCTTTTATAGTCCCTTTTTATCTTTTACTAGCATCTTCTTTAAAAATAAGAAAGGGAGTTTTTATGATTGGACTTTAAGCTATCACTATTGGTTTCAAATACAGATAATCTCTAGTATTTTTACACAGAAGAAGCAAGTTATACAATTGTACTAGCTTTCATTTTAGAGGTTGGAGGCAAAATCTAATATTGGAAAGTTGCTTCTTTTTTTTTTTTTTCTGGGAGTGCTACAAACAGCAGTCTGACCTCCTGAAGGGAATCGAAAAGTTCTTCAAAAGAGTAGCCCAATAGATGATACTTCTTATTGTGATGAGGTGTGATAATGAATTGCTTTTCTGCAAAAGAAGTAGGTCTTTTTTTGAAAAATTATGAGTAATGACCATTCAGTACTTCGTGAAATACTGAAATAATGAATTGCAGTGCAATTTTACTTCTCAGATACTGAATGCTTACTGATATTATGGAGAACAAGTCTTTTTGGCCTGCTTTAGTTCTCAGTGAAACATGGATTACTTGTTTTGGGAAGGTAATAGAGGAAGGGGAGTGGAGATTTTTTTCCCCCTCATCTGTCCTCCTGGGGGCCTTGTGATGAGGAACAGCCATAGCCATAGAAGGCACCTGTTTCCTTTTTCTTATTCAAGTTGTGGCTTCAGAAGGCTCTCCCTGTGATAGCATCAGGGGCAAGCAGAATTGTTCTGCTGACTTCAGGAAGAAAAGCAAAAAGTTTAAAATATAAAGCATACTATTTTCTCCAAGGTAAAAGTAATCAAGATTATTTTGCTACTCTTAAAACCTGCATTGGAGAAACTGGAACTTAACAATGTGATTCAATTTAGAGAGAATTAAGATTAGTTTGTTATCTTTTATTCCTGATATAGTTATCTATCCAACTACCTGAGTCCTAAAGTATGCAATAGAAAATCCTTCATATTTGATGGATTTCAATTAAGCAGGGAAAACCATGCAGATTATAGAATTTATGACATGGCTCATCTGTAGCAAGATATTAGTTTAATCTCTTGACCTTCATGTTATAAACTTCATTCTTTATTAATATAACTAACACTACAGTGTTAGTCAAAGCAAACTAATTAAAAGAAACTTTTTATAGAACTGTTTTATCTGTGTGACTGTATATAAATAAAGATCTCTGTGTTTTACAAATATATAAGTTCATAGAATTTAGAACTGAAAGGGACCTTAGAGATTGTTTAGGCTACTTTCCTCTTTAAAAAAAAAAAATGGAAGCCTAGAAGGGTTAAGTGATTTCCAGAGTCACATGGGGTAGTAAACAGGAGGGCTACTGTTTTAATCTAGGCAAAACAAGGCATTTCAGTATTTAGCCCTATATATTACTTCCTTCTTAGTCAAATATTAATTTCAGAGAACTGAGACTGATCAACAAACATTTAAAAGTGCCTTCTCTGGGGCAGGGGAAGATGCAAAAGAAAAATGAGTTAGTCCCTGCTTTCAGTAGTCTTAAGTTCTTTTTAGAGAATATATCCATACACACATATGTAAATTTGTGTATAAGTATGTGTGTGTATTCTACATATACACACATATAATGTCCATGTGTATGTGTGTGCATATGCTTGTGTATATTTATATCATACACATAAATTGTATGTATAAACATGCATATTTATACATGGATACCTAAATATATATGAGAAATAGAAAGTTGTTCAGGGAGGAAAAGGTAGCAATATTTGGAAGTAATCAGGAAAGATTTCAGATAGGAGGTGGAATTTGAACTGTCTTGAAAGAAGTAAGGAATTCTGTGAGATTGTAAGGAGAAAAAGCACTTCCAAGCATGAGAGCAACAAATGAAAAAGCTTGAAGATGGAACGCTAATAATGGTGCTGGACATGAGGAAATTCATATTTGCCCCCAAAGCAAATGATATATCTGCATAGCCACCATTAAAAACTAGATTTCCTGTGGAAATTCCGACTTTGAGTTGGTTGTGTTGTGCCTTATAATGATGCTTCTCAAGAATTGATTTTTTTTTATGCCAGATTATAAGAAAAGGGACACCTTTCAGAATTAGGACTACTGCAAGGGTCCCCAAACTTGTACAAGTTCTTCCAACAGAAAGGGCCCCTTAGATGCCACTCCTAAGGTATAGTAACTTTTATAGTGTATTACTTGTAGCATGGAAATGTATGAAAATCTGATATTGTTCTTCAAATCTCTTTTGTTACCATGATTTACAAGATAATTGGCATATAACAGTTTCATGATTTACAAAAACTGTTATATTTCAATATATAATAGTGCATAACAATGTAGTGTTTTTCTTACCATCATAGTAATAAAGATTTGCAATGCTATTACAAAGTTATCCTTTTGATTTTAATACTTAAGAATTATAGTCACGTGAAATAATACTTCATTACTAAATAGAAAGACTGCATGATGTAATAGAACATAAAATTGGAATGGGAAACCTGGTTTTGAATGTTAGTTTTCTTTTTTACTGATGACCTTACACAAGTTACTTAACGTCTATGGGTCTCAGTTTCCTCCTGTGGAAAATTAGGGGTTTGTGACTGAATCATTAACGCCTCTTCCAACTGTAAATATATCAAACTTTTTTATACTGCTTTATCTTCCACCCTGAAAAGTAAGCAAAAAACAAAACAAAACCGAATAGCCAAAACCTGTTATTTAAATAGCACCTATTAGAAGATCCCTTAGACTCTCAAGGAGCCTATCTTATTTTAGACATAATTCCAACTGGTCTGGTTTCCTTCTCCAGAGAATATCAAGAACATTCATTGGAGTGAGAGAGATGAGGAGAAGTAGATATAGATAAACTGACAACAATGAAAAATGGATGATGGGAGATGAAAATTATGAAAAACAGACTTAAATCAAGACATCCAAGTCTGGATCCTTGTAGTGGAAGTATTAATAGTTCTGAACATTTAGGAAAGTGTCATTGTTATTGATAGTCATCAAGAACAGGTTAAATCACTTTGAATATTCATTGATTAGTGTGACAGGGAAATTTGAAATTCTTTTAGTTATTTTAGACATTTTCATCAGATGAATGAAAGTTTTAGTGGTTGAAGCTTGTGCATGTTACTTAGAATATTCTCTCTACTCTTAAGTACCTCATTTCCTGATAATATTATGTAAGTCAGATATAGTATCTTGCATACAGGAAAAAAATCTCTTCAGTCAGAAGAGGTTGAATAAGTAAAGGCTTTTGGAAATGATGAAATGTATTTCTATATACTTTTGAGGGATTTAGAAACTAATGGGAGGGATTCATTGTTCTGTTTAATTTCATTGAAAAACTTAAAACTTTCCTTTTTCTTGTTGTAAATATTGCATTAAAATTTATATTTAGCAAACATAGAATGAAGAGAGGGAGAAATTTTCCTGTGGTACCTTTTTCCCGTGACATCTCAATTTGGATATCCTGTTTGTATCTTAAACTCAATATGTCCAAAATGGAACACAGTATTTTCCCCTTAAACCTTTCCCAGCCACCTCCCCACCTTCCCCATTACTCTAGAGGACACTGCCATCCTTCCAGTCTCTTCAGCTTCCAACCGAGATCCTGAATTCCTTACTGTCTCACATCCCCATGCCTAACTTTTCCCAAGAACTTTTGAATTCACCTTTGCAATAAATAGCTCTTTTCTGACATTGCCACCACTCTAGTGCCAGCCCTCATCACCTCATTTCTAGTCTATTATGTAGTCTTTGAGTGGATCTGCCATACATCTCTCCCCACTCTAATCCATCCTACATTATCTCTGAAGTGATTTTCCGAGAGTGCAAGTCTGATCATATCACCCTCCAATTCAATATATTCCATTGATTTCCTTTTCCTTAATCTTCTAGGATTGAATATAAAGTGCTCCATTAGGTATTCAGAGACTTTCAAAACCCAGATCCCTCCTAGTTTTTTTAGTCTTTTTAGATCTTGCTCTCCACATGTACTCTTTTGATCCAGTGACATAGGTGTCCTGCCTATTTATATACTCACCACTTGGCTCAGGATATTTTCTCTGGCTACCACTCTTGCACGGAACGCTCACCTTCCTCCTCTCTGACTAGTGACTTTACTGGCTTTCTTTAAATCTCACCACCTCCAGGGAGTCTTCTCCAGCCCTTCTTTAGAAATTCCAGCGTTTCCCTCTGTTAATGATTTCTTATTTATTCTATACATAGCGTCTTTGTATAAATTTGTTTGCATGCTGTCTACCCCATGAGACTATAAACTCCTTGAGGGCAGGGCCTGGCTGGCCTCTAGTATTCCCAACATTTAACTCTGTGCCTGGCAGAAGTATAGGCTTAATAAATGTTTGTTGGCTAATCGATTGTAACTGGGCAAGAATTGAGGGGAGTCAAAAGGGATGTATATGTACCTAAGTGAATGGCAGCGAGGGGGAGATGGGATCACAACGCTGCAATGAGGAAAAGGGAGTTGGGAGCCTTGACCTGGAAATTGTCAGACTGGCTCTGCTAGCCACTAGATGGCGCCATTGACCCAAGTCTTAGTGGCCTTCAACCACACAAGCATCCTCTGGAGTGGGTATGGGTGGTAGTGGTGGTGGGGTGATTTCAGAATTCACTGTTTTTAACTCATTTTACAAGAAATTGGGTGACATCAATGCCATATTCAAACCAAATAATTCTTTTCAATCTTTAATGAAGTTGAGAATGTTTTGGGGGATGGCTGTCTTCTGCACTTCATAGTCTCCCCTTGTGTTTTGTTGTGGAATGAGTTTGTGACATAAATATATTTAGATTGCTGGTATTTGTGGCCAGCTGAAAGTTTTTGTTGAAAAAAAAGTTTGGAGGTGGCTTGTAGTCTCAGTATCAGCAAATGTGACTTGGCAGCCAAAAAAAATTGATTGTAATCCTTTAAGTAGTTTCCTCATATCTAGAATGAGAAAGAGAATAGCTTCACTGTTTTTGTATCTTAGATGAACACCTTCTAGATAATTGTGTTTGGCTCTAAGTGCCATGTTTTAGGGAGGATGTTTACAAAGTAAGGGGGTATCCAAAAAAGGGCAATCAGGGTGATGATTAAAAAATTGGAAATAGTATCATATGAAGACCAGCTAAAGAAAGTAGCAATTTTTAGCCTAGTGAAAAGAAGGTAGGGGCACATAATAATGGTTTTCAAAATGTTTAAAGGGCTGTCATAAAGGGTAGAAGTATTAAACAGGACTGTAACACTCCTAAATGGGACCTAATTGGATTAAAGTGCAATTGGGAAATATTTAACAGAATAACAATACAGTAGGATAGAGGGAATGTTAATCTTTGGTTTTCTAAATCAAAATGCCTTTAACTGGGATCCTTATGCAAGTATCCTTATGTTTGGTTTAGTGACCTTTTTTCTATTTGAATTAAAACTAATGAATACTGATTAATTTGTTATTATTGTCCCAGAGACTAGAAACAGGAATAATGAGTAGAAATTATAGGGACAGATTTTTGTTCTTAATATAAAGAAAAACATCTATTTAATATCTCTTTAAAAGTACTGTGGACTCTTGTTGAGGTGGCAACTTCCCATTCCTTAAGATCCTCAAACAAAAGTTGAACTTTTCAAGCAGTTTATGAGGGATGCAATAGACAGAATTCTTTTTCAGCTACAGTTTAAACTATAGATATTGTTAAAAGTCCCTTACAATTTGGTGATTCAGTTAAGCATTAAGTTTCTGCTTTGTGCAATGCACTGTGCTAGATTTTTAAAGAAAAAGCCCAGTTCCTGTTCTTAAGGAGCATAGCATGAGCAAAATTGATGAGGGAAGAGTGCTAATAATTAGGGGAATGAGGGAAGCTATGTAAGAGAGGTAATTGCATAAAGAGAATAAATAAATAGAGTGCTAAATTTGGAATCACAAAGACCTGGGTTTGAATCTTACTTCAGATACGCTAGATACGCTATCTACCTGGCCATAGCAGGTAACTTAACATTTCTTAGCCTTAGCTTCCAAATCTATAAAAGGAAGTAACTTTTTCTATTTTACAGGGTTGTTGTGATATTTGAATAATATAATGAATATAAAGCACTTAGCAAACTTTAAAAGGCTATATAAATATCAGTTATTAAGAATTCTGAGATTAGCAGCCCATTCCAAACAGAGGATGGATTAGAGAAAAGAGAGACTGGTAGTAGAGGGACCAATTAGAAGGCTGTTATCATAAATTCCAATTATAAGGGCCTGAGCCAGGGTGGCTGTGTGGGTATAATAAAGGGAATGCATTCAGAAGATGGGAGAATGTGGATAGAATCTAGAAATAGAATCAAGAATATGGGAGTTGAATCTGTAGTCTCCTAAAGATTTGGCAACTCACCAGATGAGAAGAGTGGCAAATGAGTGAAGAATCAGATATGACACGAAAGTTGTAAAACGGGATGATTGGGAAGTAGTAATTCTCAATGAGAAACAGGGAAGATAGAAGGGGTAGTTTTGGGAGGGAAGATGATGGATTCTGTTTTAAATGTATTGTGTTTGAGATGCCTATAGGAACTGTTTGTGAAATATGTCTTAAAGTCATTTAGTGATACAGGACTAGAGTTTGTATGGAAAGATACTATCTTAATGAGGTCAAAAGAGGGTGAAGAAAGTGAAAGGGACACAGTACAGAACCCTGCCATATACCCATATTTACAGGATGGAACATAGGTGATTATCCAGCGAAAGAGACTCAGTGGTAGCCAGAGCAGCAAGAGGAAAGCCAAGAGAGCTTTATTATTATCAACAGTCATGAACAATATATAGGATTCATGAAAGATGAGGATTGAAAAAAAAACATTTAATTTGGCAAGAGGTGTTTGATAACTTATGGAGAATAGTTTCATTGTGTGATGAAGCAACACTTTGCCTGAGGTTGAGAAGTGAGTGAAACCAAGGAAGGTGAAGGTCATGAGTATAGACCATTTTTTATAGAAGTTTGGCTGTAAAGGGGAGGTAAGATGTAGGAAGGTAGATAGAGAGGCATGGTAACTTCAAGAGAAGTTATGTTTTTTTTTTTTAACATTTATGAGACTTAGGTTTGTTCATAGACTATAATTAATCTCTGAGGGCAGAGAACTTATGTATTTTTTTGTTTGTATTCCCCAACTCTTAGGCCAATCCCTGGCTAAAATAATTAAAATTATTTAATTAAAATGGCTTTTAAATTAAAGTAATTTGAATTTGTAGGAGACTGGAAAGGAGTCATTAGATTAGGAAAAAGATTTGATTAGAGGTAGCGTTGGAGATATATGGAGGAATTGAGTGGCATAGGAGCAAGGACATTAAGGGAAAGAATTTGAGGTGAAGGTATTAATGATACCTTGTGTATCAATATGAAGCATTTCATAACACAAATATATTTTATAGAATATATTTAAATTATTATAGCTGAAGCTTTTTTAGGTATTAATGTATGAGGAGTTTTTATTTAATAAAATGGCTTTGTGGAAGCTTGGTTCATCAAGCCCCATGGTATATTATGTATCTACCTGCTGACTAATCACACTCATGTTTAATAGAGTACAGATCTGTTTCCTTTATGTTTCTTGACTTAGAGAAACTGAAGCAAAACCAAAAAATGAGTAGTAGATATTTGGATAAATACAAAAACTTGTTTCTTGGCATTGTTGGGAAGTATGATACCCAATAGATAGGTGTAATATGTATTTTTACGTATAACAATAATAATATAGTACTTCAGACTTTGCATAGTGCCTCATGATTCCAGCCTGACAACAACCCTACCATATAGGTGCTATTATTTTCCCTATTTTATAGATACAGAAACTTAAGCACAGAGAAGTTAAGCTACTTGTGCAGGGTCACAAAACTAATAAATGAATGCTACAGGATTCACCCCATCTTGCTTTCTCCAAGTTAAGCAATGCATCCATTATGCCACGATGCCTTTACATGTTAGTTTGTCTCCAATGTGATTAGACATCCTGTTTGCACATGTCTTGTTTTTCCATAATCATCAAGAAATAAAGTGAATGTGTGATATGCATAAGCGATTTTAAAATGAATTTTCAACTTCAGTGTCAGATTTTTATTCTATATATACTTCCTTATATTTTTGTTTTTGCAGGCAATTGATGTTAAGTGACGTGCCCAGGGTCACACAGCTAGGAAGTGTTAAGTTTCTGAAGCTGGATTTTAATTCAGGTTCTCCTGATTCCAGGGCCAGTGTGCTCTATTCATTGTGCCATCTAGCTGCTCTTATTTCCTTATGTGTTTAAAACTATTTCTTGATAGTCTTAGGAACTGTCTGTACTTAAATGGATCCTGATTACCATGGATATTTCCTCTGATGGTGCAATTGATACTACCTTTGTCTTTCTATCATTTATATATCTTTCCCCTATCTTTTCCTACAATCCCCCTGTAGATTCACCCAGAAGTTCTTAGCGGCAGTAATTGTGAAACCATTTTTGTCCCAATTATTCCAGCAAAATTAATAACTTAAATGAAATGACTTGACATTTACAAAAGAAAAATAGAATGAGAATTATGGAATTTAAACAGTTGTTTCAGAAAAAATCAATAAATCACAAATGATTTTTCAAAGAAAAACATTACAAGCACAAGACAGTTGGATTTGTAAGAGAATTCTCTCAGATATTCAAAACACAATTCCAATAATTGTACAAACTATTTACAAAAATAGGAAAAGAAGGGGTCTTACCAGATTTCTTCTATGATACATATATTATCTTGATACCTACACTGAAAAAGATCCAAGCAGAGAAAGAAATTTAGAAGGATATCACTAAAGAATATAATTGAAAAAGTTTTAAATATAAGCAAAGAGGCTATAATGATATGTCAAAAAAATCATATATAGCAGGTTGAATTTATTCCAGGAATTCAAAGGTATTTTGATATTAGGAAAATTGTAAATAGTGGACAACATTAAAAGCATAAACCAGTATGTCACATGATTATATAAGCAGGGGTTAGAAAACTTTTGACAAAATACATTTCTACGTTTAAAAAACAAAAACCCAAAATTAAAACAATAGGAAGATGAAAAATGGTAAGTTTTGTCTATCTAAAAAATACCAGTGTAATGTATAAAGGAGGTAAACGAGATAGCTTTTCATTAAGATCAGGAAAAGCAAAATCTTTTACCACTATCATTATTTAATATAGTACTAGAAATGCTAGCTCTTAGGCAGTAAGACAAGAAAAAAAGACTGGAACACAAGATTTTGCAAGGATTAATGTTGAAGAAATTATCACTTTTTTACAGTTGAAACAAGTTTGCTTAAAGAATTCA
Organism: Myrmecobius fasciatus; assembly: GCA_023553655.1. Classification (NCBI taxonomy): domain Eukaryota; kingdom Metazoa; phylum Chordata; class Mammalia; order Dasyuromorphia; family Myrmecobiidae; genus Myrmecobius; species Myrmecobius fasciatus. Next base: position 188,280 of record JAJPUD010002004.1, read on the forward strand.
GGATTTTCAACTTAAAATCAAATTGCAACAAAAATCCAGCAAAATATACATATAAATCATCAGCTTTTCTATACATTATTAACAATTCCTGCAAAAAAACATACCATTCAAAATAACTACATAATGTATGAAATATTTGGAAGGCCACCTACCAAGGTGTGTATAAGAATTATATTACTATCATTACAAAGCACAGTATAAATAAAAACAGTTATAAATAAATTAGATCAATTTCTTGTTTGGAAAATTTCAATTTAATGGAAATTGTTATGCTACTTAATTTGCTTATTCAGTGTCATAGGACACTGCCAAAGGATTAACTTCATAGAACTAGAAAAAAATTGTCTGGAGGAATAAAGAATTTTAAGGAAAACAATACAAAAGGCAAGAAGGAAAGGAATCTAAGAATATTAAATATGAAAATATATTACAAAACAGTAATAAAAATAGTATTTTTAGGTACTTAATAAATATTTATTGAGGATTTTTTTTATTTTCTACAAAATTAAAAGGGATATAACAGAAAAAATATATGTAATTAAGTTTTTCTGAATAAGGTCGTATACAAGATATATAAGCAATTGGTTTCAATACATAAGAACAAGAGCAATTTTCTCATAGATGTGTCATGATATAAAGAAAGTTATTTCAGGTGAAATTCATAATAGACATAAGTAAAATGCTTCTATCACATAACAAGAGAAAATGCATATTAAGACAACTGAGGTTTTACCTCATATTCATTACAGTGGTAAAGATGACCAAAAAAAAAAAGGAAAAGAACAATTGGTTTTTTGTTTTGTTTTGTTTTGTTTTTAATTGAGGAAATTGGGGTCAAGTGACTTGCCCAAGATCACACAGCTAGGAAATATTAAGTATCTGATATCATATTTGAACTCAGTTCCTCTTGACTTCAGGGCTGGTGCTCTGACTTCAGGGCTGGTGGAAAAGAAAAATTGTTGAAGGAAATATAGGAAGACAATCAGATAACACTAATACACCTTTTCTATGGAAAACAGTTTGGAACTTTACCTCTCCATTTTCCAAAATCACTTAACTTTATACTTTGATCCAATGATACCATTAGAAGATTTAAACCTTAAAGAGATCAAAGAAAAAGGGAATAGAACCGTGTGTGTGTGTGTGTGTGTGTGTGTGTGTGTGTGTTTATTTTTAATTTTTTTAAACCAACAGGTTTTTGCTGTAGGAAAGAACTGGAAGTTAAGGGGATCAATGGAATAGATTATGCCCATCATTTGGAAGATAGCTAAACAAATTATAATGTGAACATAGGGGAATGTTATTGTACCATAAGAAAAAAAAAGTTTTAAAGAAACCTGAGAATTATATGCTCTGATGCAGAATGAAGGGAACAAAAGCAGGAAAACAATTTATACAATGACAACAAAGAAAAACAACTTTGAAAGAGACTGTCCAATGTAATTACCAACTATGATTCCAAAGGATTGATGATGAAGTATGCTACTCTGACAGAGAGGTGATGGATTAAGTGATAGACTTCAGGATGTCATGTTTTTTGGACATGACCAATGTGGTGATTTGTTTTACTTAACAAAACATATTTGCTCTAAGGATCTCTGAGCTTCTAAACTCTTAGGGCTTTCTGAGCTTGATGATTTCTTGGGGGGAACCTTTCATTCTTATTGCCACCAACACATAGCTTGCAAGCTGCATGTGCCCTGGGGCTAGCTTTGCTCTGGTGTTCTCTTTCCTATTGCTTGTGGACTTCTGACTGGGTTTCTGCATAGTTATGGAATGGAATAAGAAATCTAGTAAAATTTCTCTTTGGATTTCTTGATCATTATTTAGTCTAGTACAAATTTGAGGCTTTTGCTGGAGTAAATATATGAGAGCTGTGTAATGTATTAGGCAAGTTTCTTAACCAGATGATGTACATATTTAAAAAGTAAATTATTATTGGTATCTTTTTAAATATCACTCATATATCAGTGCATTAAAAGAGGGAAAAACCAGTTCTGCAAAACAAAGATATAAAAAAAAGGAAGTCAGGATAAGGAGCTAGGATTGGTTCACTTGTCATACCTTTGGTGACAGCTTAGTCACAATTTTAAAGCATTTAGTTTCTCTCTTATTTTTGGTAATTAAAACTTCAACATTTACTTTATTAAAGTCATTGTGTGTATTGTTTTCCTTATTCAGTGCATTATCAGTTCATATAAATCTTCTCATACTGCATTCATCATATTCATAATTTTTTACAATATAGTAATATTCCATCAGATTCATATATACCACAACTTGTTTAGCCATTTCCTAATCAATATACATTTACTTTTTTTTAGTTGATTGTTACTATAAAAAATGCTTTTATAATCAAAGGGTGTAGACATTTTAGTTACTTTCTTCAAATGATTCCAAATTGCTTTCTAGAATGTTTGAATCAACACTTCTACTGATAATACATTAATGATCTTAACTTTACACAGCTCTCCAGCATAGACTCTTTCTATATCATATAAATTATAAAAGCTAACTTATTTTCTTCTTCACCTATATTTAATCCCGTAATTTATTTTTCTTGTTATATTGCTATATGTAATATTTCTTAGCACATATCAGATAGTAGTATCCTTGGTTTGCCAACTGATAATATCAAACAGGCATTGTACAATTTACAGTGGATAGAGCACCAGCCCTGAAGTCAGGAGGACCTGAGTTCAAATCTGACCTCAGATACTTAACACTTCCTAAGTATGTGACCCTGGGCAAGTCACTGAACCCCAATTGCCTCAGCAAAAAAAAAAAGTACATTTTTTTTTTAAAAAGCACATACTTCTGAACTCTTGAGATTCTGTAGCTTCAGAATTTTTGAATGATGAAATTCTAGTTAAGAGACTTTTTACCCACAAAAAACCCACTTCTGTTAGAGTAATTTATTGGCTCTTGACATATCTAGGCCTCAACTGGAAACTTAAAACTTAACATGTTGCCTCAAAAAAATATAGATTGTGAGGATTTTTATATTAAGCTAAGCTGATAAAAATCTACAATATAATCAAGTTGTTTAGTTAAATCAAAATAACATTTCAGCGTCCTACAGTACTTTTTTCCCCCTGTGTATCATTCCATATGAATATTTGAAACTAGAGAAGAAAAAATATTGCTTTTGTGTCCAAGGAACCATTCTTATTCTAAATTAACCTGTTTAAGTAATTATATACTATTGAGGCATGATTATCTTGGTAGCCTTGGTAGATGAAAGACAAAAAAACTGGCATGAAATGGAACACATTTGTCAGTTCTTATAGAACAATAATATTCCATAACATTCATATACCATAATTTATTCAGCCATTCTCCAATTGATGGGCATCCATTCACTTTCCAGTTTCTAGCCACTACAAAAAGAGCTGCCACAAACATGCTTGCACATTTCCTTCCTTTAAGATCTCTTTGGAATATAAGCCCAATAGAAACACTGCTGGGTCAGAGGGTATGCACAGTTTGATAACTTTTTGAGCATAGTTCCAAATTGTTCACCAGAACGGTTCACAGTTCCACCAATAATGTATCAGTGTCTCAGTTTTCCCACATCCCCGCCAACATTCGTCATTATCATTTCCTTGCATTTTAGCCAATCTGACAGGTGTGTAGTGGTACCTCAGAGTTGTCTTAATTTGCATTTCTCTGATCAGTAGTGATTTGGAACACCTTTTCATATGACTAGAAATAGTTTTAATTTCATCATCTGAAAATTGTCCTGTTCATATCCTTTGGCCATTTATCAATTGGAGAATAGCTTTAATTCTTATAAATATGAGACAATTCTCTACATATTTTAGAAATGAGGCCTTTATCAGAACCCTTAAATGTAAAAATGATTTCCCAATTTATTGCTTCCCTCCTAATCTTGTCTGCATTAGTTTTGTTTGTACAAAAACCTTTTAACTTAATATAGTCAAAATTATCCATCTGGTGTTCAATTAAGAGTTCCAGTTCTTCTTTGAACATAAATTTATTCCATCTCCACAGGTCTGAGAGGTAAACTATACTATGTTCCTCTAATTTGCTTATAATATAACTCTTTGTATTCAAATCATGAACCCATTTAGATCTTATCTTGGTGTGTGGTGTTAGGTGTGAGTCAAGCCCTAATTTCTTCCACACTAGTTTCCAATTTTCCCAGCAGTTTTTTTTTTTTGAATGGTGAGTACTTATCCGAAAAGCTGGGGTCTTTGGGTTTATCAAACACTAAATTGCTATAGTTATAGCCTAGTTTGTCCTGTGATCCTATCCTATGCCACTGATCAACTACTCTATCTCTCAGCCAGTACCAAATGGTTTTGATGATCGCTGCTTTATAATATAATTTTAGATCTGGTACAGCAAGGCCACCTTCATCAGCCCTTTTTTTCATTAATTCCCTTGAAATTTTTGACCTTTTGTTCTTTCAGATGACCTTTGCTACTATTTTTTCTAGATCTGTAAAATAATTTCTTGGGAGTTTGATTGGTATGGCACTAAATAAGTAAATTAGTTTGGGTCGTATTGTCATTTTTATTATATTCGCTCGGCCTACCCATGAGCACTTGATGTTTTTCCAATTGACTAGGTCTGACTTTATTTGTGTGGAAAGTGTTTTGTAGTTTAGTTCTTATAGTTCCTGACTTTTCCTTGGCAAATAGATTTCCCAAATATTTTATACTATCAATAGTTATTTTGAATGGAATTTCTTTTTGTATCTCTTGCTGCTGAATTTTGTTGGTAATATATAAAAATGCTTCTGATTTATGTGGATTTATTTTGTATCCTGCAACTTTGCTAAAGTTGTGAATTGTTTCTAGTAATTTTTTAGTTGAATCTCTAGGGTTCTCTAAGTATATCATCAGGTCATCTGCAAAGAGTCATAATTTGGTTTCCTCATTACCTACTCTAATTCCTTTAATCTCTTTTTCTTCTCTTACTGCCAAAGCTAACATTCTAATACAATATTAAATAGTAATGGTGACAGTGGGTAGCCTTGTTTCACTCCTGATCTTATTGGGAATGGTTCTAATTTGTCTTCATTACATATGATGCTTGCTGATGGTTTTAAGTAGATATTATTAATCATTTTAAGGAAAAGCCCATTTATTCCTATACTCTCTAGTGTTTTTAATAGGAATGGGTGTTGGATTTTATCAAAGGTTTTTTCTGCATCTATTGAGATAATCATATGGTTTTTGTTAATTTGATTACTAATATAATTGATAATGCTAATAGTTTTCCTAATATTGAACCAACCCTGCATTCCTGGTATAAATCCTACTTGGTCATCGTGTATTATCCTGGGAATAACTTTCTGTAATCTCATTGCTAAAATCTTATTTAAAATTTTTGCATCAATATTCATTAGGGAGATGGGTCTATAGTTTTCTTTCATGATTTCCTAGAAGATAGCATCTAGGTTCTTTTTTTCATCATGGCTTTCAAGGAGTCCAATAATCCTTAGATTGTCTCTCCTAGATCTGTTTTCCAAGTCAGTTGTTTTTCCTAGGAGATATTTCATATTTTCTTCTATTTTTTCAATTTTTTGTTTTTGTTTGACTGATTCTTGAAGTCTTATTGAGTCATTCACTTATATTTGTTCAATTTTAATTTTTAAAGTATTACTTTCTTCAGTTACCTTTTTTAGTTCCTTTTGTAACTGGTCAATTGAATTTTTTTGTTCATTGCATTCTTTTTCCAATTTACCAATTTTGTTTTTCAGTGAATTGTTGTTTTTTTCCAATTCATCAATTTTGTTTTTCAGTGAATTGTCTTTTTCCATTTCGCCAATTTTGTTTTTCAGTGAGTTGGTGTCTTTTTCCATTTCACCAAT
>JAJPUD010002004.1:194131-217607 GCA_023553655.1 Myrmecobius fasciatus
CCAATTTTGTTTTTCAGTGAGTTGGTGTCTTTTTCCATTTCACCAATTTTGTTTTTCAGTGAGTTGGTGTCTTTTTCCATTTCACCAATTTTGTTTTTCAGTGAGTTGGTGACTTTTTTCCATTTCACCAATTTTGTTTTTCAGTGAATTGGTGTCTTTTTCATATCTTTTTTGCAGGGCATCATATCCTTCTTGCACTGATCTCAGTTTATTTCCCCATTCTTCTAACTCTCTTTTGAGATTCTTTATGCAATCTTCCAGGAAAGCCTTGTGAAATGGGGTCCAGCTCATGTCCACCTTTGTGGCTTCCTCTGGGGTTGATTTCCCTTTAGGAATCTCAGGATCTGAGGTCTGCCCTTCTTTCTCTCCATAAAAGCTGTCTATGATGAGAGCTCTCTTCTGTTTCTTACTCATTTTTTAAGAGCTTGAGGTCTGATTCAAGCAGGGGACTTGCAACCGATTCAGTTTGCCCTGGGGCAGTTAACTTGTTTGATTTCCGGTGCGGTCTGGTCAGGCCAAGTCCAGACACTCAGCTGCTCTCAAGCCACTCTTTTTTTTTTTTTTTTTTGCTTTTTGCTAAGGCAATTGGGGTTAAGTGACTTGCCCAGGGTCACACAGCTAGGAAGTGTCTGAGACCAGATTTGAACTCAGGTCCTCCTGACTTCAGGGCTGCTGCTCTATCCACTGCACCACCTAGCTGCCCCTTCTCAATCCACTCTTTACCAAAGGCAGATATGCCAAAGCACCTGCCTGCAAACAGAGCAAAGTGGCCCAAGCATCTCCCAGGGACTCCCTGGGTCCCTAGAATCTGCTACACTCCGTGACAGCCCCAGTCAGCTTCGCTCTGAGCACACCAAATGGCCTGATCCCCTCCCCGTCTGAAACAGACCTGCTCTGGAGTTCTTTCAAGGTAATTTTTGATGGAAATGTGTTGTACTACAAGTGTTTGAGGGAGCTTTCACTCCAGAATCAGTTCAGAGGCTTAATCTATTCTTGGTTTGAGGGACAATCAGAAGAGCTCACAGAGAGTAGTCTACACTCTGCCATCTTGGCTCCGCCCCCTCCCCCTTCCTCAAGTTTTTCAAAGTTTTCTTTATGTGTTTTTGTTTTTTGAATGATATTATTGTATAAATTTTTCTGTTGGTTCTACATTCTTAACTGTGCATAAGTTCATATAATTCTTCCTAGGTTTCTCTGAAACTTCCCCTTTTCATTAATTTTTATAGTACAATAATATTCCATTACATTCGCATACTACAATTTGTTCAGCTATTCCACAATTGATGCTCATTTCTTTAGTTTTTAGTTCTTTTCTGTAAGAAAAAGAGCTACTGTATATATTATTTTACATAGTCCTTTTTCTCTCTGATCTTCTTTGATTACTAGGCATAGGCTAGTAATAATATAATTCAGACTAAGAATATGTACAGTTTAGTGACATTTAAAGTATAGTTCAAAATTGATTTCAAGAATGTCTGTACTAATCCAGAGCTCCACCAAGAGTGCCCTAGAGTATGTTTTTCTGATGGTTCTCCCCATATTTATCATGTTCTTGTCATATTTGCCAGGCTGCATAGATATCAAGTAGAATATTATAGTTGCGTTCATTTGTATTTCTCTACTTGTTAGTGATAGAAAAGTTTTTTATATAGCAACTGATAGCTTGGATTTTTTTTCTTTGAAAACTGCCTGTGCATATCCACTGACATGTCCTGGAGAATGATTCTTATTTTTTATAAATTTGAATCAGTTCCTCATGTATCTTGGATATATCAGAGAAACTTGCTACAAAGAGTTTTCTTTCCCATTTGCCTGTTCCTATTCTAAATTTTAATTGTGGTGTTTTGCTTGTGCAAAAATTTTTAAAAATTTACTTATCTGGGGGCAGAGCCTAGACAGTGGAATAAAATCAGTGACTCACCTGAGCTCTCCCAAATTCCCCTTTAAGCAATGTTAAATTAATATCTCAAAATGAGTTCTGAAACAGCAGAGCCAACAAAACCCAGATTAGCAAAAAAGGTCCACGCTCACTGAGGAAATAATTCCTTAAAAATTAGAATTGGCAAGTGGAAGCTAATGATTCCATGAGACATCAAGAAACAATAAAGCAAAAGCAAAAAAAGTTTTTAAATACAAAATGTGATGTATGTCATTGGAAGAATAACTGATTTGGAAAATAAATCAAAAGAAATAATTTAAGAATTATTGGATTATCTGAAAGCCATAATCAAAAAAAGACCCTGAACATAATATTTCAAAAAATTACAAAGGAAAACTGCACTGGTATCCTAGAATCAAAGGGTAAAATAGAAATTGAAAGAATCTACTGATCATCTCCTAAAAGAGATCCTAAAATAAAAATTACCAGAAATATTATAGCCAAATTCCAGAGCATTGAGGCCAAAGAGAAAATGTTGCAAATAGAAAGAAAAATAATTTAAATATTGTGGAGCCACAGTCAGAATTATGCAAGATTTGGTAGTTTTTACTTTAAAGGATCAGAAGTTCAAAGGAGCTGGGATTACAATCAAGAATCACTTTAGAGGATACTTTAGAGAGAAAAAATTGGTATTTAATGAAGTGGAATCTGTGGGGCCCTTTCCTTCTTTTATCATTTCTTTGGGATATAAGCCCAATAGAAACACTGCTAGGTCAAAGGGTATGCCCAGTTTGATAACTTTTTGAGCATAGTTCCAAATTGCTCTCCAGAATGTCTGGATCCATTCACAGCTCCACCAACAATGCATTAGTATCCCAGACTTCCCACATCCCCTCCAACATTCATCATTATCTTTTCCTGTCATTTTAGCCAATCTTGACAGGTGTGTAGTGGTACCTCAGAGTTGTCTTAATTTGCATTTCTCTGATCAATAGTGATTTGGAGCAACTTTTCATATGACTACAAATAGTTTTAATTTCATCATCTGAAAATTGTTCATATCCTTTGACCATTTATCAATTGGAGAATGGCTTGAATGGAAGAATCCCTTTTCCTGTTTTTTTGAAAATAGTATTGAAATTAATTGTTTTTTGAATGCTGAATACAATTCGCTTACACATCCATCTGTTCCTAAATTTTTTGCCTCCATTTGGGGGTTTATATGTAACTTATTCAATTTATTTTTTCCCTGATATTTGGTTATTTAAATAATGATTAAATAATCCATTTCCTGTTCTGTTTATCTGGGCATTTTGTATTTTTATAAATATTAGTTTTATCTACATTATCAGTTATGTTCATTTATAGTTTTGACAGATACTTTCATTTATATCATCCTCAGCTGTGTTTTCTTCCTTTTGATTTTTGATTTACACAATTTGTTTTTTTTCTCTTTTAAAAAAAATCAGATAAGTTAACTGATTGTCACTAGTTTTAAAAAAAATTGGTTCTAGTGTTATGAATCATTTTAATGATTTTTTTGCTTTCTAGTTTTAAAATCTCTTAGATTTTTAGAATTTTTATTTTGATGCTTGGTTTTTTGATTTGTTGATTCTCTAACTTCTTTTTTTAGTTGCATACTCAATTTATTTATCTTTATTTTCTCTTTTTTATTGATGAGGTAGTTTGAAAATATGAAATTTCCTGTGTGGGTTACTTTAGCCATATTTGAATTATAAATATAAATATATGTATATGTATATGTGTGTGTGTATTATACATCACCTTGTTATTGTAATTTTCTTTGATAAAATTTAATTTTTATGTAGTTTTCTTTGTTCTATCAATTCTTTAATAGCAAATTTTGATAAGTATTGAATTCTTTCTTCAAAGGCCCTTTATTAATATACATTTTATTGTATTGTAATCAATAATAAGTTCAATATATTTCTGTTTTTCAGAATATTTCATGAAATTTTTGCTTCCCAATATATGACCTATTTTTTAAAGGTATCATACCTAGCTAGGAACTATGTAAATTCTTTTCTATTTTCATTTGGTAATTGCCAGAGATACCTAAATTTTTTTAAAGTTCTTTTCAGATCTTTAACTTTTTTATCTTTTTTGTTGCTTTTTTTGGTTCTGAAAATTTTTTCCTATCCCTTTCTGTAAACTGCTTAACTTTTCCTTTAAGTATTGGTGCCTATTGGTTCACATATGCCTTTAAAAAAATTGTGTCCTTATTGTCGTTTCTGAAAATCATGATTTCTAACTCTTCCTTTTATAAGTTCATCTTAGGCATAACAGATTTTGCTCCTTCCCTCTCCTCCTCCATTTCAGTGAGTAGAGTCCCTGGATAGGTGATGGGGTTTACATATCCATAGACTCATTTATCTATTGGAGGAATGACTCTTGTTCTTATTTATTTGTCAATTTCTCATATAAAGGATGTATGGTGGCCTTTATCACAGAAACTTGTTGAGAAATTTTTTTTCCCCAGTTAATTATTAACTGCATTGGCTGAACAAAAAAACTCATCAGTTTTATGTAATTACAATAGTTCATTTAATCTCCTCTATTCCTTTTCCTCTACTCTTTTAATTTGTTTATTATATTACCTTTGTAGCTAGGTCATTTTTATATTTGGAAACAGTATATATGTATGTACTGATGCTGATCTAAACCTAATTTCTACCATATAACTCTGCAAGTATATAGCCACAAATATAGGAAATCATTTCCCTGTTAGTTGGCTTCCTTGGTTGTATATATGCTCTATTGCTTCTCAATTTTATATATCTAATCAATTAAACTAATGAAAATTTCTATTTTTTAAATCAATGCCATATATTTTGGGTAAGAATTGTTTTGTAGTATGGTTTGAGACTTGATCTTGGTAGGTTCCCTTCTTTCCTACTTTTTTCATTATTATCCTTGATATTTTTCACCTTTTATTAATTTTCCCCCTAATTTTACAAAATAATCTTTGGTAGTTTGTCATATGAAATGGAATCTTTAAATTATCTTACGTAGCACTAACATTTTATTATATTGGTTGAGCTTAACCAGTCCATCTTTTTCAATTTTTAAACTCTCTTTTTATTTCCTTCAAGAGGATTTGATGGTTGTATTCGTTTAATGTTTGTGTGCAGCTTTGTAAGTGAACTTCCAGATATTTTAAGTACTCTAGTTAGTTGGAAAGGAATTTTTTTTCTATTTCTGTCTTCTGGGTTTTGTTGGTAATGCACAGGAAATATTGAAGATTTTTCTGTTCATATTCTACTGTTTTATTGAAGTTACTGTTTGAGCTAATCTTAGTTGACTTTCTAGAGTTCTCTAAGCCATTATGTCTTCTGTAGAAATTGATCATTTTGTTTTCTCTTTACATATACTTATTCCCTCAATCTTTTGGTCTTTTTTATTGCCATTGCTAGCATTTTTAGAACTATGCCAAACTATAGTGGTGACAATGAACACTATAGTCCTAAAAGGAAAACATCAATCCCAAACTATTACAGTCTTGCTATTTCTTTCTGCACTTTGAATAATATTTCGTACATTTGCTTAGGTTCTATTCTATTCCATTAAGTGCATACATACTGAGTTTGATTACTTGTAGTATTATTATGTGTATTGTAGGTTCTTCATTGCTTATCTTAAGTTTGTCTGTTTGCCATGTTTTTTATTACTTCTGCTTTGTCTGAGATCAAAATTGAAACTCAATTTTAGGAAATCACCTGAATCTTAATAAATTTCAATATAAATACTTATATTTTAAGTGTTTCTTTTAAACTATTCATTGTTCAGTTCTACTTTCTTATCCCTTTTTCTAGTGTTCGTGTTGTAATTGTATATTTTCATCCATCCTTTTCCTTTTTTTTTCTTCCAGCTTTCTCCTTTATAAAGAAGGGATAGAGAAATAGAAAGAATTGATGATCACTAGTAATCTGTAACATTTATTTTGTTTAAACCTTCACTGATGTTTACACCCTTTACACCCTTTGTTCCTCCTCCAATGCTCTCCCAAGTATTCTTCAGTCCATCAACAATGACCCCCTTGCTTTCCCTCAAATAAAGAAAATAAATTCCTCCCTCATGCATCATGCCTAGAATGTTCTCCCTTCACATCTCTACCTCCTGACTTTACTGATTCCTTGTAAATCCCAGCTAAAATCTCACCTTCTGCAAGGAAGCTTTTCTCAGTCCCTCTCTTGATAATTTATAATTCATTCTATATATAGCTTGTTTGTATGTAATTTATGTTATCTCCTCCATGAGAGCAGAGACTATCTTTTACCTTTCTTTGTTCATTAGTTCTTACCACAGTACTCAAATACAGTGATTCTTAATAAATATTTAATTAACTCTTCCTTTTTTATCTCCTTCTCCCCTTTTAATTTTAATTTACCAAACTCATCTGTTTAATTTTCCTTTGTCTAGTTCAGCTGAGAGTAAAATTTGTGAACTCCCCTGCACCTCTATATAATCTTTGTTTTATGCACTTCATTTTTTCAAAATAGTAATAAACTCCTTCCCTTCCTCATTTCTTTTTTTGTGTAGTTCTCTTTCTCTCTTTCTTTCTTTTGAAAGAAATAAAACAAAATCACTTCCAGGTCCAATGTTTGTCTTTGAAGTAGCAATTGTCATTTTTTTTTTTTGGCTATTAGGCTCTGAATTTTACCAAAGGCATTCCTAGCTGTTTGCAGCTTAAAGGTTTTTTTTTAGGAGATGAAGAAGAAATCCTTTCTATTTTCACTTCACTTCATTTTTCATTTAACTATTTTCACTCTTTTTCTAAAAGATCTGGGCAAGTTTGTTTTTTCATGATTTTTAAAAATACTTATTAAGCCTCTTTTTGTTTTGTCCTAGTTTTTAGAGAATCTGATGATAAATTATTTCTCTCTGACTTGTTTTCCAGGTCACCTGTTTTTCATAGTGAAAATTTACATTTTCTTCTACTTTTTCAATATTTTGACTTTGTTCTGACATTTCCTGTTATTTCATGAATTTATTTAGTTCTGAATACTTCATTTTGTTTGGGAGGAGTTTTATTTGGAAACAGTTTTTTTTTATCTTCTGTTCTAATTTATTTATTTGCTTTTCAGGTTTTTCCTTCAAAACTCACATTTTATTTCTAGTTTCATTTTTTATTTCTTGCTTTATTCCTTTTAAGTCACCTTTGTAGTCAAGATATATGTACATATATGTGTATTCCCTCTGAAGTTCTATTTTGTGAAATTATTTCTTCTGTGTTTAACCTTGTAACCATAGCCCATAATAATGTCAGTACGTTTAGTGGGTTTTTTTTTTTGTTTACTTATATTTTCATTATTGTTCTTAGTCTAGGTTTTATTTGGGTAGGTTTTCTGTGGCCCCCTTGGTTGGATGGGTTTTATTTTGTCCTGACCTCTTTGTAGACTAGATACCCCTTAAATTAAATAACCCTCAGATCAGTAGTTGGCAGTAAGCCCCATCCTCTGCTTGAGTCCTTAGCTGCTTTGGTCTCCAGGTGTTCCATTTTCAGTTGTCGCTTTGTCTGTTCTCTTATCTTCTCTTTGCATGTTACCTAACTAGGAATTGACTTCATCCCCAGCTGTAATGCTGGAAGGTCTCAGGGGAATATTGGGTATAATATTGGTCTCAGGACTCCTGGCTTAGCCATTCTGGAACTGGTACTCACCTGCTGATTGGATATGTCTCTGTGGCTCCTTGTGCCCCTGAAGAGTGGCCCATCTCATGTTATTGCAATATTTGGGGGATAATTCTATCCCCTGCTACTGTTCTCACACTTTAGGATTTGGCTTTGGCTTCTGATGCTCAATTATTAGAACCCAAATGGGCTTGTGTCCTTCCTCTTCAGAGGACTAGTTGGCTTCAGATCCTTTTGTGACAATTGTTTTGGCTTCATTGGTGTAGCTTCTCTTCCTGGCTTCTAGTCCATTTTTTTATGCACTTAACTTCTGTGGAATAGCTTCTCTCCCTTTTCAATCTATTTACTGAGACTGCTTCCTTTCTTGGCTTTTTGGTTAGATAGCTCTTGGCTTTGTTGTGCAGTTCTAGATTGGTTTGAGGATCTTACTTTTCTATCTTTAATAGGTTTCTTTAACTTTTGTTTTTCCTGGTGACTTTTTCATATGTGAATAAATGATTGACATTGTTTATTAAGCACTGACTATTATGCCAAGGTTCTATGAGGCAGGAATACAAATATAAAAGCAAAGACAGTCTCTGGCTTCAAGAAGTTTACATTCTAGTTGGAATGCTTTGTAGGGCCTTAGGGAAGTAGATTGATATATATCTTCCAGGGATAATGGCAAAGTTTTGTTTTTGTTTTTTTCTTAATAATGATTCCATAATTGAAAGGATTTTGAAAGGGGGAAAGATGATAGGTGTATGCATGCAGAAGCAAGGCTTTTGCTAAGACTTGAAAAATTAGTCTACAGTAGAGAATAAAATGGAACGTGGCTGGCTTGCCTAAAATAGTGGACCAGTTGAGATGGATGCCATTTAGAACAATAGGCCTCCATCGCTAAAATTTTAGAGATGAAAAAAGAATCAAAATCTTCAGGATATCTGGACAGCAAGGTTTTTGAGAAGAGGGCTTGGGAAGTATGATCCTCAGTGGGAAGATTGGGTTTCCTTATGATATTTCATCTGGAATGCCTGCATTACTTGAACATGTCTTGCTCTTTTGTGGCTCTGCCCGCATTATCTTCATGCTCATGGACTCTCAACTGCCCTCTACCCTCCAACTTTCCTCTATGATAAATAAGAAAAAACAAATAAAAATATTGTCTATGTCTGAAAATGTACACTTTATCCTACATCTCTGAAAACAGGAGATATGCTTTTGCTACCAGTTGGTAACTATTAACTATTAAACACCACTATGCACAGGCATTGGGTAAAGCTCTTGGAATGCAAATAGAGGCAAAAGATAGTCCCCACTCTCAGGGAATTAACAATTTAATTTAATAGCTCTCAATTTAATCAGTCTCTGTTCACTGCACTGATCAGACGTTTTCTGAGAACTTTGCTAATTTAGAAAAGAAGTTGTTAGGAAGTTTAAGCTCAGATCAAGTCCAGTCTTGTTTCATAAGTCATTTTCATGTATTTTCATCTGCCTTACACTTGGGCCCTAAGGACTATTGGGCACTAATGTACCCTAAGGAACTTGAACCTTGTCATCTGCTATTGAATCCTATTAGATTGCATCTTTAATTTATAATGGGAGCTCCTTGAGAGCAGTTATTGTTTTACTTTTCTGATTTTATCCCTGGTCCTGAGCATTGTGCTTGACATATCTATCCAGTAAGTGCTTACTGAATTGACCAGTCAACATATATTTATTAATCACTTGTGTATCAGACACTGTGCTAAGTACTAAGAATACTAATAAAATAATCCCAATTCTCTACTATTTTACAGCAGAGACAGAAAGTACATTTAAAATATATGCAGCCTAAATATAAAATTAATAATACAAATAAATAAAAAGTAGTTAAGTATAAGGTAGCTTGAGAAGAAAGGAGTATATAAGCAATTGAAGGATGTCATCAGATAAACCTTCATGTAGAAGATAATGCTTGAACTATGTTTTTTAATAACTTTTTATTTTCAAAATATATGCAAAGATAGTTTTCAACATTCGCCCCTTGCAAAACCTTGTTTCAAATTTTTCTCCCTTCCTTCCTCCCACTCCCCTCTAGATAGCAAGTAATCCAATATGTTAAACATGTACAATTGTTCTATACATATTTCCACATTTATCATGCTGCATAAGAAAACTCAGATCAAAAAGGAAAAGAATGAGAAAGAATACAGAAAACAAGCAAACAACAAAAAAGGTGAAAATACTATGTTGTGACCCTCATTCAGTCTCCATGTTCCTCTTTATGGATGCAGATGGCTCTCTTCATCACAAGTCTATTGGAATTGGCCTGAATCATTTCAAGAGCCAAATCTGTCAGAATTGATCATCATATAATCTTGCTTTTCCTGTGTACATTGTTTTCTTTGTTCTGCTCACTTCACTTAACATCAGTTCGTCTAAGTCTCTCCAGGCCTCTCTGAAATCATCCTGCTGATTGTTTCTTATAGAACAATAATATTCCATAACATTCATATACCATAACTTATTCAGCCATTCTCCAACTGATGAGCATCCACTCAGTTTCCAGTTCCTCACCACTACAAAAAGAACTGCTACAAACATTTTTGCACAGTGGGTCCTTTTCCCTTTTTTTTATGATCTCTTTGGGATACAGGCCCAGTAGAGATAATGTTCGATCAAAGGATTTGTGCAATTTGATAGCCCTCTGGACATAGTTCCAAACTGTTGAATTACATTTTTGAAGGAAAAAAAAAGATTCTTTTAAGCAAAGGTTAAGAGAAAATACACATAAATAAGGGGAAAGGCCAATGCAAAGGCAAAGAGATATAAGATGGAGTGTGAGTACCAAAGAGAAGGGTCAGTCTGACTAGATTGCAGTGCATCTAGTGAAGCTGTACAGATGTTGGTGCCAGGTTGTGAAGGGTTTATAAAAGCCAAACAGGAATTTGATATTTTGATTTAGGAGCAGTAGGAAGCATCTAAGTTTTTTTTTTATTAAAGCTTTTTATTTGTATAACACATATATGGGTAGTTCCCCAACATTAATCTTTACAAAGCTTTCCATTACAAATTTTACCCCCAGTCCCCTCCCCTCCCCTAGATGGCAGGAAGTCCACTACATGTTAATAATGTTGAAATGCTTGAGAAGTTAGCATCTAAGTTTTTTTGAATAAGGGGATGACATGTTGGATCAGAGCTTAAGGAAAATCACTTGAGCAGCAGTGTATAGAGACTTGAGGAAAGGACATCAATTAAAAGGCTATTGCAATAATTTAAGTGAGAATGAGAGCCTGAACTAAGGTGATGGCTATGGGGATGTAAAGTAAATGGAATACCGTAGTAAAATAAAAACAATAAAAGATTTCCCCCATAATTTGGGGGAAATTATGATATACACATTATTGATGTGGTCGATGTAGCAAATGATGTGGTATCGGAGGGGGTTCAATCTTAGGAAGAATTCACAATGGCCATTCTGTTTGGCAAAAGGTAGCTTTATTTAGGAGAAGAGGTTACAGACAAAATGAAGGGATACAATAGATCCCATGAATGGTAAATATGAAATAAGAGTGGGAAGGTTTATAATTAACAAGAAAGGGGGTTTAACAATTAATGATGGAAAGGTCAAGTTCCCTAGTGGATCCCAGTTAGCCAGGAAAAAGAAAACCCTTAGCCCTTAGCATGCAGGCCAAATCTTAGAAGGGATTTAGCACCCTGAAAGACTGTTAGTTTAAGAAAGACACCACAAGGCACAGGGGAGGGGTGAAGAGATCATGAAAGGGAGAAAGACACCATGAGGTAGAAGGCCATGGTAGAATGATCCAAAAAATTCAGCAAAACATTCACCAAATATGGTGTGGGCCATAGGCAAATTTATAAGGGAAATTTCACCTCAGGGCCATGACTGGGATTTCTGACAGGACTTAGCTGGGCTGCCTACAACCCCCACAGAGGAGAGGACCTCAGGGGTTTGATATGGCTTGGATTTCTTGGCTGGACACAGCAAGGTGAGGCTATAGGTAAAACTGATCCCCATCAGTGCTTTTCCTTGTGTGCCTCAGGGCAATACTTCAGTCTTTGCCAACTGCACTCATCAGGACCTCATCAATTCCTCACCCTTTTAATTTGTTAAAGATTGAAAAGTGGGATGGGGGTCCCTAAACAGAGTGGGGTCTAGTATGCCAACGCTGAAATTTTAGAGGTCAAATCCTGGGACATTTGTTAAGTAGTGTCAGAATATGGGAATGAAATAACATGGTCTGTGGGATGGAAGTATTACAGAGAAGAACTGAAGCCAAAGTTTGGTGACATCACAGTGGTATAAAATTGGATACCAGGGCACAATAGAAGATTAGCACAGGGTCATTTTGCAACTTACTAGGAGCCCACTCATACACTGGGTAGTATTTTTCTGGGTCCATTCACTCCAACAGTGTTTCCCCCCAAATAAATGGAGTTCAAAGTCCTTTGGGGTATGGAGCAATGATCTCATCTTCTATAACTACTTCCTTATGGGAATGGGAATGCTGAGTCATCCTACAGATCCCAATTTAGACAGATACTGAGTTTGAGGGATGGGTCAAGAGCTACTTGCAGATCCAATGAGTTCTGAGTCAGATTCCTGAAGATGGTAATTATGGTTGTTTAATGATCATTTGAAGACTAATTGATGAAAGCCTAGGGGAAAACTTAACAAGTAGAGTTTAAGGACAGAAAATGAATTAGCACCTTCAGAAATGTTTGGAGAAGGCTCATCTTACAGCTTGCTGTTTAGCCAAAAAGTTAAGACAGAGAGGGAACTTAGAGGTAAAGGAGTCCTCATTCTTGGGCAGTGTTCTCTGCCTTCCCTGAAGAAAAAGTATGCCAGGAAGTACAGGCTTCTGTCAAAAACTAGTTAGGTGTCATTTCTTTTAGGAGAGACTAGGTACTTAGTTGAGAAAGAAAACCAAGTGAAAGGTCACTCATATGTTTTATAAATAAAAAGCTTTATATAAAAAAAAAAGAAAGGGAAGTGAAGACATGGACTAGAGCCTTGTAGTCTAAAACATATGTGTCAAAGGCCAAAGAGTTAATAATTAGCTATTTTAAGTCAAGCATTTATAATTTGGAATATGTATAAAGGAAATACCCAAAATAAAGTATGCTTTCATTCAAAAAAAAAAAGAAAGAAAACCAAGAAGTAGCAATTAAAAGGAGAAGGGATGAGATGGACTCTCCAGAGATCTCAGTTTCCAGAGACCTTCGTTAAAAGTCCTTTTAACAAAAGCTTATTTAAGAACAAAATACCCATTTAAGGCTGGGATGATGATTAGAAGTAGGGTGCCATGGTAGGGTGCCAAGCAAAGAGAATAGTCAGGATCCCCATGAAGAAGATTGCTTTGGGGAGCTGAAATTATATTTAACTCAAAAGTAATTTTCAGAAAGAAGGATCCCATCAGACTGAGGCATGCAACCCTTCCTTACAGGGATCTAAGAATGATCCCCTGTCAAAAAAGCAGGACTTGAGATAGAGAAATTAACTCAAGTCCCTCTACAAAATATCAGACCTTGGGCACATCTGATAATCCTGCCTAATAGTTTTTCCTAGCTTGTTCACAAGAGATTCTAAAGGGCATTCTTTGTAGCAAGGCATTGGCCTAAGAGAAGTTTCTACTGGCTTATCTCTGGAATGAGAAACTCTCATAAGGATGTTTAAAATCACCCAGAGGGAGAAGAATATATCCTTTCTTTGCCAGTATCCTTTGTTGGATGGACTGGGAGAGGCCAACATTAATTGACCAGCAGCTTTTTATGATTGTGTCAGCAAGCCATTTTCCTATGGCTTAGTCTGTGCATATCAAAATATTCATTTATTATTTATTGATGTTTTAAATATGCTTATTGCAAAATTTGAGATCCTGAATAAGGTCAGAATCGAATACAAAGACTTTTACCCACAAAGTACTTTTGAGTCCTTGGGGAAAATTTTAGAAATCCATCAAATGATTGGCTGAGTCTTAAAGAAAAGGCTAATCCCTAGAGTGCCATGGCTGTATGGGATGGGGGCAATGAGAAGTGAAGGTCCATAGATCCATTCCATTCCTTGACTATCTCACTAAGTGCTGGCTGCCTAGGATAGGCACTATCTGGAGCAATACTCCCTAAAACTCCTGCCCTGGGGCCCCCATCTTTATTCATGGCTTTTTAAGTTGACCATATCTGGGCCTACCTACAGCCATTCTTCACCTCACTTCCCAGGTCATCTTCTTGGCAAAAATTGATAATCATACCTGCCATGCATACTTGAACTCAAGTCATGTCAATTCTGTCAGTGCTCCTACAATGGTTGTGTTCATTTTTTCTACCTTTTCCTATTCCAGTAACTTACTAAGCCAAAATGTTTCTCTCTTGCCACTTTTATAAGAATATCTGAAGGCAAAGCAAATAAGTCATAAATTTATAAGAAAACATGTTTATATGTCATAAGATACACAGGACAAATACATATATATATGTACATATAATATATATATATACATATATATAAATTCCCCATTAGCTTAAATAAAATTGACTTTTTGCATGAATGTAATACAGGATACTTAATAAGTTACATCTTCTAAGAAGACCGCACTAAATTTCTCTACCCTACCCTAAGTTACATTGCATGAGAATAGCAGCTGGGTCTCTCTCATAAACAGTTGCATCAATAGCTAAATGTTTTTACATTTTGAAAGATTTAAAGACCTTATACAAACATACTTCTAAGAAGGATATATCTCTAGTAACAGGCAAATGACTAGGACAAATATTCATCTACCCATAATGGAAAATAGTCATTAGTCTAATAACTGTACATTCTCATATAGAAAACAGCAAGATCTTACATACTTGCATTTTGCTCATGGCTTTTAAGCTGACCACTTGCTCTTAATACAGAAATTTGCTATAAGAGAGAAAAAGCATGGACATGATTACAAATTCACAAATGAGGACCATCCCATAACCAGGCTTAGAAATACATGGGAATCATTCCTATCGAAAAGAACCCAAGTTAGAAGGCTCCAACCTTAAGCAGAGGCTGATTGTTCCTCCCAGCTCTTGCCCAGATATAGACATTCACTGTAATAGTTCAGGATATTATCCCTCTGAGTAACTCATGGCATTTCTTTGGAATAGTAGATTACTGACTTAATGATCCATCAGACAATCATACCCAAATTCAAAACTCAAAAAAATCAGTTAAAATCCTGAGATTTTCTCTCAAATAGCTACATCCTACATCAGATGCTTCAGATTTAAAGATAAAACAAAAACTTACAAATTATTATGTATAATCTAACCCATCTCAGGGCTAATAAAGGTGGCTCTTATGCCAAAACTTTCTTTTCATATGTGTCTGCAGGTTATAGTCAAAAGGAAAATTGGTTGCAGAAAAATTAGAGGTTTTGCTTGCAAAAAAAAAAAATACTGTCAGGTTAAAATCACTTTAGGTATTTTAAGAAAGCTTTAGATCATATTTGTTAACATATTCTTTAAACAATGAGACCATGCTGCACTAAATAAATGTTAAGTGATTTGCTGAAAACAGATGCTAAAAACTTCTGCCATGGCAGAAGTAATGGGTTTTGAAATTACCATTTTCAGAGAATTTTCAGTTAGAAGTAAAAATACATAAATGACCAGAGTTGAGATAAAAGCTATTCCTTTAAATTTCACTTAACTAGCTGGGAGGCCCAGAGAAGAGCTGAGCATAAGTGAGTGGGATTCTTTTTCACTTTTCCCAAAAGGAAAGGGCTCAAACCAGAGCTAAGGAGCAGCTACAATTAATGAGAGGGAAGGATGGATTTTGCCTTTTTAAAACCAACTGCAAATAACTAGTAGTTAGTTTTCAACCCCTAATTTTAGATTTGCTCCAAAAATTCCTAATTAGGAATTTTTAGAAGTTTAAAGGGGAAGAGATTTGAAAGCTATTTCATCTCTGTAAAAGAATTTATACTTAGTTTTTCTTTCTGTCTCTTTAAGTAAATTTCTATCTTTGTTTAAGGGAAAAAATGAGATGTCTGAAAGACAATCTTAAAATCTGGAACATAAGTGATAGTCAAATAATTTTGGGTAAAACTTCACAAAACTTATGCCATATTTCCAGCAGGGCTGACAAAATTTTAAGGCATAATTCATAGAATTTTTATAAATTGCACAATATATAATTTAGAAAGCAATATAGCACCAAAAATATATCTTAATTTGAAGAGATACAAACATGTGGCCTTTTTGAGTTAGTTACAGAAAACTTTGTTTCAATACCGAGTTTAAGCTTAAAATTAAATCAAATACAAATTTAAATTTCCAGTCACACATATCTTTAAACTCTTTTGACCAGAGAAGTTTACAATTTTAGCATATACTAGTTAATTGTGATTATTTCATACAATATAAAATCATCTAGCTGGTTTATAATTTTTCACATTTCTTATCATGTTGACAAAGTTTACATTTTACATCTAAAATGCATATATGATTATCAAATAGCTCACAAAATAGGGAGCTACCTTTCTGCCAAGAATCAAGTCATAACTGATGCTGAGCGAAATGAGCAGAACCAGGAGATCATTATACACGGCAACAACAATACTATATGATGATCAATTCTGATGGACATGGCTCTCTTCAACAATGAAATGTTTCAAACCAGTTCCAGTTGTTCAGTGAAGAAAGCCATATACACCCAGAGAGAGGGATGTGAAATGTGGACCACAATATAACATTTTATAACATTTTCATGCTCTCTATTGATGTTTTCTTGCATTGTGTTTCCTTTCTCTGATTTTTTTTCTTGTAGATACGATTTTTCTTGCACAACAATGATAAGTGTGGAAATATGTATATATATATTCGATTTGTCAAGTATTTTAACACAATTAACATGTAGTGGATTTCCTGCCATCTAGGAGCAAGGGGGAAGGGACTGGGGGGGGGAATTTGTAACAGAAAGCTTTGTAAGGGTCAATGTTGAAGAATTACCCATACATATGTTTTGCAAATAAAAAGTTTTAATTAAAAAAAAAGAATCACATCATAAAATCCATTTCCTGGAAACTTAGGACTCTGAAACTTAATTTCATTCAGCCACTAAACCACCAGCACTGAGTAGTACTGGTTTTACTATGATTTCCTAGGGATGAATTAGTAATGATAATTTTAGGTAGTATTAAAGCATCAGAAATGGCAACATTCTAAGGGGAACTTAACTATAACAAAATCTGGAATTTCAACTATATTACCATTCTGCATCTGCTATTTTAGCAAAACCCCAATTTGAATTGGATAACTTTCTAACCAAATGTTAGCCCAGAGCACATGAGACTGCCCAAGTAGGATAGTGGATCAAGAGCTTCAAGTGGCATAAAAAATAAATGTGCCATTTTCACTGTTAACTGCAATTATACAGATAATTTGACACTTAGATAATTTTAAGGCTGTGCTGTTTCATCTATGCAATTATTCCCAAAAAATCTATATGGAAGAGGATCATAATGTTCAATGAAAAGAAGAAATGCTCATTCAAAGCTACAACAGTGAACCGAATTAGCTAAATTTACAGTAAGGATCCCAAATCCACAGCTTAATTAGAGTTAATTCTAAATGAATTTAAGCAGAAGTACTGAAAACAATTTTAAAATATTTAATCTAAGTGTAAATTAGATTTTTATTCAGAATCAATATGAAAGGAAAAAATAAAATTATGTTTTTATGTTACACATGTATATATGTGTATATATACACATATATATTAGTGGCAAAATGTTATAATACATTTTTGATAAAAATATACAAAAGATCACTTTATACCTTTTCCCTCATTCAATACAAACTATTTTGGTTGCAAGAGTTTATGCAAGAAGAAAAGGACAAACTCCTTTATCAATTTTTCAGCAATGAACAAAATCATTTTTGGATGGAATTTTATCATATTTTCCTTAATTAAAACACTGAATAATACAATTTAGAATCTGATTTCCACTTTAAACTCATTCAAATTTAAAATTATCTTTTGGGAGATATTTATGAATTCTAGTTTGTTTTTTTTTTCCCCTCTAAGTATAGGTCTGCCTTTAAAAAAACTTTCCAACATTGAAATTTGTTCTCTTGGAGCCCCAAAATTTTAAAGTGGCAGAAAACTGCCTCTCCATGTTACAATAGTTTTCAATTTACCCATCCATTCAAACTCTGCAGTAGGAATGAAGAGAAGAGATTTCTCTTGGGTACAGGATGGTTTCCCCAAGCCATGTGGAGGCAGTCTGTCTTATCTAAGAAGAACTACATACTTGGAGTCCCGGGAAGAGAATTTTAGGACTCTGGAGATTGAAGACGTAGAGGGTCTCCATCTAGAGAGAAACTGAGGCTAACTTTAGGGCACGGGCAGCTTGGGGCACCTACCATTCATCAGAGAGGCTGGAATGGACATACTAGATAAAAAGCTGCAACCCTGGTTGTTCCCCAGTGTCTTCAGTGGAGAGAGATCTAGAAGCTGTTTTTAGCTCTTGAAAGCTTAACTTTTAAGAAAAATTCAGGTTAATTTGAATCACAAAGAGAAGGCAGACTGTCACAGACTGGCAGAAAAGAGAGAGGCATGAAGACACAAAACAACACAGAAAAGCGAGTTTTAAATCCTAGATAACTAGATGTTACACTAGTGCAAACACTTCTAAGAACTCAAAATCCTACACTCAAATGGCTTCACTCACCCAGCACCTGGGGAGATTTTTTTTTTTTTTTTTGCTGAGGCAATTGAGGTTAAGTGACTTGCCCAGGGTCACACAGCTAGAGAATGTTAAGTGTCTGAAACCAGATTTGAACTCAGGTCCTCCTGACTTTAGGGCTGGTGCTCTATCCACTGAGCCACCTAGCTGTCCCGAGATGTGTGTTTTACACGCATTTGTCTTCAGGAAAGGATGTGATCCATTAGGGAGCGTCCCCTACTTTTAGGTCCATCCTTTGCCCTCCAGTGAGCAAAGTTAATATATATGGGGTATACCCTGGAGCTTTGCTTGGTCCCCAGCTGTGACACCTCTTTCTTAGGTGAGGAGTGTATTTCTTACCTTTTGTGGAGAACACCATGGATATCAGCAATGGAGCAAGTGACATGGCACCAGATGATGTGCTTTTAGGAAAAGCACCAGATTTTGGGCCTCAGTCATGTGAAGAACTCACAATGACCATTCTCCCCCAATTTTTTGTTGAAGCAATTAGGGTTAAGTGACTTTGCCCAGGGTCACACAGCTAGGAAGTGTTAAGTATCTGAGGTTAGATTTGAACTCAGGTCCTCCTGACTTCAGGGCTGGTGCTCTATTCACTGCGCCACTTAGCTGCCCCCACAATGGCCGTTCTCTTTGGCAAAAGGTAGCTTTATTTAGAAGAGGTAACAGACAAAATGAAGAGGTACAATAGATCCCATGAATGGTAAATATGAAATGGAATGGGAGAGCATATTAGTTAGCAAAGAAAGGGGTTTTAGGAAAGGGTAAGTCCCAACTGAATCCAGTTAGCCAGGAAAAAGAAAATGCCCTTAGTAGGCAGACTCGATCTTAAAAGGTATTTAATACCCTAAAAGAGTGAAGTAGCTAAGAAGAAGGACCACGAGGCATGATGGGGTTTGAGAGACACCACATGGCACAGGGGAGGGGTGAAGGGAAAGACACCATGAGGCAGAGGGCCATGGTAGACTGACCCAAGAGATTCAGCAAAACATTCACCAAATACGATATGGGCCATAGACAGAGTTATAGGGGAAATTTCACCTCAGGGCCATGACTGGGATTTCTGACAGGATTTATCTGGGCTGCCCATAACCCCCACAGAAGAGGACCTCAGGGGTTTGACATAGCTTGGATTTCTTGGCTGGACACAGCAAGGTGAGGCTATAGGTAAAACTGATCTCCATCAGTGCCTTTCCCTGTGTGCCTCAGGGTAATACTTCAGTCTTTCTCTGCCAACTGCACTCATCCATCCAGGACCTCATGATTATCAATGGAAAGACTTGATTGAGATGTAGGAAAAAAATATGCCAGACATGTATATTGCTTAGATAACTCAGCCCTCTTTGCTGCTAATGTCTCCTAGGGATGCCCCCAAACTGCTCCCCATCTGGCCTGTTCCCTTATGGTCTAATAGCATGAATTTATAATGATAGCATTTATGTAGAGGTTTATTAAGTGCTTTACAAATATATTCTCACTTTATCCTCAAAAACCTTTGAGGGGTTAGTGTTGTTTATTATTCATTATTTTATAGATGAGGAAACAAACAAAAAGATTAAATGACTTGCCTGGATCACACAACTAGTAAAGTTTCTGATTTCTAAAATTATGATTTTAGACAAGACAACAGCAAAAGTGGACTTTATTAAAGAGATAAACTACATTTTGTAAAGGTAACATTGGCAATAAATTTATTTCAATACTTAATATATATTTACCCAATATAACAGCTTAAAATATTTAAAGGAAAATCTAAATGATTACAAGAAGAAATAAACAAAAATCTATTAAAATGGAATATTTTGATTTATCTCTCTGTCAACCTTATATAAATCTAATACAAAATAAAGAAGAAATTAATGACATGAATAGAATTTCAGGAATATTTTACATGATAGGGCTCTCATGATTTCCATAAAGAGATTTTTTTTCAGCTATGTGTGGCACCTTTACAAAAATTGATAAAGTTTAGGATATAAAAACCTCACAAAACAAAAGCAGAATTGTTGTGTCAAAGAATGAAACATAAATGATAGAAAATTTTTAATGATAATGACAATAATGCGCATTTCAAAATTTCTAGGTTGTAAACAAACCAGTTCTTCAGGAATATTTAAGATTTCTACTAACAAAAAAGTGAGAAAGAAAGAAAACATCAATGAATTGGGAATAGAACTATGAATACCAGGAAACCAGCAAGTAAAAAAAAGTCAATTAAATACAAACAATAGAAATCAGAAAACTAAAGAAGAAATTAATAAGATTAAAACAAAAAAAAAATAAAAGGATTTTTTTTGGTGGGGGGAACCAATAAAATAAACCTTTAGCTAATCTGATTAAAAAGAAGAAACAAAGTACCAGTATAAAAAATGAAAGAAAATTCACAGGAAATGAAGAAATAAAAAATAATATGAGAAATTTTTGCCCAACTATATGCCAACATAATCAACCACCTAAAAGAAATAAGTGAATACTTACAAAAATATAACATTGAAATTAATAGAACAAAAAAAGGATTTAAATAATCCAATTTCTAGGAGTAAATTGAACCAATTATAAACAAACTCTCAAAGGAAAAAAAAAACAATTATGTGACCAGAGCACAAGCGAATAAGGTAGGAAAAGGGGTTTACCCCCTTTTTTCCCTCCCCCATCCCATTTACAAGGAAGTATTGTAGTAAAGCAACTTATCCTGTGTTACATCATACTTGTAAGAGCATAGACTCACAGAGTCCAGCTGCAGGTAGGGGAGCAGCTGTGGGATCTATTCTAGTAGAGTGACTTGCCCAGGAAAATAACTACAATCAGTGGTGGCAACTTGAGGACATCATGGGGGAAAAAGACATTTGTGCCCTATAGTGTTGGAAGTGTTGTTTCCTTGACCACATATATTTATTAAGTATGTGTGCCTCTACTATTACTACTATATATATATATATATGTATATCCATTCTTTACACTGGTTTGTATTTTTGTAGAAATTCTCCTGTAATTTACATCCAGATTTATGAGGGGAATGTTTTATTACTACTAACATGTTATGGCATTTCAATAAATAACCTCTGAGCAAATAATAATACCTGTCAGACTCTTAAAGGTACTTGGGAGGCTTTATGAGTTGTAGTTTTAGAATATCTTGAATTGGGGTATCCAGGTGATTTAATTTTAGAGACTTCAAAATTTTTCATGTCATTAGGGACAATTTAATAAATTACTTAAGTTGTACCATACATAGTGATATGAAATAGTTAAAATTCACTTTAGAAGCCTGAATACATTAAGAATCTATTTAATTCCATCTAAGTAATTTATTGAATATATTCCAATTGACATGAAAGAGTTAATGTTGTGGCTAGAATGCTGGATTTAGAATAAGAAAAACCTGAGTTTGAATCTTCCTTACATACTTACAAATTATGTTACCCTGGGCAAATCACTAAGCCTCAGTTTCCTCATCTGTAAAATGGGCTGGAGAAGGAAATGGCAAACCACTCCAGTATCTCTGCCAAGAAAACCTCAAATGGGGTCATAAAGAGTTTGGACACAACTGAAACTACTGAAAGCTATCCTTACCGCTACAATGAAACTTTAGTACTACTGTAATCTTTGTATAATTCCAACAAAATAATCCATAGGAAAGAACTGTAATTAATTGAAAAAAAAAATTTTAGCTGTTAGTGTGGTAAAGATCCTGAGTTTCTTCTTTAAAAGCTACTTGAAAATAGAATACTTCATTTTCAGTAGAAACATTCCTAACTTCATATTGGATTGTCATGGGAATTTTTATTTATTAATTAAAATATAACATGGGTTAAATTTGTTTTTAAATAACTTGTTTTAAGTTTCACAGGTATCATTAAATTATGCAGTACTTAAAAACTGTGACCTTGAAATTTATTCATAGTCTAATATATTTAAAATTTGCCTTTTTTTGTAAGTTCTGGTCAAGATGTCCAAGGAACAAGTGTGGTTGCAAATCTTCCCTTCCTGATGCGACAGAATCCTGCAGAGACACTTCGAAGGGTTTTACCAAAAGTCAGAGTAAGTTGGTATGAAATAAGTTTTGAATTTACCTTTCCTCCCCCCGTAAAAGTATTATGATATCAACCTTAATATAGTAGCTACATAGATTGAATGAATATCTGTTTGAATTACTATATACATTGCTTTATGGAAATTTCAGTGTTTCTTTAAGTTGTTCTTTTGCCTCTAGTGAAGTTTAGGAAATAATTCTGTTAAATTCTATGAAAATATTTACAAATAAAAAGGTGATGTTTATGTTAACATTTGCTGTCTTCTCCCATTGTGTGATATTCTTTAGTTTATTAGTCATAATATTATACTGAAAACTGCCATTTCTTTGGTTGTACTTATATCTTCATTGGACAAATACTAATATAGGTGAACATTCTTTTTCTAGGTAATTCTTATTTACTCTGGTTTATTTGGTATTCTTTTGATTGGAAATATCTATTTACCAATGTTTACAAATTTTTGTAGTGTTACATAGCTGATTTTCATAATTATGACCTTAAAACATGCAAGATCCTGACATGCCTTCAGAATCATCAAATAAAGATCATTATGTTTACTGTATTTCAGTGTTGTGTATTTTATTATAATTCTCTAAAATTGATAATTTACATATGATAAAATGACAACTTATGCACTTAAATATTTTTAGCAGCAAAATCCATTGTTTAATCAAGATTTCTTTGGTTTGTAAAAATAGATATCCTATATCTACTATTATCTATATATTATATTCATATGTAATAAAAATGGAGACTTTTGTTAACCAGAACATTTAGGTAGGGACAAATGTAAATTGTTTCATACTAAATAATAAAGAACTTAATTCGTTTTCCTGAATTATATTTTCTATAATTTTGCAAATACTTCCTTGGCAAAGTGGGGGAGAATATGGCATTTGGCTATTTGGGATTGTTTAGGGGAAACATGACTAAAGGTAGAGGTTAATAAGATAATCTCTAGAGATCCCTTGCAAAAAGCTGTCATAAGAAGTGATTTCAGTGTATGTATAATGAAGGTGTTTTAGTGCTTTATACATCTAAAAGATGTATGAAGAACTTCTACTTTAATACAAAATCTGTATTGGTGGTGGATGACTCCATCCACTGATTTAGATCACAACCTTTTTATGATTTATAGATAACTGAGGGACACTTCCAAAAAATGATTCACCCTGTGGCTAATCTTTAATGAGCTTCTGTCTAAATTTAA
>JAJPUD010002004.1:217617-311432 GCA_023553655.1 Myrmecobius fasciatus
AAAAATTTTGTTTCATTAACAGGATTTTTTTAGACTGTAAGTTTCAGAGATGGTGCTAATCTTCCCTAATAGAGAAGTTCCTCATCAAGAACTCTCTACACTAATGAGGATTTGGTTTAAAAAAAAATTAAAATGAATCAAATTCTCTTACAAATTTTATCTTTTCAGAAGATATATTCGGATTCTGCTTCTTAAGTAGCTTTAAAAACAGCACATAAGGATTTTATTATTCTTGTAAATTGATGAGTGAATTGAATTAAACCATAGTTATTTAATTTCTAAGTGAATCAATTCATTTATTTACTCAACAGAGTTTACTTGAATGGTTTTGAGTTACCCAACTCTTAAGTACTACACTGTAGGGAATACCAGAGATAGAGAAGACAAACCCTGAACGCTGAACACTTTACCCTACCATGTATTACATTGCAACTTTGTCAGTCTCAAAGTACATGATACAAAGGTATAAGGAAATTTAACGGACAGAAGCAATAAAAAAGCAATTAAAAGCAATAAAGCATATAACATCTATTATAATTATGTCATTTCCATTTGATTTCTACTAAGGCCCTCGTTGTAAAGAAGAAAGCCACTTCCTTTTCAAAAAATCACATTTGTGTTCATTTTGTTAAGATTAATGATATTAGAGGGCAGATTACATTTCTTCTTCTGTGGATTTGAATAACCTCTATGACTAGTTATTTCTAGGTGGCAAAAATGTGCCAGTTATACCACATATGTCAGTTTGATCATGGTGATTTTTTGAAGTTTGACTTCTGATTTAGTATAAATTTATCTAAGCAGAAATATACAGTAATACCTTTGTGAGTACAGGTATTATTTCCTAAGGAAAAAAAATAGGGGAATTTTTTGATAAGATCCTTCTATAAAAAAGAGAATTTAGTTGTGTGAATTACAAAGTACAGCCAACTTTTATTTTTAACCAGATCTTTATTGCATAAAACATAACAATAAAAGTATTTTGCTCATTATCATGAATATTATATTAAAGTGATACTGAAAGTTTTCATTGCTCCTGTCTATCCAGTACTTGAGTTCTGAGTAGTCATGAAGGATGTTATTGCTACTATCATTATTATGTACCATTTTGGTAGATTTTACCTATATAGAATTCTGTGATACCTATTTTGGTATGACATTTTTGTGAAATTGGTTGCTATGATCTCAATTACAGATGAAAAAAACAACCCAAAATTAGAAACAAAATCAGGCCAAGAACTTTTATTTCAAGTAAGGCAAAAAGAAGCCACTAACCTTAAATTCATTTAAATTACTTGATCTAAAGTGGTCTTTCTTTATCTGTTCTACTCCTCCTATAATCCATTCCCCAAATAGTTTCCAAAATGATATTCCTAAAGCTTGTTCTCTATCACTCTATTCTTAAAAAACTTCAGTTGCTCCTTATTATCTTTAGGATAAAGCATCTTGTTTTTAGCATTTAAAGCCCTTACAAATTTATCTCTGGCCTAACTTTCCATCTTGAGTGTTCATTCATTCTTATACATTCCCTTCTCCATATGTATAGATCTCCTAGCTGTGACCTATACAAGAACTCCTGCCTTTGTGCAGGTGGTTCATAAGTACAGTGCTTTTCCTCCCTCTTCCTCTTGGAAACCTTAGCTCCCTTCAAGATTCATCCCTAATATCACCTTCTTTGAGGAACTTTTTTTTTTTTGCTTTTATTCTTTATCATGCATCCCCATTGTGTTATTCTATAGATATACTATATCTACTTATCTATTAAAGTGTTGTCTCCCCCTAGCAGAATGCCAACTTCTTGATGGCATATAATATCTCATTTTTGTCATTATATCCCCAATTTTTGGCAGATACTAGGTGGAGGGAGGGAAACTGAAAAGAAGGGAATAAGCATTTATATAGCTACTACTATGTACTACCTGCTAAGGACTATTTCCAAATATCTCATTTGATCCTTTCAGAGTAAATGCTATAATTCTCTCCATTTTATATGTGAGGAAGGAGAGGAAAACAGAAGCTAAATGACTTGAGAGTGACATAGCTGTGGTGTCTGAAGCCAAATTTGAACTCAGGTTTTCCTCAATCCGTGAAGTGGTAGTAGTACATACTTAGTAAATGCTTGGTGATTAATTAGTTGACTGGGTTGGATTTAATGTTTCCGCCTGATTTATGTAGTAGATTCCATGAAATACAAAGATGTTTTATAAAATCTTGATAGATTTTGCACATTATTATAACTATATTTCATAAAATAATAGTAGAAAAAAGATATTTTATGGATATTGATCAAATGGCTGGAATAATAGATATACGTAATGTATGAAATATTAGAAGGCCTAAGAAAAGATTTGTTTCTATAGCAAGTTTGGTAAAAATACCACCTATGGAAGATAAAAAGTTTGAATGTATATTGGTGAGGAGAGTACCCCACACTGATGAAATCAAAGAGCCATTAAAGAATCCATATATTGATGGGAATTATAGTCTAAAGAATTTTGAATAGTATATTGGTTATTTTATTGCTATAGGGTAGGAAATGTCAGATGTCAGCATGGATAATGCTGATTAGGGAGTGATTTGTTTTATATAGACTATATAATCAGGAATTCTAACTGACAGCTTGGAAGACCAAGTATACATTGGGCCTAAAATTTTTTTTATTTTCCTCCCACTTTTTTGTGTGTGAGTGTACAGAATTTAGCCATAATAAAGGCCTGAAGTGGAAATACTCATAAATAATTACATAATATTGATTTGTATTCACAGAAAAATAATTAGGAACAAAATTAGTGTTAATTTATTATGTTGTGATAAGATAATTAGGCTGAGATTAAAGAGAGTGAACTAATCTCCAGATTCTGAAAATAATTATTAGGAATATTTTGAGTAGATAGTGAATTATGCATGCCCTTATATGCATGCCTTTATTATTTCTTCAAGCAGCATGACATATAAAAAATGTTTTACTTCCACCTCAATGACTAGTGCATTGAAGTGTGGGTATTAGCAAGAGAGGTTGATATATTTTTTTCTGAGTAGTGCGTATGTAAGACTGTGCACTGTTTTGGTGACAGAAAAAAAAAGGGAAAGGGAGGTGCTAAGAGTCACTATTTTTAGCCTATTTACATATGTTGCCATTTTAAAAGTAAGACTCTTGTCTAATGACTAACATAGACATGTGATTGAAAGAACTTAGGTATATATTTTTATATTGCCATAAATTGAAACCGTAAAACTAAAGGAAGTCACTGCTAAGAGAAAGAGTGGCCTACCAGTTTTCTTGGAGAGGTATATATATAAGTTGGTGGAATTATATGTTATGACTATGACACACTTGGTTTATCTTGTATGCAAAAAAAGACTAGCATGAAGATACTTACAGTTTATGCATTAATGTCTGCTTTAGAAGTTGAAGAAGTAGAGGAATTCTAAAAAGAAATAGCTATGATGTTTTAAATAAACATTTCGTAGAGGTAGGTTTAGATGAGTGATGAAAATACATTAGAAAATGTTTTAGGATTAAGAAATAAAAGTGGCTAACAGTTTATAGGTAAGACCTATATGCAGGGATTCTTAACCTTTTTTTTAATATCATGGAACTTTTTGGTAATCTGTTATGGATCCCTTCTCAGAATAATATTTTTAAGGGCATAAAATAAAATATGTAGAATTAAAAAGAAAATTATTATATTAAAATAGTTATTGAATTTTTTTTAAAGTTCACAAACCCTAGGTTAAAATTTTCTGCATACATATAATGAAAACTGTCTTCAAGAAGAGATTTGGG
The DNA here is from genome assembly GCA_023553655.1 of Myrmecobius fasciatus. Lineage (NCBI taxonomy): Eukaryota > Metazoa > Chordata > Mammalia > Dasyuromorphia > Myrmecobiidae > Myrmecobius > Myrmecobius fasciatus. Next base: position 221,405 of record JAJPUD010002004.1, read on the forward strand.
AAGCACTAAATGTCTTGAGCACTGAATATCTTTATTTTAAAAAATAAAATAATTGTATTCTAACAGAAAATTTTCTGGTTTTTTGAAATTTAATTTGATTTATTTCTATTATATTTTAAGATTGTCTCTCTGCCTCTCTCCCCATACCATACTATCAAAGACCACTATTTGATACACACACACACACACACACACATACACACACACACACCCATAAAATTCATCAGTTCTTTTTCTGGAGTTGGTAGCATCTTTCATAGGTCCTTTGTAGTTGAGTATTTATAGTACTCTGAATAACTTAGTCATTCACAGTTATTCTTCAATATTGCTATTACTGTATTCAACATTTCTTGATTCTATTCATTTTGCCCTTCATTATTTCATGCAAGTTTTTTCATGTATTTCTAAAATTAATCAGCTCATCGTCATCACTATTCTTATAGAAGAGTATTACTCTGCCACAATCATGTATCACGGTTTGTTTAGCCATTGCCAAATTGATGGGCATCCCCTCAATTTCCGGTTCTTGTAATTACAAATACCTGCTATAAATATTTTAAGGCATATGGGCTTTTTCAATTTTCCTGTGATCACCTTGAGAAATAAACCAAATAGTAGCACTGTTGAGTCAAAGGGTATATACACAGTTTTGTAACTCATTGGCCATAGTTCCAGATTTCTTTCCAAAGTGGCTGGATTGGTTCATCATACCAATAGTGTATTGGTAGTCCTGATTTCTCTATAACCTCTCCAACATTTTTTCATTTTCCCTTCTATGATTTATTCAATCTGATAGGTATGAAAATATCTCAAAAATATTTTAATTTGCATTTCTCTAGTCAATAATGACTTAGAACTTATTTTCACATGACTACATATAGTTTTGATTTCCTCATCTGAAAACTGCCTGTTTGTACCCTTTGATTTTTATCAATTGGGGAATAATTTATATTCTTATAAATTTGACTCAATTCTCTATATATTTGAGAAATGATACCTTTATCTGAGAAACTGTCAATATTTTCCCCAGTTTTCTGCTTTCTAATCTTGGCTACATTGGCTTAATTTGTTCAAAACCTTTTAACTTTAATGTATTCAAAATTATCTCACAGTACTCATGTCTTGTTTATTCATAAATCATTCTTGTACCCATAAGTCTAATAGGTAATAATGTTCCATGTTCTTTAAATTTTCTTCTATCTCCTTTTATATCAAGGTCATGTTTACATTTCAAATCTTATCTTGCTTATATGGTAGAAGATATTGGTCTGTATCTGAGTTCTTCCAGACTGCTTTCAAATTTTCCCAATATTTTCTACCAGATAGTGAATTCTTTTCCCAAAAGTTTAAATTTTTACATTTGTACTGTTGTATATTACATGTCTACTCTGTTCCACTAATCTACCTTTCTATTTTTTAACCAGTAACCAGTTTTGGTTACTGTCAAATAATTGCTACCTTATAATTTAAAATCTGGCACTGCTAAACCTCTTTCCTTTAATTTTTTTTTAATTGATTCCTTTAATTTCTTGACCTTTTATCCTTCAGCTTGAATTTTGTTATTTTTTTAGCTCAATAAAATTATTTTTTGGAAATTTTATTAAGAAGGCATTGAATTAGATTTGTTTAGGTAGAATTATCAGTTTTATTACATTGACTCTGCCCATCCCTGAATTAATATTTCTCCAATTATTTAAATCTTATTTTATTTATATGAAAAATATTTTATAATTATTTTCATGTAGTTCCTAGGTGTGTTACTTAGCAGATGTGCTTCCAGGTATTTTATACTGTTACAGCTATTTAACTTTTTATTTTATTTTAGTTCAGTTTAGTTTTCAAAATTTTTAAGATTTTGAGTTGTAATTTTTACTCCCTCCCATGACCTCCTCCCCCAAAACAGTAAGCAATCTGATATAAGTAATATATGTACAATCATATTAAACATATTTTTAAATTAGTTATGTTGTAAAAGAAGAATCAGAACCAAAAGATAAAAATCACAAGAAAGAGAAAGTAGAAATAGTATATACTTCAATCTGCATTCAGACTCCATAGCTTTTTCTCTGAATGAAGATAGCTTTTTCCATTGTTAGTCTTTTTGAATTGTCTTGAATCATTGCATTACTGAGATCTAAGTCTATCATAGTTGATTCTCACGTAATCTTGCTGTTGCTGTATACATTGTTCTCCTGGTTCTACTCACTTCAGTAAGCATCAATTCATGTAAGTCTTTCCAGATTTTTTAAAAAATACACTAGTTCATCATTTCGTGTAGTACATTAGTATTCCATTACATTCAAATACTACAACTTGTTCAGTCATTCCTCAATTGATGGGGAATTCCCCAATTTTCTTCTCAATTTCAAATTCTTTGCCATCACAAAAAAAGCTATAAATATTTTTGTACATGTGGATCATCCCTCCCTTTTTTATAATCTCTTTGGGATACAGACTTAGTAGTGGTATTGCTGGATCAAAGGATATGCACAGTTTTATATGCTTTCCAGAATAGTTGGATCAATTCACAACTCTTCCAACAATGCATTTATGTTCTAATTTTCCCACATCTTCAGCATTTATCGTTTTCCTTTTCTGTAATCATAGGTAATTTGATAGGTATGGGGTAGTACCTCAGAGTTGTTTTAATTTGCATTTCTGTTGTCAATAGTGTTTTAAGGCATTTTTTTCATATGATTATAGATTTAATTTCTTCATTTGAAAATTGCCTGTTCCTATTCTTTTGACTGTTTATCAATTGGGGATATTACAGCTATTTTAAATGGGCTACTTCTTACTTTTTCTTCTTGTAGGATTTTGTTGTTGATATATAGAAATGTTGATGATTTATGTAGGTTTTTTATATCTTACTGTTTTGCTACAGTATTGCCTAATTGTTTCACCTAACTTTTTAGTTGGATTTCTAGAATCATCATATTGTCTACAAAGAGATAGTTTTATTACCTCATTGCTCATCCTTATTTCTTCATTTTCTCTTTCTTCTCTTATTGCTATTGCTAGCATTTCTAGTACAGTATTGAATGATATTGGTGATAATGGGCATATTTGTTTCACTCCTTATTTTATTGGGAAATCTTCTAGATTATCTCCATTATAAATAATGCTTGCTAGTGATTTTAGATAGATAATTCTTATTTTAAGGAAAAATCCATTTTTACCTATGCTTTCAAGTGTTTTTAATAAGAATGTGTATGGCATTTTATTAAAAAGCTTTCTGTATCGATAAAATCATTTGATTTTTGTTACTTTTCTTATTGATATGATGAATTATATTAATTTTTTTCTAATTAAATATTCCTATATTCCTTGTATAAATCCCATTTGGTCACAATATACAATCTTTGTAATATGTTATATAGTTTTCTAGCTAGTGTTTAATTTAGAATTTTTGAACCTAGTACAGGACTTTGGGCATAGTAGGTATTTGATAATTTTTGTGTATTTAATATTGCCTTGTCTATAGAAAAGAAATTAAGTGATACCAACTTAGGAAACAGTAAGATCAAAAAGAAGAAATAAGCTTAAGCTGAAACAGGAAAGAAGACAAATTAGGGTCATTATTAACTCCATTAACAATGGAGTAAAATGACAATTTTTTTAAATCTGTAAGAATATGTGCTGTCACTTCATTTTTATGCCTTGTTTGATAACAATCAGAAAGCCATTGAATAAAATTCTTTGTTGCTGTTTCTTTCAATAAATCTTATATTTTAAATATCACACAAAATGCTGTTAGAAGAGGACCTACTAACATTTTATTCTAATTAACTAAGTGGTTTTTATTATAGAAAACAAAATGTAATATCTTAAATTCTCTGAAGCTTTCAGTCAATTATATTATTGTAAAGATGCAGCCTGCTATTCAGTATTTTTTTATGAAGATTTGTTTGTTTTTTACCATATTTTCGTTAGGGATGCCCTCAATAAGTATGTAGACTATTCTACAGAAGATTATATAGAAATAGTTAAGTAGGTATGACAATTGGTAGTTATTATTTATTTTTACTTTCTTGGTCAAATTTTTTTGACAATAATATTCTGTCATATGCCATCCCTCCCCCTTTCAGATATCCTGAAAATTAATCCTTTAATGTTTTGAAAGTTCATATTGATAGGATAGATATTGTTTGTGTTTATTTGGATTAATCCAGTTGCTTTCCCAATCTTTATTATCTTTGTTGCAATTTCTATCATTTTCTTATTTTTATCTTTTCTGAATTCCTGAAATTATGCAGGAGTCATCTGTCTCACTGTAGTCAGACCATTGTCTTGCTAGATCAATTATCAATATTTCTAACAAAGTAGAAGAAAAGTATTGTTTCTAGTAGTTTTTTAGTTGAGTCTCTAGGGTTCTCTAAGTATACCATCATGTCATCTGCAAAGAGTGATAATTTGGTTTCCTCATTACCTACTCTAATTCCTTTAATCTCTTTTTTCTTCTCTTACTGCCAAAGCTAACATTTCTAACACAATATTAATGGTGACATATAATAATAATGGTGACAGTGGATAGCCTTGTTTCACCCCTGATCTTATTGGGAATGGTTCTAGTTTGTCTCCATTACATATGATGCTTGCTGATGGTTTTAAGTAGATGCTACTAATCATTTTAAGGAAAAGCCCATTTATTCCTATACTCTCTAGTGTTTTTAATAGGAATGGGTGTTGAATTTTATTGAATGCTTTTTCTGCATCTATGGAGATAATCATATGGTTTTTGTTAGTTTGTATATACACACACTCTGCCCTCAAGGAGCTTACATGAATGACTAGGAGAAATACAACATACATATATGTGTGTGTGTATATACAAATATATATGTGTGTATACATATGTACAAATAAAGTATGTATAAAATAATAAAAAGTGATATAAGAAGGGAGAGGATTCTAATTCTAATATCTGGCCAGATCACTTACTTTCTTTGACCTACCTCATTATTCTCAGTTTCCAAGGTGAGTCAGTGCTTTAGAATCCTTTACCTAAACAGCCCTTCCCTTCACCTCCATCCCCACTCACACCATAATCCAGTTTAGCCATTCATCCACTCCAGAGCCTGGGCAGCATCTTACTTATATTCTTCTCTACCTCTGTTCCTTTTTTCCCCCACCCCATGCTTTTTACCTTTTTCTCAGAGAAAAATGACTAAAGGATATAATGATCCTCTGCCAGCTAACTTCTCTTACACTCCCAATAACTGTGTAGGCCAAAGCACCCTTCCTTGGTCACAACATCCCAGAATTATTTTATCTCCTTAATAGAATATCAACTTCTTGAGGACAGAGACAAAAATCTACTTGTATCCCAGAATCTAGCATAGGATGACACACAGTGAGCATTTAATAATGCTGATTGATTGTTTGATCTTCAGTCTATATATAAGATTTACAGTGAGATAGGAAGCCCTAATTCACCATGTATGTTAGATCCTATTTTTCCATGCAGAACAATCACTATAAAAATAAATCTGATGTAGTGATATTTTGAATTTAAATGAAAATAGTTGAAGTAACTGGAGCAAATGTCATAGATACAAATTACTTTTAATTTTTGGAATAACAATTTCTTAATATTTTTAACCTATACCACTATGACATGATAGATTTTAGACAGTCCGTTTGATTTGCCTCTGTATAAAAAGATCAGCAACAAAATAATAGGAGAAAATTTACAGAAATTAATTAATGCAGACTTTGTTGTCACCAAGTATTGCTATTGTGCAAAGTCAATACAAAGAAGCTCTTGATTTACTATAGATAGCCCACCAGGTGTAGAAGCAAGGCTCTATCCATATTGGGAATATCTATGGGCACTGTCCCCATTTTAGGATGCTCAGGTCTTTGCTGGGTCTTTTTACTGATGGTTATTTTCAAACAGATGAACAGCAAGAATTTGGTAATGCCATGTGTTGCTCTAGTGTTCTCAAAACCTCTGAAGGCACTTGGGATCCTCAGACTACCCTCTGAGAACTTTTTTATACTGTCAGCAGAAAAGAGGGAGAGGACAGAAATGTGTTCAGAATTCTTGAGAGTCTATATCCTTAGTCACTGGATTACTAAACTATCTAGCTTCAGTGCAACAAGCAATTTATGACAAACTATCTTACAAATCACGAGACATTTCCCATTAGCAAAGTCACTGTTGCAAAAATCTTTGTGTGCCTTATAAACTCTGAAATTCCTGCATGTAGCTTCACCTGGAAGAAATAGCTTTTGATCCAAATCAGTTACTGATGAAAGAAAGAGACACAGAGAGACGGGGGGGGGGGCGGGGGGAGAGAGGAGAGAAAGATAGAAAGGAGGGGAGAGAGAGAGAAGAGAGAAGACAGAGAGCAGGGAGAGAGATATTATTTTATATTATTTTTCAATACTTATTAAAATTCCAAGACTTAGATCCTTCAAAAATTATCCCTGAAATTAAAAATATATAGTATTCTGTTATTGGAATTATGGTTTTTAAGGGCTTGATAATTCATGTTTATACTTGTATAAGGACTATCCTGACTGTAGTGAGTCTCATGGATAAAGGACTATAGCTATTGAAATGTGTGGTGAGACTTGACTTTAGGACTTATTTGCTCTTTTCAGGTATCGTTGTGACTAACCTTCTTCTATACTATACTTTTTCTATACTTTATATTCACTGAGGCCTTTGAGTCAGAGATTTGATTTTCATTTCAAACCTAAGGTATTTTTCACAGTTATCTAACAATCTTATTTTAAAAACTAAGTGATCCTGATTGATATAAAAACTATTTCATTGGATATTAAGCTGTGTTTCTGAAAGCCATCAATAGTATTTATTATTCAAAATACTTTTTTAGTTGGACCTACAGGACCATTCATGCTGATTGAAAATGACATCAGAATTTAATTTAACCACTTCTATGCTTAATTGTTACTTATTAACACTTTTTTTTTTGAATATGGACTTCTTCTATTTGCTTGGAATAGTAAATCATGAATTGGTTTGACAATATGGCCTATTTCCAAATGGCCTATGTTTGTGGAATTAAAATGGAGATACCCACCACACTTTTATGTAAAAGGAACAATTCTCAATGTAGGCATCAAGGCATATACTTAAGCAATAGAGGAATTTACTTTTCAGTGTCTTCTGAGTTCCATGAGGAGGCACACTTATTTGTCCAGAGAATGTGGATCTCACATATGTTTATCCAGAGTTTGTGGCTCTGTGAAGGAGAACACTCATTTGGAGCTGTTCTTTTAATTGGTAAGTATTGAATTTTTATATTCATTATTTTTCAAAGAATGTTAGCATAGAAATCAGTTGGTTTTTCAGTAGTGATACAATCTCTTAGTCTGTGCTGGTTTCTTAACAGTGGACAGCCCCAGATGTTGAAGTCAGCACAGCAAGAGACAAATCCAAATCCAGATAACTCTTGAGGATTTTTCGAAAATTAAAGCAAATTAGGTGGGGGAGTGTTTCCTCAGGCGAATCAAGACTAAGATATCCAGTATGAAGATATGAAGTTGGAAAGCTTCAGACTTTCTTCTTTTACATAAAGTTTGCATAAGTATGAAACCCAAGAATTTTTTCATTACCTTCTAATGGGAACAGATTTACAACTCTTGGAAGTTACAACAGGAGACCATAATGAACTAGACTCTACATTGTTACCATTATTCTTTATTTTAGCACTGCATTTAAAAGTCTTTTCTGTTTTAAAAAAAATTAAAGTTCTGTCTTCTGATATCTATAAATGATGTGTTTATATGCTGGCCATATCTAATTTAATGCACCCACCATTGTCAGTCCAAAGTAATGTTTACTGTTAAAACAGTGAAGGGGACTTACACTTAGATATTAGTTGTAGCTTATACTTTAAATCATGCACCTATCCCTTCTAAGTATTCCTTGTGGCCTAGAACTTTTTTTTTCCCCTGAGGCAATTGGGGTTAAGTGACTTGCCCAGGGTCACACAGGTGGGGAATGTTAAGTGTCTGAGATCAGATTTGAACCCAGGTCCTCCTGACTTCAGGGCTGGTGCTCTATCCACTGCGCCACCTAGCTGCCCCATGGCCTAGAACATTTAAAGGGCTTTAATAACTACTTAGTGAAATTGATTTTGTTTTTGTTGTTTGTTTTTTTTTTAAACCAACCATTTATGGCCAAAGACTTTTGGATTTTGTTTGGTTGAGTTTGTTTGTTTGTTTGTTTGTTTTGTTTCATTGTAGTTTGGTTTCCTGGGAATATAGTATACAAAAGCTTCTGTAAAAATTTCCCATAGCTCCTTTATCTTTTTAGAGGATATTTCTAGATTTCTAAATACTACTATCCGGAACTATATGGGAAACGATCTGATTTTATTGCTCTCACATTAGACAAAAGTGTAATATTTTTCTTGTGTAATTTAGTTATAGCTGTAAGGAAAAAAATCACAGTTTAATTAGTCATTTGGATTTTTTTAATGTAGTAAATAATAGAAAGTAAAATATAAGTTGAATAGTATATACCATAGGCTCAGTATGGTTTCCTGGGGAAATCAGGGATAGAACTTATATTAATAAAAGGTGCAGATTGTAGAAAATAATAGTTAAAAAACAGTTATAATAAAAATTACTTAGGTTATTTTTGGCACAAGTCCTGACGATAGGAATGACTTTTTTTTTCCTTTAAAATGAAGGAATATTTTTGCAATAGCTTTTTTTAAAAATCCACAAATATTTATTGTCTCACTATACCAAACATTTTTGTAGGCACTATGATATTCACCTAAATGTACTTTCAAATCACTCTTGATTTGTATAGAGTTGTATAATAAATGTTCAATGAGAAATACAGAAACAATGGCCTCACTAGACAAGATCCTATGTTAAATCATCAGAATAATTGGATGAATGCTGAAGGAACAAGACATAATAGTTTCCTGGTGGGGCAGTGGGGTTATGGTCAGGGAAGTAAGTATTTTTTTCCATTTCAAGAAGCATGACCTAGTATATAGATTGTTAGATGTATAATTAGAAAAATCTGGGTTCAGATTCTTCCTCACATACTTATTAGTTGTGACACACCATAGGTAAATCCCTTAAACTCTGAGCCTCAGTTTCCTAATTTGTAAAATGAAGAGGCTGCACTCAGTATTTTCTAAAGTTACTTCTACTTCTGAATCTATGAACATATAATTATATATTAGATTATGTATGTGTGTGTATATATATACACACATATATATAAATTTCCTCAATCTACTTTCCCCTTTTCCAATCTTCAGTGTAAAAGAAAATTTTTGCAAAGATCACAGTTTCAAAGTACAGCTTCAAGACATTTGTGGAAAGTGTGGATGAAAATCTAAGAACATTTGATAGTTAAAGTGAAAGACTGAGTTAAGATACACACACATTGCTAAAATATATATTGGTCTTCTGAATATAATGTTAATGAATGTATTATAAAAGCATCATCTAAAATGCCCAAACACTTTTTAGATATTAATTTTTAAAGTGAAATTCAGTTGGTTATTATAACTAAAAATAGTCAATTTTAAAAGTGTTTTTGAAACTCTGATTTTTCAGTCTCCAAAGTCATGGAGAGTGGCTACAAGAAGTCCAAATATTAGGAATAGGGGGAATAAGCAGATGTTAGAACTATGGTCTCATTTCTCTGACCATCATCTCTTCAGGAAACTACTCTTAACTATATCTCTCCTCAGAATCCATATAACCATGACCTTCAGCCTGCAATGCGTGACCTCTTGACTAGACAGGTCACTTTAGTGAAATAAGGATTAATCCTAGTTCTGTTGCTTATTAACTGTATGATCTTGGATGAGTTATCTTCCTGGGCCTTGGTTTCCTTATGGATAAAATGATGGGTTTATACTGTATGACCTCTAAAATCCATTATACCTCTAAGTGTTTTATTCAGCACACTATCTAAACAGAGCCAGTGTTACTGTACCTCTCATATTACCTTATTATACTACTGAGTAAATCCAACTTTGAAGTGTATACATTATTATGCAAATTATCTATAAAAGAATTTTTATTTTAGCATATGAAAATAAATGTAATGATGATTTTGACTTTTGAGAATTCATGGACTTATTAAACATATCTAATGAAATAGAAACAAGGACAAAAAATGTTTGGTCATTTAGTTAAAATAACTAACTCTTGCAACTTCTATATTCTTTCTTGTACCTTTCTTATTTATACCTCTGTCAATTGATTATAAGAAAAATATAGATATTTTCCCAGTTTTTTAGCATTTTGCATTTTTATTTCACAAGTATAAAGACTTTTTTATAATATAGAAAATATACAGGTGAAATGTATGTTGGTTGGTAAGTCATGCCCTCTTTTGAATTAAAATGGATGATAGCTTCTCCACTATACAGATGAAAAAAACTGTATTACATGAAAAAAAACACATACATTCCTTAATTTGCTTAAACATTTATTTTTTTCTTTACATCTTTATTCAAGTTATCACTTTAATTTCTCTGTAATATAATCCTTTAGAGTTTTTATTTTGAAAGGCAATCAAATAAATATTAGTTGGTTAGAAAATAGCTTTCTTAAAGAGACAGTAAATAATTAGAAGCAAAGATCACATTTATTTCTGTATATCAGAAAGAGTTGTCTGATTCCTATACTACTAATTAGTATTTTAAACCATTTCTGATCTGTACTACGAATAAATAGCATCCTTACTCTTTATGGTTATACAGGAAGTCCTGCATGTTGCAGGGGTGGAAATGCAATTAACTGCTGCAGCTTCATTTTTGACTATTCTACAAGAGGAATCAGTGTCAATTCAAAATTATTCCCACTCATTCCTACATATCATTCTACAGCATGTGGAGCACAGGGATGCAGGTCAGGTGACTATTTCTGTGAATATTTCTTGCTCTTTATATGCAGGCTATACAAGATAATTTGTAGCCATTATACCTATTTACAATAATTAAGTGATATCATTCTTCTAAAGGATAGTGTAATTTAAAGCACTATGACTTCCTCAGATATAGTAGATAAAAATCTAGTATCTTTACAAAACTGAAAATCTGTTATCTCATAAGTTAATTTCCTGCATTCTTTAAAAAAACTGGTTTTATTTATTCTTCTGATTTTATTTGAGGACAAAATGACAAAATAGTGCCAAAAATCTTTGTTTGAAACTAGCAATAATTTTTTAAAATGTTGATTGGGGAAAAAAATGAGGAATGATACTAACATGTGATTTTTCTAATTTTTATCTTTAAAATTATTGTAAATATTAATATGCCAAGTTGAAGGTAATTTGATGACTGGTAACTGAAGTAACTTGATATATCTATGTTTAACAGGTGTCAGTAATGCATGGCTGGAAACTCTTCTATCAGTAATAGAATCTTTGCCAAAAGAAACCTTAAGACATGAGGTATTTTTTTTCTTAATATTGTTAATGTTTTTACCTCTAAGTTTAATAGAAAAGTAAAAAATGTGTTTGTTATTTTGTAATAAATGACTTTCCTTTTTAAATTTTTAAATATTATCTATAAACAATGTTTTTACAAATAGGAAAATTATTATAGCCAAAATGACAGTTGGGAATATTTCCTTATCACAGTTCAATAAAAAAGGAGAAAAGTTTCATTTGACCCATTTTCCCTTCCTAGTCATAAAACCAGTTTTTGTTAGTGCTCTAGGTTATGACTGCTTTAAAATGTCAGAATGCTTGAAATAATTCAGTGACATAAAATTGATGCCTGGATGCATGATGCCAAAAAGTCAAGTAATTTTCTATGTGCAGAATATTTTTGATATCATTTAGAAGAGTGAGTTTGTGTTTTTGGATCTTTGAATGTAATATTAACACTCAGAAATGCAAATTCAACTCATATCTACCCTGAAATAGCAATAACATCATTCTAGAAGAGGTTGCATAATACAGTGGAAATAATACTGGATTTGGAGTCAAAAGCCCTGGGCTGCAATCCTGCCTTGGCCACTTCACCTGTGTGACCCTAGGCAGGTCTTCTCTAGGCATTCAAGGGACCTAGCTCTAGAGGAGAGTGGGACCTCAGAGGTCAAGTCCAGCTCCTGCATTTTTAGAGGAAGAAACTGATGCTCAGAGAGTTTAACTCTCTTGACCACAGCCCTCTAACTAACCTCAGTTTCCTCACATATAGTGAGGGACCACATATAGTGAGGGACCCCTGAGCTCCAAAGCTAGGTTTTCATGAAAAAGTTACATGCTAAGCAGATATGTTACTGTTTGTATTTTATTTTGTATCCATGTTTATCACCATTGTCTGTGTAGGGCATTCTTCCACATACTTGGACCTGTAAATGAGGAAGCTGAGGCCCAGAGAAATATAGTGAGACCTCCAACTTCACAATGGTAGAGTTGATCTGGAACACAGATCTCAGTCCTAGCCCAAGGTTCTTTTCACTACAAATGGTGTCCATTCTCAAAAATAATTTATTTTTAATATAGGCTCATCAGCTTTATGGCACTTTGTCAGGGCCTGATTCTGTGTTCTTTTGACAGAGAATTACTTACATTGTAGCAAGTTTTAAGCTGCAAACTTTAAGGGCAAATAAAATTTAAATGGAGGAAAAATTTTAAAGATTATTACCTAGTCACTTTACCCTTTCTTTTGGAAGTTTGTTTAAATGTATCCCAGAACACATATATCATTGAAGACTTTCCTCATGGCCATAATTCTAATTCCTTGCCATTAAATACATGCATAAAAGTAAAGTTTTTCTTAAAATAGTTCTTAATTTTAAATATGCTAATTCTATAACTATGAAGAATCAGAATTTTTTCTCTTGTTATTTATCAATGTGCATTACAAGTTGAAATTTGGACTGTTACTTATTGTGTCTCTGAAGGTGAAAAAGGGAAATATAGAGAACATTTATTAAAACTATTGAAAAGAGCATCTAAAATAAATTCCATATACGATAGCACTACGTGAATTTTCTTTCTTTTTTTTTTCTTTCTAGATTTTGAATCCACTTGTTTCCAAGGCACAGCTTTCCCAAACACTCCAGTCTCGTTTAGTTAGCTGTAAACTTTTAGGAAAATTGGCCAACAAATTTGAAGCCCATATGTAAGTATTTTGTATGAACTTTAGATGATAATTTTAATAGTTAAGTAACATAATTATATTGATTATCCTGGAAGAACATATTTTTGTTATTTTATAGTATGTAAAAATATGGATTTTTAAATTTCACAGGTTTGCCATACATGACATTTTAATATACATTTTGTATAATACATATTAGACAAAAAATGTATGATGCATTTATATTTTATTCTTTCCAGATATTATGGCCATTTAAAATTATTCTTTTTTGTATTGTAGTTTTTCTCCTTATAATTATATTCCTAAAATTGAGATAACATCATTGTGCAGTTTTCAAATTGGTTATTCTCTCATTTATAAATCTTTTTCATATAACTCATCTATACCATTCTGCACAATTTGTGTTTGTGATAGGCTTTGAATATGTAATAAAGTATTTTTTAAAATTATTATATGGTTTGGATAATGCAGACAGATCAACTGGAAAGAATAAGATGCTAGTATGATTATTTGGATGATAGACATCATAATCTGACAACCTTGCTTCTTCTTTTTAGTTGCTATTTACAAAGTTAATCATTACAAATATTAATTCTACTTTCTGTGTTGTTCATAGGCATATGATACTATTCATATCTGCTATTTAAACAATTTCATTTACAAAACTGTAATTTTTTTGAGCACCATATAAAAAATTACATTCATTCACATGTCTGTTTTTCCCTTCAGCATTAAAAGAGAAATACTTCCTCTGGTAAAATCCCTTTGCCAAGATGTAGAATATGAAGTTCGATCTTGTATGTGTCGACAGTTAGACATCATAGCTCACGGTATAGGGTAAGAATGCTTTTAAAAAGTTTTTTTTTCTATTATTGCCATATAACCATTTTCTTCCTCCATGCTAGAAAAATTATGTTATTTTAAAGACTTGTGAAATAATGGAAATTATTCTTTCCTCCAGCTTATTGTATGTGCTGTTTTGAAAATTAAAACAAAAAACTTCAGTCATTTAAAATGTATTGAGGATAGAATTTGAAATTAGTGGTATGTTATGATATTCTGCATTCTCAACATCTACCCACATGGTTTTCTCAAAAACAGCCTCATTTAGTTAGTTGTAACTCCAAATAGCCATTATTATAGCAAACTATTGTATTTTCACTACTTTTTAACTTTTTTCTTTTTTTTTACCTTTCCCTATAAAATTCCAGGCTTAGGCTGTCTTTCTTGGAATTCTCACCCTTTTGTGTATGGGGCTCAAAGGGTATTAGTAAAGGACAACCAATTTTCTTATCATTCAGAAAAATAGATCATGGGAAAAATTATTCTCTTCATCTCTTACCTCACCCAAAGCTGTAAAGAAAGGACGGTAAAGCATACGTCAAAAACCAACTAAGAAAACTAATTCTGAACAAATACTAAAAGCCAAAAGAGTCTTTATGCTGTCAAAAGCCTTTCTTTAATACTTTCTAATAAAGTTAAGGACAGTGGGAGTAAAGGACAATTTGCCTTTTTTCCTATATTTTCTTTTTGTTTCTGTTTCTGTTTCTTTTTATTTCTTGAAAAATTTCTTGATTCGGACAAGTTTTCTCTGTGATTCAGAGTGGATTTGAAATGGCCCTGTACCATACCTGTAAAAGTGTTCTAGTAAATTCCAGTGTAGAATAATTACTTAAAGTACTTTATAGGGCAAAAAGACCGTTTCTGAAACTTCTTTGGAGTAATCAGTTGTCTAGAACCCCTCTTCTCAAGGGTCCCTAATGCTAATCTAGTCCTCTTAGGATCATCATGAACCAAAAATGAACCCAACTGGACTCATATTCAGACCTCTCTGACTAAGCAAATATCTTAATTGATGGAGAGTAGCCTGTTAACTCATCTCAATTTTCCTCATATTTTCATTTTTCAACTGCTTATTAATAATTTTTAGGATCATTAACCAAGAATTAAACTTCAAAAATAGGAATAGAAAATATCTAATGAAATTTAAAACATGTTAAAATTCATTTTATAGATCAGTTTTTAGTTTTGTCTACATTTATCTACTACAGAGTTTTCTTGTGCTGTTAAAAGTACAGAATCAAATTCTAATTGGTTTCTCATAAAGTGGAAGAAATCACAAGAAAAATCAATCAAACATGATAGATAGAATTTGACAAATCTATAGAAACCTATTTTAAAATGTAGAATTGTTTTCTTGGTTTTCCACATAGGTGTAATGAAGAAATTATAACTAATAAAAATGTATTCCTTATAATCGTCTCTATTGTGTTACCGGGAGCCAATTAATTTCTCTCCTAGTTCTCTATCACTAAAACTTTTTGAAAAAACTACCCAAATAGTAGTATTGTGAACAATTCCAGTTAATCAACAACTTTTGTTTCTAAAAGATTAAATTCTTTATCATAAAATTATATATTTGCTTATTTTGTTAAAGAAGTAAAGAATTTCACAAGTCCAAATTATTTAAGGATTTTTATACATCATGTAATCCATCCTTCCTTCATTTTACATATCAGGAAATTAAAAGCCTAAAAAGTAAAGTGAATTGTCTGAGGCCTTATAGGTAATAGATAGGAGAGCTGGGATTCAACCCAGGTATTCTCATTTCAAAGCCAGTGTTTTCCCTACTATATTATATTGCAGAATTCTTGTTTACAAAATCTATATGACACTACTGTTTCCAAGTATACTATCATATTTTCCCTTATAATAGCCCTCTACTTAGGTTTTAAAAAACAAATTGAAAACCTGTTCCCTTATTAAGAAACTACTGCCACTGTCTAATATGACTTGAATTATTCCTTCAAAATGCATTTGTTTGCTATCCTATAAATATAATCTCATACCTTGCTTTAGTTATAGCTTGAATTTTTCAGTGTATCTCACTCCTTTCACTGAATATCTTTGATTTTCTCATTTGATTATATACAATTATGACTCATACCATCTTATAATCAAGGAACCCAGATATATCAGAAGCTTTCCTTTAACATTCACTGTTCATGTTGCACAAGATAGTCACAGCAATAACATTTGATGATGATGAAAAAAATAGAAGCCAAATTTAAGATGGTGAATAAGAATCCTTTGTGGTTATAATTATCATTCTTAGTCTAAAACTGTTTCTGTTGTGCATCAATCTGTTTTATTGGCCTCTAATTTTATGTATCATTCCTTTAGGCAGAAAATTTTTTTCTTGTGAAATGACTTAGATTTTTGAGAATAATTTCTCTGATGTTTATATATATGTGGAAATTCTGTTTAACATCTTCCATTTAGAACTATTAATAAATTACTATAGTCAATATCTTTTTTCAGAACTTTTCTTATAATGAAAGAAGTCCTCTTTAGTCTGTAATAAAGTTCAACATCTACTCAGTTGTTAAGCTCTCTACAGATAACCATGGATAATTAGAATTGATTTGTAAAAATCTGGAATTTTTTTCTCTCTTGCTACTGGACTTTGTTGGTAATATATAGAAATGCCAAAGGTGTACATGGCTCTATTATATATCCTGCAACTAGGACTAGCATTGTTAATTGTTTTTCAAGTAGCCTTTTAGTTGATTCCCTGAATAAACCATCATGCTACCATCATGCTATCTGCAAAAAGTGATTTTCTTTCATCATTGCCTATTCTAATTCCTAATGATTTATAAAAATCTGAATACTTATTGAATCCTTTAGCTAATATTTTCTTATTTTTGATGTTTAATTGATGTTATTTTCTCCATTTATTTGAAAATTTTTGTACAAATCATGTCTTTGTACTTTGTATTCTTTACAGTACCTAACACAATGCTGTACACATAATTAATACTTAATAGATATGTGATGGTATGATTTTTACTCCCTAATTATTTTATTTGTTATGCAGGACAGAATTAACTAAAAGTGTCGTGCTTCCTGAATTAATAGAACTAGCTAGAGATGAGAGCAGCAGCGTACGACTTGCAGCATTTGAAACTTTAGTTAATCTGCTTGAAATGTTTGATGCAGGTAAATTCTTTTGTTTGCATGCATACATAATTGTTTTTGTGTATCTACATACATAACTTGTTTTTCCTTCTATGATATAAATAATAACATATTTGAAGTAAATTATTCGCAACTCCTCAAATGGGTAAAACATCAATATTCCCTCATCTTATTTAGCAATACATGTAATACACTATCCTTTAAAATAGTCTTTCCAAAGTGTTTTATGTGTCTCACAATAGTTCTCTGAAATAAATGCAAGTTTTATTATCCTTATTTTATAGGTGAGGATTCAGAAGCTCAAATTAAGTAATTTACCAAAAGCTACACCTAGGAAGTAGTAGTGGTGGAAGTAGGACTGAAACCCATGTTTTATAATTCCTAGTCTAAAGGTCTTTCTATTAGATTGCATGCCCTTTATTTCCCTTGACATTGATGGAACTTGTCATAAGTTGACTGCTTTCAGCTTTACTTCATTTATATCTTTGTTTATGTGTGTGTGTGAAGCACATATGTACAAACATATAGCAAATGTTTATATGATCAATGAAGAAGTTGACTAGTTACTTAGATGTGAAATTTCAAATAATTATGATTTACAGAATGTAATTATTCACTGGTTGTAAGCCAATGAAACAGTGTTTAAGAAATTTAAAAATAATTGTTTTCAGTGTAGTTTTTTCTTTATGCTACTTTCTGCATTTTCATTTTAATTAGATACATAGTAAGTTGTGCTATTTTCACCTACATCCTAAGTCATATGACATGATGTCAAAGCATAATCTCACCTTGGAAAAAAATTTTTAAAAAATAGAAATATATGTGCTCCTTCGCAGATTCCTCTGGAAACTAGTAAAATGTACTGAAAATATGGAAGATTTTGCTTTTGGAATTAACCATGATACCTATAGTTGTCCAGGATTGCATCTGTTCTTGAATAGTGGCACATTTTGTAATGTTGTCAGTGTTGACAGCAATGGATGCAGGCTTTACTGCCACTGTCAGCGGCATTTTACTGCCTGGGCTATTAATCATCCTATCAACAACATTAATTGTATATAGTATGCAAAGCCAATTTCATAAAGCATATAGGAAGACTAGAAGAGTGAAACCCAAGCAGCTTTGCCTTGCTACAATTTTACTGCAGGTGTTGCCATTTTACATTTATAAATATTAAGCCATAGCTTTCTTTCCATAAAAAATAGTCAAGGAGAAGACAGTTGATAGGCAGATCAATATGGCAGGTATTAGTAATAAGACAGTTCACTCAAGCATTATGAAGTGTCAACTGAATGCAAGCTCTTAAAGAGGATTGAGGAAAAGAAGAGGATAAAATAACAATGATTAAGTATAGTAAGTTTTTTATTTCCAGGTCATTGCAATGTGGTTGTTTTAGAGGTAGCCATAGCATAGCAAATAAAGAGCCAGGAAGACCTGGTTTCTGATGGCTCTCCTCATACATTTACTAGCCCTATGCACTAATGAAATCATAGATCCAACCCTTGCCTCTTCATCTCGTTGAATATTGAAATATTAAGGAAGTTAATGAAGAAACAACTTTAATTTAGCTACATCTGTTCAGCTGCTTTACTGATTTCCAATGAAACAAAAGTCAATTTTATTTTAAATATATAACATCTATATAGAATTGAAGTACTTTCAGGATTGCCTTCCCAATTTCCCCTCACATGTTTTTTCTGTTGATAGCTTACTATAAAGTCTTAGCAACCAAAATTAGGATAAGACTATATTTTACAAAGTGGAAATACAGCTGCTATTAGGATAGTACTTTAAACTTAAGAATTTTACATAAAATTTTTAGCTATGTAGAAAAGTGGGTTTTTTCCCTTTTATTTTTAAAGTTCTCAATAATAGTAAGCCTTGCTTTAGAGAAAACGATGGTCAGAATAGTCAAAGCAGCTTATTTTAAAATAAAGAAAAATTTTCCCTATTAAGAAGCACCTGTTTTCTTAATTTGAATGCATGTCTGATATGTAGAAAATAACCATTTATTTAAAATAACAGGTGGTTACTCTGAGTCTGTTAATAATTAATGCTTGACTATTTTGTCTAATGGCTTGTAATGAACATAAGGAGCTGACTTATGATAATCAGTGTAAAACATCACCTAATTTAGCTATGAATGCATGTTAGATTTTGTGATTGCATTTTTCCTGCTTTATTTTGTTAAATTAAATTCTTTTTTAACCTGACAGGTGAGATTGAATTAAAGTTTCTTATATTTTGCTTTACATTGAATGCTTAAAATGACCAGCCCCTGAGTTGACTATTTTTACAAAATTACAAAAAACATGAGACTTGTCTTTGATATATCTCATCTTTTCTGTATCACTCTTCTTCCAACT
Source organism: Myrmecobius fasciatus (assembly GCA_023553655.1). Classification (NCBI taxonomy): domain Eukaryota; kingdom Metazoa; phylum Chordata; class Mammalia; order Dasyuromorphia; family Myrmecobiidae; genus Myrmecobius; species Myrmecobius fasciatus. The sequence goes on from JAJPUD010002004.1 coordinate 240,819, forward strand.
GCCACCATTGGAATAGGCAGGCCAGCCTCTCTGAAGCAACAAGTCAACATGAATGAGAGACTGGTGGTGGTATGTACCAGGCAAGTCGAACCACAGCAATGGACACTTATCTTCATTGCTCTCTCCCTTCAAATTAGGATGAAAGTAGTCCAGTATCCTGACCCAGGAACCTTGGGAATAACAGTCTCCCAAAGATCACTGTCCCTGCTTCCAAGCCAGAGCTATCATTGAGGGGAGCAATAACCATGAAGAAAGGAATACTTTTCTTGTCACTAACTGGTGAATAATTGACTCTGTTCAGCAGGCATACCCAAGAACCCCTAAAAGGGGAACCCTCCCATAATCCTCAGGTCCTACTACCAGTTCAGCCCCCATAGACATCATCTCAACTATCTTAAGATAGTTAATGAGTAATTATTTATTCAAAACCATAACTCATGAGAGTCCATCAACATGCTTATTTTTTCTCTAGTCATCCAGAAAACAATTAATCTCAAAGGAAAGACACTTAGCAAAAAAAAAGTACAGTAAGAAAAGAAAGAACAAAACATTCCTCCAATTAATATGGATCATTTTCTCCTATAAATGTATTTTACAATCAAAAGTGAGAATGTGTAAGGATTACTTACAAGAAACATGTATATAGGAAACACAGTATTGATAAACACATTGTGGAAGAGCACAGAGTCAGACACAGTTGAAAAATAACTGAACAACAGTTACCTCATAGACTTGGGAGATTCTCTTGGGTATAGGCCTTTTTTGTTTTGTTTTTCTAGTAAATTTATTTATTTTTAATACATATTGCTTTATGAATCATTTTGGAAGAGAAAAAATGAAAGGAAAAGGGAAAAACCATTGGAGAGATTTAAAAAAAAAACAGAAAAAAGAAGTGAACATAGTATGTGTTGATGTACATTCAATCCTCCTTAGTTCTTTTTCTGGATGCAGATGGCATTTTCTGTCCCAAGTCTATTGCTATTGCTTTGGAAGCAGGAAGCAACTCTTGTGGAGATAGGGCCTGACAACTATTTCTGAGGGTGCTAGAGCCCCTGCTTCCTTAACAGCCACAACTACTGAAGATTTGTAAAATAAAATTCTTGCTACCAAAATCTTTGGCATTATCAAATGATTCAATATCAGAAATGGATATTATCAATATATATGACATTAAATTATATATATGTATGTATGTGTGTATATATATATATTTTACCACCTGCTTTGCTTGGGAACCTTTTCATCTGACTTGCAACTGGAAATTATGTTTGCTCTATACCATTAGAATATGAGCTTTTTTGATAGCAGGGACTCTTTTCTATTTGTATCCCAAACACTTAGGACAGTGTTTTGTACATAATAGTCTATAAATGCTTATTTACTTATTTATTTAATTCCTTTATTTGATCTTTCTTCCTTTCCATCCCCTTGGATATTCTGGATGCTCAGTTTCCTAATCATTCTCAATTATTAAAATATACCTAGCTTATCTCACATTCTGTTAATATTTCAGATGATTGAATCCTGGTTTTTAAAAATTAGTCATCCTTAACATCTGAACTAATATTGAACTACAATAATATTGTAATGCAGTTTCCCTCTTAATTAGAATCTGCATTTAGATCATAGCTTTTAAGACCTTGCCAAAGGAATTTCAGACATTGTGGGAGGACCAGAAGGTATGGAAATATGGGGCAACTTGTATATAATTTACTTTGTTTTAAGTATGTTCTTGAGTAAATCAAAGAAAATTTGACAATACTGAAAGTCAGAAAATATGAAGATTAATTCAGTAAATATTAAATACGTATAAATAAATACAAATTTCAACATACAGAGGATTGTTCTCACTCTAAGAAAGTTGTACAAGTTATATATCACATGGTCATTGTCTTCATCTAATTTATAATATAGTAGATAATGAAAATAATAAAGGTAACTAACAGTAGAGTTCAAGAAAGACAAAGTTAGAATGGTACCTTATAGTGTAAAGGAGGTTGCTATTCAGATTGCGATTCAAATGCAGGTTAAATTAGATGGCTTGTAGGGTTACTTTTAACTCTGAGATTCTGTGATGTCATATATAAGCAAAGTTGAGAATAACTATGTATGAGCACATCATAAAAAAATATAAGTGATACAGTGATCCATAAGAGCAATATAACTCATTACTAACAATAATAATAACTATAATCCCCTTAAAGCCCATCCTGTCATCCACATCATAAGGGGAAGCAACAGCAAAGTAAGGAAAAGGCAGTCAGACTGTTGAATATCAAGGACTACTCCGGTTTTGGTAAAAGCCTGTGAGAGATCCTGAAATTAGCCTGGCTTACCACTGATTGGATTCACATGTACACACTTTGCCCACCCTACCCCACCCACCAACCAAGTAGATATAGCTGTTTCTCTGAATCTAAAAAATAGTTATGTTACTATAGGGTTGCTGGCTGATCCTATATTAGCTTAACATAGAAGATAGCAGAGCATGTGGCCCTATTTTGAGTTCTTGGTACTACAAGAAGTCAAGATATATTAGAACAAATCAGAAAAAGCAACATCTTCCCTGCTGGAAATGCTTTCTTGCAGATAGTGACCTTTAAATCAGACAAACCACCAGTACATGCGAATTGAACTGAAGGTTTCAAGATTCTTAACAAAGTCAGAAACAGATTTTTATCAATGATAGGCAGACATCATACTATTTCTTGTCAATTTATTCTCAGCTCTGTATTGTCACAATATATTGCAGATGAGTGCAGCTTAATGTAAGAAATAGCTTCATTCCTTTGCCTGCATAGATGAAATAGAAATTAATGAAACTGAGGAATTACTCAGATCTAAAGAGAAAAATATGAATAATTTGAAAATACTGAAAATACTTAACATAAACTCCAGAATTGCTATCTGATTGATAATGGATAGTGAAAGTAATGATGACGTCTCAAATGATTTTGAGAAAATGAACTGTTGTAAAATGGAATTTCAAAGAGTTCTGAGTTTGATGGTGTGAAACCAGCTATCCCAAAAACAGAATATTTTTAAAAATCTGATATATGTTATACTCTATAGAATTAGAGATTATAGATGCTATAACCATCTCCTTTGATATTTCACAAGAGCATAAAAATATTTTAAGAACTGCACACAGTAATACATGCCTAAATGGTTGTCATGGAAAGGAGAGTAAGAGAAAAACTGGAACTATTTAAGAATATTCCTAGGGATAGACATCATGTATAATTATGACAGAAATAGCTTGAGAAAACTATTAAAGAGAAGGATTAGCAGTAGGTTTGTCAAGAAGAAGAAAAGAAAGAAAGGATCTATTGAAGCATTTTTTAAAATATGGACAAAAGAAAACTAACATAAGACTAGAACAAAATGAAAACAGGGCAGCTTTGAAAGTTATATACTGAATTATGTTCTTTAAAGAAAAAAAGCTGTATAAAATAGAGATTCGTGATTTCATGTGAAATCTTTTTCTGTTTTATTTTGTTAATGGAAATTATAATTTAATTTAATATTTTTCATGCTCAGAATTTTTAAAAGAAAAAAAGAAAAACTTATGAAGACTGAAGAAAGGCATTAGACATTGAAAGATTACATCAATATTTAGCTAATAGACACAGCAGAAAACTTAAACAATATGTCATCCTGTTAAAGGCAAAGAAAAGGAAATATAGAATGTAATAAAGATTTCAAAAGAAAAGCAGAAATTTCTAATACTCTTTAATCCTCAACTAAGATGGAAAACTAAAAATGGTTTTGAAAACAACATGAAGAATGAAATAAATGGCTCAACCTCAATCCATATTTACTTTAAAGCCTTGAAAAGCAGAGAAATTAGAAGAGAGGAAGATTTCTCCTTGTTGCTCCTTTTCTATCCCCAAAAGAAGACGACGTTAAAAAAATTTGTGATCATTTATGTGGTTGAAAGAAGTCCTAAACAAAAAAAACACTAGTTAGATGAAAGATAAAACTGAAAGCTTCCATACTATTGGCATGATTAGTGTCAAAACACTTATGTCAGGAAGATAACTGAAACTCTTCCTTCCAAAAATGCAGTATGCCAGGATAAATCTGTACTTCTTGGCTCGTATTCTTCAAAATGGTATTACAAATTACTTAGAAAAGAACTTTATTAGCTTCCTTGGTGATTCGAGCCTGATGTTATCTCTCACAGAAGGGATTACGTACTGATGATACCAAGATGAGGATGTCAGTGACTCCTACATATATGCTAATTATGTGTTTATGTGTTTTATATACCAAGCATTCACAATTTATATTATGCAAAAAAACTCTATTTACCAAAAAAAAAATTATATTGTATGAGGAGGGGAAAAAAAGTGCTGAAAAGTCACAGAGCAATTCCTTATTGATTTGGTGATACCTAAAAGTATCATAGCATTTTTACTGCCTTTATTATTTATTATTACAAGCCTTTAGGTCAGTTCTGTACTTATAATAGTCTCATATTGCAAATATATAAAATAGGTCCAACTGTAGTAAGAGCAAGAGAGTTTTTGATGTCCACATATGTGTCTAAGCTGAAAAGAGTACAGCTAGCGCCTGAAGACAATGCAAGGTTTAGATAAGACACAGTTAAAATATATTATCTAATAGAGGGTTGTATGCAGATAGCTAGAATACAAACTAATACATGATAAGATACATAAGACAAAAATAAAATATTATATACAGTCCCAGGAGAGAAAGTTCATTAGCAAATGGAAATATCCAGTCAGGCTGCTTGGAGAAGATGACATTTATTCAATTCTGTTTTTTCATGAATTTATACATTCTTTCCCAAAAAATCATAAGATCATGAAAGGGAGGGAAATGTCTTTTATTTTAAACTATTCAGGGTTTTTTTTTCAAGAATTAGATATTTTTTATTATTTTAATTTATAATCATTGTAAAATCTCCTGTTTGAATTGTCTTTAAAATGGAACATCAATGTATGTTCACAGTGGTTGAAGTAAAATTGTGCCTAGAAGTAAAGAGAGGGTGTATATATTTTGGAAATTCTTCTGACTTATAGGATAATTAAGTAGTGTGGTTGGTTTCATGAATATTGAACTTCTGTGTATTTTTCAATATATATGAAAAAGTAAATTTAAAGCATCTATTTTGTTTCTTTTTTTTTCCAGATGACAGAAGTCAAACTATACTTCCTTTAGTAAAATCATTTTGTGAAAAATCTTTCAAAACAGATGAAACGATTCTTCTTTCTTTATCTTTACATTTAGGGAAACTATGCCACGGATTGTATGGTATGATGACATAATCACAAGGATTTTAATAGTAGAATAAAGTTTTTATTTTTCTCAAGTCTTCTCCTATTTAGACATTACATTTAGAATTATTATTTTGTAATTTCATTGTAAATTCATTCCCCCACACCTCCCCGGTCTTATTAGAATAAAAGCAGGATAAGAACTTGTCCCAAGATGTTCAATCTGAACTCCATCTAATGAGAATAGCAAGAATAAGAATAATGGCTCACATTGACATTACACTTTACAATCTGAAGCATTTTGTATAGATGATCTCTCCCAACAACCCTGTGAAGTAGTAGGAAGAATGGAGTTTTGTAATCCCGTTTTACAAGGTTTTTATTTTACCTTGCTGACCCTTATGTATAAAAACAGGGATACTAAAATGCACAGCTTCTAAAGTAGATAATGAAGTAAAGACTTGTACCTAGGCCTCTGGACTGCAAGTACTGGTTTTTTTTCCACTGAACCCTATTGCTTCTCTCATAATCACATGGACATTGGAGGATAGTATTGTATCCACCAATTGTGGAAATAAAAGATGGAGGAATTAGGAGAGACTACATTTTAAAAGTGATTTTATTATTAAATGAATTTGGCTTTGTTATAACACTTCAGTCTCTCCTTAAACAAAGCTCAGTGATATGCATTTATTTTTTACTTGAATTGTCAGAATTTTTTGGATATAGTATCATTGCGATATTTAAGCTCCTATGGTCTAGTACTCTCAATACTTGTATTTGTATACTGAGCTAAGTATACTGCTTGGCAGAGTTAAGTGCTCACCTCTCTCTGTCTCTCTTCCTCCCTCCCTCTCTTTCCCACACTCCCTTTCTCTTCTCCCCAGTTATAGGATTATTACTACTAATATTGGCCATTTATTAATTTATCCTTAACATTTTATGTGATATAACAATTATAAAAATACTTGCTGTCATTAAGGGATTTGTGCTTTTTAATAAAAATAAACTCACATGATCCTTTAGTTGTCTTTAGTCACTATTTCTTAGCATGCCATTTTTTCTTTATTAACTTGTTACAACCACTGCTATGATTATTGTATTTTTGTCTTGTTTTTTTTTTTGTTTGTTTTTTGTTTTTTTCACTTTTTCTCATTTGTTTTTAATTAAAAAATGAAGCAGTATTCCTGTTTCTATTTCAGGAATTTTGACTCCAGATCAGCACTTGAGATTCTTGGAGTTTTATAAGAAACTCTGCACATTGGGTTTACAACAGGAAAATGGGCATAATGATAATCAGATTCCACCTCCAAATCAAGAGCAGGAAAAGAGATATGCGTCAGTGCGAAAAAACTGTGCTTACAACTTTCCAGTAAGTTAATCATTTTCCAATCAAAAGAAATATATAATTTAATGACTTTTTTTAAAAAATCTGTGTATTATAAACTCCTTACCATAGTTTACATATTATTCTTTGCTCTCTCTGACTATTCGGGGGAAAAAGATTTCTTTTTGTTGCTACCTTAATGTGATTCCAAAGAAGTGATGGCTGTGTAAATATTATTTCAAATTCAAAACCATTAAAACTTAATTTTCCATTAAGATTTGATATGTTTCCTTTCTTTTCACTGTTTTCAAACAGGCCATGATTATTTTTGTGGATCCTAAGAACTTTCACATGGAGCTTTATTCCACATTCTTCTGCCTTTGTCATGATCCTGAAGTGCCAGTCAGACACACTATTGCTATTTGCTTCTATGAAGTAAGTCCAAGGATTTTATATAATTTTACTTTGATGCAGTTCGTACACAGATTAATACCTAATTTTTGTGAGAATTGTACTTTCTGCCTTGTCTTTGTTTTGAGTCCTGATCTGTGCATATAGTTACCTGACAGCACCTTATAGTGTTATAGAGTGGGCCAGAGGCCCAGAGTTCAAATGATTTCACTGTCAGAAGACAGGGTGTAGCAAAGACTGGATTTGAAACCAGGTTTTCCTTAATTCAAGGCTGATACCTGCCTACTTCCTCACACTCCTTCCCTAAAGTGTTTCTACCTATGGTCTCTAGGCTATGACTATCTTCTGTTCTTTCATGTTCAATTCCTAAGTACTGGGCTGAGTGACTCACTATTTTATCTTTATTATGAGTGTGCTCACACATTATCTATTAACATCAGTTTTTGATGGTGTTGGTTTTTTACTAGGCCTGTAAGTACATCATTAGTGAACTCTTGGGAAGGATTTTCCTCTGCATCATACAACCAGATGTATCAGAAGTGAGACTGGAACCCAAGTCTTCCCAGCTCTAAGGCCAGTGGCCTATCTACCTCACTCTCAACCTCGTGTTAATAAATTAAGGATAGGGAGATTTCATAGTAAAGGGAGCTTCCAAATGAGGAAGCTTCCTCTTCTGAGGCAGGTGGGCTCTCCTATTTTTAAGGCACTGAGAGAGATGTGAACAGGAACTTTAATCAGTCTCTTCTACCTCCATTGGCACAAGAGTTAGGCCAAGCCTGGGACTGTCTTGATTAGAGTAATCTAAGACAGAAGCAGGTTCATTCTCAACTAAGCCCCTCCCTAACTCTTCCCTAACTTATCTTAATTCCTCTCTAATACTCTAGACCCCACCCTTACTTTTATCCCCCTCTTCTCTCTGACTTTAAAGGTTGGCTTCACTCAAAATGTGTTGCTTAATTGTATATGATTTAGCCTTGCTTAATCATATTGCATTTAGCCCATGAGAAGTTTCATATTAATAAATGGCGTCCTTTGTGGTTATGATAAATGTCTGTCTCATGTGAGTTTGTCACTCTCATGCCTGGTACCTGGGTACTTTATTTATCTGATATTTCTTCAAGATGATCAGGGACTTGGTGGGGGCTCATGTTGACAATATGTATCATCCTGACTTCAAGGACAGTTAGCCACACTATGTACTGCATTATAACTCTGTGCTATACTTCTTTCTAATATATCAATAGAACCATGTGATTGTTTTTGTCACATGCAATATTATATGTCCATAAAATTACAAATTCTGGGCTAACCAAACTGAAACAAATATAAAATTAAGATGCCCATCATTTAATTTTATATTAAATTAATTTAAAAGGATTGTATTATATTGTATATATAATTATATTATTATATCTGTGTAATTTGTTGAAAATAGTAATTAAGGTTTTTTCTCTTGTGCTTTATTTCTTTATTAATAAATATTGAGTAGGCATTCATTTTACATTCTTATTATTACATTTAAATTGTTGTCTTATACTACTTTAAATTGTCATTAATATTAAATTTTTTGGAGTTCATATTTTGATTTCTTACAATAAAACTATATATAGCATTAGCAGTTTGTAAAATTTTGTCCTATGAATTGGCTTCCATTAGATCTTTTCTTATGGGAATATTGAAATTGTTAAATCCTTTCCCTTTTCATTTATATTGGTCAAAACATTCTTATATTTTAAAATTATAAGTGGCAGTATAGTGTACTTGAACTTGAACGTGGCACTGCATCTTCTTCCTCTGAATATATGGTCAACTATCATCCATACCTAAAATGTAAACCTTTCTTTTCTTTTTTTTAATAGTATTTTATTTTTCCAAATACATTCAAAGATAATTTTCAACATTGACCTTTGCAAAACCTTGTATTCCAAATTTTTCTCTCTCTTGCTCCCTTCTTCCCCCCCAAGATAGCAAGGAATTTGGTATGTTAAACATGCACAATTCTTCTAGACGTATTTCCATATTCATCATGCTGCACAAGAAAAATTGGATTAAATGGGGAAAAAACACAATAAAGGAAAATAAACAAACATTAACAACATAGGTGAAAATACTATGTTGTGATCCACATTCAGTCCCCATAGTTCTCTGTCTGGATGCAGATGGTTCTCTCCATCTTAAGTCTATTGGAACTGGCCTGAACCACCTCATTGTTGAAAAGAGCCAAATTGGCACTTTGGCCATCACAGTTGATCATTGCAGAATCTTATTGTCACTGTGTACAGTGTTCTCTTTCTTTTCTATACCTCTTAGAGTCCTTGTTTACTTTTAAGACTTAGTTTAGATAGCATCTCCTCTGAAGTATTCTCATATCCTTCCAATTGTTAGTGCTCTCCCTCCTCAAATTACCTTTTATTATTACTTGCATAGATATTGTACTTTTCTCTCCCAAGTATAATGAAAGTTCTCAGGTTTCAAGGATTTCTGTTTTTATTCTCATATGCCCAGTACCAAGCAGTGCTTTATAGTAGTCAGTACCTTAATAAATATTATTTGAATCAAGTTGTGGAGGAGAGATACCATGTGGGATGCTGTGGGCCTTAACATCTTTTGGAGCAATTCTGATTGTACATATAATGCAAACAGTATGTGTAATAAATGTCCAGAAAAGGGTAGAGATTATTTCTAGATAAATGCCCTAAGGCTAATATGCAGTGCTATAATATATTTAGATGAGAAGGAAATCATATTTAGCTTGAATAATTAAGGAAGATTTTAGTAAATAGAGGTTATTTAGGAATAAAAAGATCTTTCCATTCAATCACTTGTTCCTGTAGCTAATACTAGGGAGCACAGAAGAATTTGCTCAATGTTATTGCCATTTTAATATATTATAGATAGAGTATTACTGAATATTTGGAGCAGGTTGGGGTCCTAAAGTGGCTTTGAGACATGTGTGAGATTCCCAATGTCTTATTAACATCACTTGGATTTATCTGATGTTCATATTCCCTCCACTTTCATTATTTCTTCCATATACTGACAATACATAATGACAGTATATTTTGATCCGTTGAGTGGATCAAAATGTTTTCTCAGTGCTTGGGATTATAAGTAAAACTTGAAAGAGGACCATGTTGCAGTTATGTCTGCAAAATTAGTCTCCCATTTTCCTTTATAGTAAACTTATTTTTATGATCAAGAGGACACTCATGTATAAATTGTTAAAATATCATTTAGGATAGATAAAAGTCATATAATTATTTTTATATGACAATAACCTTTATGTTTCTAGTATTCTAATATTTGTTTTTATTGATAACAGGTGTCTAAGCTTCTTAGTTCTGGAGTGTATTTAATATATAAAGAATTAATTGCACTATTACAGGATGAATCACTGGAGGTAATTTGTATTTTTTGTTTTTGCTTCTTTTATATTAAAACAAAATTTTCTATTCTCTGGTTGGTATACAGATAGTTTCAGTTCCTAATCTAAATCTTGACAGTTAAGTGAATAGTCTCAGAAGTCTTCCTCTGTAAGGAATGAAAAATGAAAGGCAGATGCAGATACCTTTAGTGATTTCATTTTTAGGCTGTTTTTAATTGAACTCGATTTTTTCTGAGTGGACTACTGGTCTATAAAGGTTTTATGGTTCAATTTATCAATACCTGGCATTGAGACTTTTACCCAAATGACAAAGACTGACAAGTTGGGATGATTGTAAGCATTTGGCAAGGTAGAATACTGGAGCTCTGAATTTTAGAATTTCTAGTGTAAGTGCAATTAGTAATGGGCTTTAAATTTAAAAAAAAAAATTAAATACTTGCTAAGCACAGATGTTAATTTAATATATCTTCACATAAGTCTCTTAGGGGGAATTATACTTTCCTTACCTTTTCACAGTTCAGATAGCCAAAGCAAGGAAGTCAAGCGATGTCTCTGCAGCCTCACAAGAGGGTGACAAAATTAAAATAAAAAAAATAAAAAAAGCAGAATCCAAGAATTTTGGTTTGTAAACAATAATTGTTTCTGTGTAGGCAATGGGCTATTAAAATAGTTGGTTGAATTAGGAAAATATTAACATTATGAGAGCATTATTATAATTCTAATATGTCTCTTAAAAGGTCTTAGATGCACTTGTAGATCATCTCCCAGAAACCCTAGAACTTTTGACTACTGGTGGTGAAAGCAGTGTTCAAGAAAACAAGGTAATTCATTAGAACTTAACTTAAATCATTTTCCTCTTTTTTGAAATGTTATTGTATGCTTGTTGATTGAATTCTTAATTGTTTTTCTTGGAATTGTATTCATGTAATTCCAGTTTTTGAATAATTCTTAGAGAACTATAACAATGAGGCTGACAACTTCATATTTGGAAAGTGTTACTTGCTTATACTATTGAAGCGAGATCTCCAATAATAATTAAAACTTATTGTCATTAAGTTTTATTGGGATGGACCTACCAAGGAAAGTAAGAATGAAAGCTTTATTTGATAGCTTGGTATCCATGTTCTTTATTTAAATTGTGATTTACCCCATGATTTGGTTCTGGACAAATGATTGTGTCTGCAAACTAAATTTCCTTCTAAAATTTGAAGTGAGGAAAATGAAAGGTTTTACCTTTACTTTTATCAAGTGCTGCATTGACTTTTTTCAACAATTCAATGGAAACCTCACCTTAAATCTGTTGATCTCCTGTCTTTCAGTTATTGGCTGTACCCGACTTGATTCCAGCTCTGACAGCAGCAGAACAGCGTGCAGCAGGCTCTTTAAAATGGAGAACCCACGAAAAGATACTGCAAAAATATGCCTGCCTGCCCCATATCATATCAAGTGATCAGATTTATTATCGTTTTTTACACCGAATGTTCACAATCATGATGACCAATGTGAGCCTGCAGTCATTTTCTTTCTATTTTCTTTGCCTTTATTTTGAGATCCTGAGAGTTTTGGGCATGCCTGGCTCCCTTTGAGCTCAGATTGAAATGCCCTTCCCTCGTCCCAAGTGGACTTGGTCCTCTTTAACCCCTAAATTTCTCTGTGCTGCGTCCCTGTTTTCTCCCTCATTCAGTGAAGCATATACTGAAATGCCCAGGTGAGAGAAAATATAGGACAGCCAAAATAATTGGATTTTAAGAGCGTTTATTAGCTGGCCAGCAACTGAACCCCACCAGTGCAAGACTATAGGGGGTCAGTCCTGAGGAGTTTTAGGGACATGTATTTATGGGAGAAGATCACAAGAATGTTTAGAAACATTTATCACATTAAAAATTCCTTTCCCAGGCAGGTGGCAAAGTGTAACAGGGAGGCAACTTTTAAGTTCTATATTCCTCAAGTAGTCAAGATCTTTGGTTATAGATAAGGATGAGGCAGTACATCTGGAGGCTGTGTGGGCCAGTGTTTGGAAACAGGAATTATCACCTGCATTGGGGAGTGAAAAGCTGGCGGTACAGTTCTTCAGACAGAGTTTACATAGAGATGACATTCTCACAGTCTAATGAATGCCCAAGCAGTTTCAGGGGCAGCATCCATTTTACCCACAGTCTCCATTTCAATACTTTTGCTGGAGGAGAAAATAAAAATTCAAAACTTACTCTTAACCTACTGTCATATGTTTGCATGTCAAGAGAGAGCAGTTATTCTGGCCTTTGAGTATGCCTAGGTCTTTTCTGGTGAAGTTTGTCAGGGAGTCATCAGCTGCAGCTACTAAACTAGTGATGTTAGCAACAATCTCTTTTAGAATGGCTTTCAAGGGCTACACTGCTTGAGGAAAATGTCCTCATCTCAGTCATGCTTCCTCCTATGAGATATCCTTTTATTTGGGGGGGGGGGGTAGGAGTGGGGAGGACAGAACCAAAAAACTAGCTACAAAATATTGCTTATGCTAAAAATCCTAGTTCATCTCCTAAGAGAAACTTTATTGTTAGATTCAAAGGTAGATTTAACAGGGTGTTTTATTCTATTACTCTTCTTCCAGGATGGATTATACACAAAGGTAGCTGCCTACCCTTTTCATTTGACACTCTATGTAGAACTTAATTTGTACATGTAGATAGTTTATCTAACTTTTAACCCTTTTTTACTACCCAAAGTGAAATAAAAGAGAAAATATGAAAAATTTTATTCTAGCTTAAAATGCTTTTACTTAAACTTAATAGCATTTTCACCAATATGCATTTTCAAATTTGCTTTTCTAAACCATGGTGAATATCCTCCTCTTGCCCTCAACAAATTTAAAACAACATATAGACCAGAATATAACAGAATGGAACTGACTTGTGCAAAATGAAACTAGGCGGAAATATTTAGTGACAGGTGGTACTGCTTTAGTGAAGTAAAAACATTCCATTTGAGAGATTACCTGTTATGGGTGACAGAAGTTTTTTAAATGAACTATTATTATTTAAGTTGGAGGAATTGGCCTTAGAGATAGTGATTATATTTTTCAAGTAATAGAATACGAATTTTAAACAATTGCTTTTTGAAACTTAACATATAATTTTACTATGCTAATTTATAGCTTTTTTGTATTTCATTCTATGATACCAGTACCCTTTTAAATTCTTTAGAAAACTTAGACTTTGTAAATATAACAAAGTTTTTCCAAAGTGCCTTTCATTGTTGAATATCTTACCAACAAGTAAAATAGATTTTTAAAAAAATTTTGCTAGTAATGATTTTGCATTTTTAATTATGTGAAACTACTTAAAATGCTCTGTACATTAACTCTAACAAAGCATAAATCTTCATTTGGTTTGGAATTTTTGGAAAGATTTTCACCATATTTTTTGAAAAACATTGGAGAGTTGGATCATTATTCCAACACTTCCATCTTAGTAACCATGGAAAGTTTACTTAATTGACTAGATTTTAGTTTCCTCATCTGAAAAGTAGAGAGATTAGAGTAAATGAATGAAGTGCCTGAAAACTAATACTCCATAAATCTGTGAAATACTGCCAATTACTATTAGGCACAATTTACTGAATATGATAATAGTCTAATTTATAGAAGGCATTATAGAGAGACAGTTAATATATTAAGCACAGTTGAGGCTAGGATTGGCTGCTGAAAATGAGTAGCTGATAAATTAAGATTATGGTATTCTCTATGTACTGATTAACATTAGACTTGTTTAACTTCCTTCCCTTGTTTCTTAAAGAATGTCTTACCTGTACAAAAGGCAGCATCTCGAACTCTTTGCATTTTTCTACGGTATAATCGTAAACAAGAACAGAGACATGAGATCATTCAGAAATTAATTGAACGTAAGTTGTCATTTTCATTTTTTTTTGCTTTAAAAAGATAAAATACTGTATGCTATGTTAAGATACTATTTAAATGTAGAAATCAGTAAATTAATTGTGTAGGGATACTTATATTTGTATGGATTGATTATATAATGTGCTTGTTTAATGTATTGAATCTTATAAGTATAGCTAAGGACTGGCCAATGTCCCCAATTTGTAAATCACTTAGAATAGTGTCTTGCACAAAGTACATACTAAATAAATGCTTTTTCCCTTCCTTATCTGAATTAAGACTTCTACCTTCTTTAGAATTTTCATATGAAAAACTATCTGCTAAAATAGATATGTTTTTAAACTTTTTTTTGATCTAGATCTGTAATATCATTAATATAGAGAATTCTTGGTGAAGAAACTCTATATACCCATGCAGATTAGCAAGTGATCTACAATTTATATTCTTAAGGAGTTTCCTGGATTAAGGGAATTGCCTAGAATCACACAACTAGTATGTTACAGGCAAGTTTTGAATCATATCTTACAGACTTAGAGGTCAACTCTGTCTCTGTAACTCACAGTTTATCTTTTTAAATGTTATATGAAAATTAAATACACTTTAAAAAGACATACATGTTTTAATTTTTTAAGGAGTATGACCAAATCAATCTGTTAATTAAACAATTATACCATAGGTAGCAATGTTTTTCAATCCTTCTCATTCTCTGTTGCTGAACCATCAAACTGTTCCCATCTACAAGGATGTATCCTGGGCCATCTTCTTTTCTCTCTGTAGCTTTTTTTCTCTTACTAATTTCACCAGTTCTCAAAGCACTCAATTATTATCTTTATATAGATATAGAATATAGGCTCTTATATAGATGCACAAATATAGGCTCTTCAATCATATATTGAGCCCTAATCTCTTTACTTTTTCATAAAATTACAAATAGA
The DNA here is from genome assembly GCA_023553655.1 of Myrmecobius fasciatus. Taxonomy (NCBI): domain Eukaryota; kingdom Metazoa; phylum Chordata; class Mammalia; order Dasyuromorphia; family Myrmecobiidae; genus Myrmecobius; species Myrmecobius fasciatus. The sequence goes on from JAJPUD010002004.1 coordinate 255,994, forward strand.
TCAGAAAAATATAATAATTATAGTTGTCAGAACTAAAAACTATATATGAAAGATAGAAGTTGTAAAAACAGATCTAAGCTTGATGTCAGTAAAAGTTTTCTAACAATTAGAGATGGCCAAAAGTGAAATGGGCAACTTTAGTAGGTTCCCCTTAATTGGGCTCTTCAGTCAAAGGTTCTATGACCACTTGTCAAGTTTGTTATGAAGATACCTTTCATATGCGGGTTTAACTAAATAGTTCCTCAGATTGCTTCTGCCTCTAAATTCTCTGATGCTATTCTCTATCCTTCAAATTCATTCCTTTTTTTAACCTCTTCCTTTCAGAGTATTTATCCTCATGCCTCTAGATACAGCTTAAGATTTACCTACTATTCAAAGTTTTTTCTCATTTCCTTAGTTATCAATGCTATATTCTCAAATTACTGTTTTGATTTATATGTATACATGCCCCTGAGTAGAATATAAACTCCTTGAGTTCACTTACTATATCTACAGTCAAGCACATTACATAGTAAATACTTGATAAATGTTTAATGAATTGAATTTAGCATAATGAAAAAAAAAACAAAGGGAAGTTGCAGAAATGGTATGATGTCTCACATATTCACCTTGAGAAAAAAGGTAAATAAAGAAATTGATGAAATTAGTTTTCTAGTGTATCCAAAAGAAGGAAACATTTCAATTATAGTTGATCATTTCATCTTCAGTACTCTTAAGCAAAAAAAGAACACCATATTTGCTGCAATGCTATAAAATTAAATGACAAACTTGATCTTCCAAACCAAATTATATATATATATCAGAACTTTATGATGTCAGCATTCAGGTAAGCCCAAAGGAAAATAGCATTGAGTTAGTTCATCAGTATTGTATGTCTTTTGACAGGCATTGGCAATCAATCAATCAGTCAATCAATCAATGGCTTAATTCAGGATTGAATAGGAACAAGATAATAAACTGTATTGAATTTGAGAAACATGGTTCACTTTTGATTATCCTAAACAGCTTCGTGATATAAAAATCCATCTTTTTAACATTGGTACTCTTCTGGTGATGTTTTGTGGCTAAAAGTCATGGAACATCATCTTCTGAAAAGAATTAAAATTCTTGTTGATGCAAAAGGCAATGGAAAAATTTCTGGTAAGTGCAGATAGGGTGCAGCAATTGCCTATGATGATTTGTATGCAAGAAGTAGCAAGAGAGATAGCTCCCAATATTGTCCAAAAATATTGTCTCTGATATGCATACATTCATTCATGTGTGTGTGTGTGTATATATATATATGTGTGTGTATATATATATACTTTCCCTTGAGAGTTTAAGGTTGCTTTCCCTCTTTCCATTTTTTGTCTCAGATCTTTTCAGTGCCAAATTTATATACAATGATACTTTGCATTATTCAAAGCTGGAAGGACTCAGACAGATTAGAGTGAATATGGAAGAATGATCTACTGGGTGAAAGGATTATTAGCCTGAAAGAGGGAAGATGGAAAGTTAGAGTGGGGAAAGTTTCATTTGAATGAATATTCTGTTAGGGAGTGTAGAAATTTGTAGTTCTTGGCCTAAGAGAGCAAAATTTGTTAGGAGGCATATATGGATTCAATTTAAGAGAAATTTCCTATAAGTTAGAACTGTACCAAAAAAAAAAATGTAATGGACTACATTATGAGGAGGCAATGGCATCCTCTTACAGGAGATGTTCCAACAGAGGCTGGGTGATGACTCAGTAGTGATGTTTTAGAGGTAATTCTTAAATAGGAAACAGTTGGTCTGATTGGTTTCTGAGGTCCTTTCCATCTCTTTGATTCTATACTTATACTTCACTTCTGTTAGGAATATTTTCTGTCAGAACACTATTCAGCAGAATAATAGTAAATACCATTCAGTTTAAATCTTATTAATTCCACCATGCATTGTTAGTTAGGCTGCTCATATCTGAGAGCAAGAATAAATAAATGCACATACTGTACTGGTATCTGATGTACATGGAGTTTCAAAAGACCAAGAAGATAGATAGCCTGTATCAGATTGAGGATATTCCAGATTGAGGATTTGTGGAAGAAGATGGATAAGAATTGTTCAGGATTAGAATGTATGAGTATCTTGTGATCTGTACTACTGCAGTTTCTTTTTTTCTCAGTAATAATTTGAAGGGAAAATAATTTTTATGACTAACAAAGAGGGCTCATAAGTGACAATATAATTCAAAATAGAATGAAAATTAATTTTAAAAACCAACTATAGTTCTCAATTAATTCACATGAATTACAACAGAATATTCAGAATGTTCATCTAAATGATTATTGGTAGAGTAGGCAGGACTAAGAAACCAGGCCTTTGGGTATATAATTGTTGTTCAGTCTTATCCATGTCTTTATGACCCCATTTTGAGGTTTTCTTGGCAAAGATACTGGAGTCGTTTGCCATTTCCTTCACAAGCTCATTTTACAGATGAAGAAACTGAGACAAACAGGGTTAAGTGACTTGTCCAGTGTCATACAGCTAATAAGTGCCCTGAGGCCAGATTTGAATTTAAGAAGATAGATCTTACTGACTTCAGACTCTATTTACTACCAGCTCTGCCTTGTGGGTATATGTGGTATTAACTATGCAAAAAACAGCATGAGTACTGAGAGTTAATGCTGCACTTGAAGTAATTACTTGTGTGAATAAAATTATTAGAGTAGGATAGAACCACATGAGGTAAAATTTGTGGGTTTGTTCTCGTTCATGTCCTTGGAAATTTGTTAGGTTATTAGATGCAGATCCTCAGAAATTTGTACATGATTCTTAGGGAGAATTATATTTACCCCTGGTGTAAATTTTAGCTTGTAGGAGAATTAGGATTAGAGCACAGTGAAAAAGCAGGTATCTCCAGCCAGTGTAACCAGCTAGTAATTTTAAGTGAATCTTCTGCCCTAGTACTGGCATTACAGAGTGATTCTAGAATTGTGCACAGTATTGATAAACCCTAACAAAAACTATATTTGGGTGGTTCACTTCTAACCCTCACCATTAATCTCCACATAACATAGAAGGTTGTAGGTAGACCCAAAACCAAAACTTCAGAGTGTGAGTGTGGGGCTCAGAGGGAGGGAGTACCAATATTGATGAAGTAACAGATCAGTTGAAATACTTAAGCATAACTCTAGCAATGGAAAAGACTAACCCCAAAAGTACAACAGAGTCAGGTCTGAGAACTGGGAAGGAGCTGAGAGATGACCTAACCCCTGAAATTACACATGAGGAAATGGAAGCTCATAAAATTAAATGAGTTTAGGCTGGCTTGCTCTCTCTTTTTCTCTTACTCTCTCAGTATACATACATACATAATATATATATACATATATATATACACACATTTATGTATATATGCATATACATATATATATATATATACTCACATATATACACACGCATATATCTATATATTCCTACTTAGTAGCAGAGCTGGAATTAGAATTTGTTGTCTTGATTTAGTCTGTTCTTTCTACTACACCTATTGAGTCTGCTTATTTTTTTCCTCTCTTAAAAATACAAATTAACATCATTTTTAAGATTTAAAATGTATATCAAATACTCTCTTGTCCACAGTGAGAAGGAAAACAGCTTCTTGATTCATCAAATGTTGTAAATAATAGAACATTAGTGGAAAAAGTGTTATCTTTGGAGTCAGAGGCCCTGGCTTCAAATATTGCCTGCCATACTGTTTATGTGACCTTGGACAACAAGTGACTTAATATCGCAAAACCTCTGATCTCTGAAATAAGGGGGAAGAGGATTAGATGGCCCCTGATTTCATTCTGGCTCTCAATCCCATTATCCTATACTATGCCTGCTTCGCCATTTTTTGAATTAGAGTAGAGATAGAGACTGGGCCTTGGATTTCATTGCTAAAGTAAATTCCTATTCCCAGTTCAGGTCAGCACCTTCTCTGCAATTTCATAATTTTGGCAAGTTGCCTAGAACACTCATGTTCAGTTCTTAAAACCATCCGTACATATGACTCCCTGTGGGCCACATATCAACTTAGCATTAGTATTTTATTATATTTTTATTTATCTTGTTAAATACTTAGCAATTACATTTTAATCTGTTTTGGTTACCTGAGAGAGAAGGTGACTTATGGAGGAATGGGGGTAGGTGGGAATATCTGAAACCTCTGGTTTGGTATATTGAGAGATTGAGTAACTTGCCCAGAGTTACCCTGCCTCTTTATGTCAAATCTTCCTGTTACTTAAAATGGTTCTCCATCTCCTATGCCATGCTGATTCTCTTCCATATATAAAATTGTGCTAAATATAATTAGGTTTTCTTTGTTTTATCTATTTGATGTAATCAGTGACAATCGCTTAAATTTATTTTCATGGGGCATTCAACTTTTATTTAAGTACTTAATGTGCTAAATGGTTTTGTTTTGATGCTTTTTAGAAGTGAAAATTCTATCATTTAAATTTTGAGTTGATTTGTATAAAACTTTTTCATATTGTTATAAGAATTTATAAGTCCCTTTATGATTGTAAATGACTTTGTCCTGTTCAAAACACAAAAATAATGTATATTCATTCATACATTATTCATTTGATATATTTATAGCTTTATTTAAGGCTTATAAATCAGTGATGTAATAGCTAAGTTATTTTATTTATTTACAGTCTAGCTCTAATATTTTCCTACAAATTATAATTTTCCTTCAATTATAAAATTTTTTAATTAAGGTAACTGCAAAATAATTTTATCAAAATATTAATGCCATTTTAATGGTATTATTTAATAAAGCCCTTTAAGGTTTACAAAGCATCTAAAAATATTAACTGATTTTATCCTTGTAATAACCATTGGAGGTAGGTTCTGTTTTCATCTTTATTTTACAAATGACAATATTAAGTTAATCAGGTTAAATGAATTTCCCAGGGTCACATAGCTAGTAAGTGTCTGAAGCTGCATTTGAACTCAGATCTTCCTGACTAGATCTGGCATTCTACTCACTGAACCATCCATAGTATGATTAAAAACTATCTATGAATTTATTTGCATTGCTTTCCTCTTTCCCACATGTTTCTATTTGAGATACATTATTAAAAATAGAAAATTGAATTTATCATAATTTTTTTTCTTTTTTTCAGAATTGGGTCAAGGAAAGAGCTACTGGTATAGACTCCGGTTTTTGGACACCTGTGAATTTATTATCGAGCTCTTTTCCAAATCATTTTTCTGTAAATATTTCTTTCTACCTGCTCTTGAGTTGACACATGACCCAGTAGCAAATGTGAGGTATGGCACCAATCCAGTGAAATATTGTATAATAATCAGTTTTCTAGGCACTCTCAAGTTGGTTCAAGAATAACTCTCCTTCTGTATTAAGGGAGGAATTTGTTTTATTCTGAAATCATTATTGGCCTTAACCAATAAGTGTCATTAGGATTTAGAAATGTATTCCTCTGACACTGCCCCAGATTTGCAGGCCAACAAGAGAAAGAGCAATTTATCAAAATGGATGGGTAGCTTTTCCTTTCTCCTTTGGTTCAGCAAAGTTGCAGCAGAAAAGGGTTGACCTTTATGCAGTTATAACCATCTGTTCTGTTGTGGGTTCTCTACTGAAACTGCTTCAGAACTGTATGGTTGACTCTGTCAAGTTTTTCTACCTCATTTGTGGTACAAAACAAATGAATTTTTCATCTTTTCTTATATTTAGTTTGCCTTGCCACAACATATAGTTGATAAATATTTGCTGATTTTATTTGACAAAATATTGACATTTAAGTAGTATGTGCCTGAAAATAGAAACATAAGGTAAGATAAAAATAAACATTTTAAAATCAGTATATTGTTTCTTTTGGGGGGGAGGAAGGAGGCAAATTAGGCTTAAATCACTTGCCCAGCATCATGTAACTAGTAAGTATTTTGTCTGAGAGCAAATTTATATTCAGGTCCTCTTGACTCCCAGACTAATGAGTGTTATATACAGTGCTACTTAGCTGCTTCATTGTACCGGTTCTTAATATTTATTAATAGGGAGCAGTGTTTGAAGGGAATTTCATACTCATACATCCCATTATTTCCTTTCTTTATATAATAAAAGCTTGTTCATTTGAAGTTGTTCCAAGCTCTATGCCCAATGTTCTTCATTAGGCATTTAGATTCCTGAAGAGCAATAGTAGAAAGATTTGGCCTGGCATGTGCTGCCAAGAGTAAAGGGACTTTCATATCTGACAGTACTCTCTTTATGTGAATTTTGCATCTTTTTTAAGTGTTATTAACATAAACTTCAAGTCTAAAAGCATTGTGACATTTTTTGTACCTTTGTCAGAAAAAAATTGGCAATCTGACTGCTTTCTGTGAAAATGGGCCAAAAGGAATTACAGAGAAAATCAGAGAAATTTAAAACCTCATTTTGTTTAAGATCCCTGTGAGAATTCTTTAAGCACACAAAGTTATGGTTATTTTTTATTAAAATCAGTAATGGCTATGTACCAGACTTTAAATGCTATTCCTCTTTTCTATAGAATGAAACTCTGCTACCTTTTGCCCAAAGTGAAATCTACTCTCAAGATTCCTGCGGACAAACATTTACTTCAGCAGTTAGAATTGTGTGTAAGAAAACTCCTCTGTCAAGAAAAAGATAAAGACGTTCTGGCTATTGTAAAACGAGTAAGTGTAATCATCACAAAATTATGTTTATCACTCTTTTGATAAACTTGGGGACGTGACAATAGGTCCTGAGAGTTGCCTAGAAAATAGAAATGGTTTTGTGACTTCCCCAGGCCCACATAGCTGGGTTGTGGGGGAAAAGGCATTTAGACACAAGTCTTCCTGATCTTGAAGCCAGCCTTTTATCTCCAAGGCACTAAACCTCTCAAGAAGGTAAAATTATGATGATCATTACTTCACTGCTCTGGCTCTTGGGCTTAAAAAAAAATTCATGTAAATCCTTTATTTTAAGAATAGGAATTAGAAAACATCCTACATCAACATATGTAATTTTTTATCCAAGGGAATTAAAATGTCTTGATATAAACTGACTTAGTGGGTGGACATAGCTGACTTCAGAATAAAACATTATTGAATTCAGGTGAACAAAAGTCTTTGTTCATGAAATTGGCATCTATTTCATAGAACATTGAAGCTGGAAGGGTCCTTAATGAACTAAACCACTCTATCATTTTATAAATAAAAAAATTGAAGCCAAAAATGGTTAAAAGATTTGGCAAAAGATACACATCATTTATTGACAGAAGCAGGCAACTAGGTCCAGGTCTCCTTACTCCCAATTCAATGTCCATTCCACTGTGTCACATGACTTCCTGCTTTCAAAGATATACACACACCCACACACCCATGCACACCCACCCGCATATATGTGTGTATGTGTATATATGTGTGTGTGTGTGTGTGTATATACATATATATGCACGCGCACACACACACACACACACACATATATACATATCGCTCCTAAAGAATTCTCTTAATGGCATGGACAGGAAGATAAGGAGATGAGGTGGAGCATAGCTTAATATAAACTTCAATAATTATGAATCATTTGAATATAATTAATATTTTTAAAAAGTCATAGCAAGCCTATTTTTGTGAATTTGATTTGGAATATTAAAGAGATATAGCATTCATTTCATGGAATATTATTTTAAGTTTATTGATTGATATTGACTTTAGATTTAGAGCTGGGAAAAACTGTTTCATCTCACTGCAGTAATAAAGGAATTTGCCTTTTAAATAATTTTGACAGTCTTTAAGCATTGGAATACTTAATGGAATCCTCCAAACTGTGGGAACCTTTTCATAAAGATTACCAGTAAACTACAAGTTACTCATAACAGATTCTCAATACATCTCTTCTCCTTAGTTCAAAATTTGGCCTTTTTGATATCAGTTGTCTTGATCACACTTGATTTATTTTTTATTCATATAATTTTAATTCCTTGAAATGTAATTTTTTTTAAAAATTACTATAAAGCTCTCAAGCAGCAGTATATATACCTAAATATAAGCTTTTTAAAAAGTTTACTATCCCCAGAAAATCCAACCTTGGCTTCTTACAGATGTTCATGATGGCAAATGGCTAAAGAATTATCTAGGAGCATCTATGTGGATGGGGGAGTTAGTTCCTGCAGTGAAAGTATTATCTCCAAGAGATTATATAAACCAAAAATTTGAAGAGGTTTAATAGACTTTTGGATGATGGTCACATAATGGGTTTTCAGAGGTTTGTAAGTGACATCTTACAATTCTAATCATAAGAATGATGTTAAGGAGGGGATCAAACCTTAAAGTTCACCATCACATAAAACTTTTTCAAAATCTTGAAATTGGAAAAATCTCCCTTTTTAACACAATTTCTTGTCCTATGATCTCTTCCTGTTCCTTATTCCTTTCACATCCTTGACTCTCTTTTCTTTTAGGTTATCAACTCTGCTCTGGTCTCTCTTTCCTCCATATTTAATCTTGATACCATGATCAAAACAGTCATTTCTGTTTTGCCTTCTCTTCTGTTTTTGTAGTGACCATTCCCCAACCCTCCCACTTGACTTTCTACTACTGACCTTCAACTCGGATTCACTTCTCCTTTTACCCTTCTCTATTCCTATTTATAAGTGTCCAGACACTGCTAGGGGTCTATTAAAAATGTATGAATAAGGGCATCTAGGTGGTATAGTAGATAGAGCAACAGCCCTGAAGTCAGGAAGACCTAAGTTCAGATCTCAGACACTTAATACTTCCTAGCTATGTGACCCTGGGCAAGTCACTTAACCCCAATTGCCTCAGCAAAAAAAAAAAAATATATATATATATATATATATATATATGAGTGAATAAAAAAAATCATGTTTTGAAAGTTTATGTGCAAGAGACTGAAGATACAAATAAGATTAACATTGCTCTCTAGGACTCTCATGCTAATGGGGAGACAATGCATATGGAAATTTTCAGCTACAAGTCAAATTGGAAAAGTCCCATGGTCCTTATTGTGCTGCAACAAAGTAGGTGGTAATGACTCTTCTTTAATGTTTCCATTGATAAAATCCTAGCATTTTCTGATGTTGAACCATTTGAAAGTGCCAAGGTCTCAACTAGATCCTTAACTGCAGCACAATAAATGTTTTATTTCTCTTAGGATCCTTGATCTCTCTTGTAGCCTTCAACACTGTCAGTCACCTTCTTCTTGATATTCTTTTCTCTGGAGATTTTCATTACCCTTCTCTCTCTTGGTTCTCCTTCTGCCAGTCTGAACACTCCTTCTGATATTCCTCTGATGCTTCTTCATTCAGGTCAATCCTGCTAACCATGAGTATCCCACAGGGGTCTCTCCTGAAGTCTAATCTCTTTTCTCTATATATCATTTACTTTGTGATCTGATCAGCTTTCGTGGATTCATTTACCATCTTTCTACTGATGATTCTCAAATTACTTATCCAACTATGACCTCTCTTCTAATTTCTAGTCTTGCATCTCCAACTGCCTATTAGACATCTCAAACTAGGTATCCTATATAACATAACACTTAGAAAACTGAACTCATCTTCTTCTTCACTCTTTCCCTTGTTCCAAACTTCCCTATTATGTTTGAAGGCACTACTGACCTTCCAGTCACCAAGGCTCACAACTAAGATATCACCTTGGACTCCTTCCTCATTCTCTGTCACTCTGAGTGCGCGCGTGCGCGCACACACACACACACACACACACACACACACACACACACACCATGCATGCAAACACCCTGCCTATCAATTTTATTTTTGTAGCTAAAATCCTCCTTTCTACAAGAATCTTTTTCCAATTCTCATTAATCATAGTGCCATCCCTCTGTTATTTTTCCTGTGAGCTTGTTTGTATAATTTTGTTTCTTTGTTGTCTCCCCAGTTAGACTCAGAGTAAAAAATATTGAGAGAAAAGTTCTTTTATCTTTCCTTGTATCCCCAGCACTTAGCATGGTGCCTCACACATGTTAGATATTTATTAACTGATTCCATTATTTCCAAAAACAACTACTACCAACTTTCCATTTTATCTTTGTTAGTTAGGGGCCAGATCTTTTTTTCAGACTGGTCTGCTGCTTCAGGTTTAGAATTGAAATGAAATAAAACAAAAATGAGACATGTAACATTTTTTAAAAGGAGGTTTGCTTTAGCTATAACAGGGAAAGAATATTAAGGAAGAAATAGTATTGATTCCCTTGGGTACAGCTTCCCTGCTTCTGTGTTGGCCATATTGATCTTCAGCTTAGAAGCATGAAGAAGGAGCTCCTGATTCTTCTCATGCTAAATCATATACTTAGGAACCCAGAGAAAGATATCAGTGGTTCAAGTTTGTTGAAAACAAAACCCTGAACCCCAACGAAAGGTGAAGAAAATGAACAAACTCATGATGTGTGAAATGAAGCAGTTTAGACTGCTGTTAGTTCTTGCAGGAAGCAAGGATGAAACTCAAATAAGCTCACACACTTTAGAGAATCCTGGGTATAGCCTTTTATCCACTTTTCCCAGTCATAGAGTCCCTCCCTCATGGCTGTGGTGATAAGGTTAACATTCTTTCTCAATATTCCTACAACATACACCCCTTAATATGTCCCCCCTTCTTGGTACAAAAATTGCATGACCATGTGTGGGATAATGTGACCCCGGACTCAAAATCATGACTCAGAGAAGTCTCAAAGTGAAGATTTAGAAGGTTTATTAAAATCTCCCGAGATCTGAGAGGTCCTTTCCCCAAGGAAGCTGGAAGAAGGAGGCCAATTTACAGACGCAAATGACAGGATTTATATAGTCATTATTATAGAAACACCCCCTCCTTTAACTCACCCAAGCCCCTAGTTAATCTTTAATGTCATTGGCCAACCCAATATTTGTCTTTGTTATGCAGGTGAGCCTCTGTAGCACCAGGGTCTTAGTTAAGCAATAAATGTTAAAAAAAAAAAAAGGGGGGGGGGTTAATAAGGTTATCTCAAACATATCTGCTGGAAGAGCCATCTTGCTCTTCTCCCAGAGTTCAATTATTCATCAGGGCCTAAACTACCCAAGGTTATTATTCTAAGAAGTCCTCAGTTTCCCATTTCATTCAACCATTAAAATGAGCCTTAGCTCCTTCTGGGGAGGAGAAATTAATATTTATGAAGCAATTAAGCATGTGTACTCTAGCTAAGTTTTGACCTTTGTCCTACTTTCAGCCTTTTTTTTTTAACCACTTAACTAGTTTTGTCCAGTTTTATCTAGTTTCAGTTGGTTTCAGGAGCTCCTCTGGACTACTTCCTCCCTATGGGAATATAACTTTATTGTTTTTCACAATCCCTCCTTTTCCTTTTTGACTGTTTTTATGTTTCTTTATTCTTCTCTAGAGTAAGAGAAGAAGCCTCTTCCAGTTGTTCTTGTTCTTTCATTAGGAATAGATTACTCTATTGATACTGAATTGAATTTTGTTGGGTCAAGGTGGTCCCAACAAGTCTTTGTTTCTTATACAAGGGCTTATGCAATATCCTACAGCCATTAAAATTCCAGCTACCACAATTAGCATGGTTTTATGATAAGAGACTGCCATGGCCTTCCATTTGTAAATCCCTATAAGATCATAGCTATAGTCCTGTCAGCTGCAGTATTATTTGGGATAAAAGTACAGCAACTACATTTTACATATTCCTCCTTTCTCTGCTAATATATCTAGAGCCAATCTATTTTTCCAGGTCATCTGACTAGTAGAGCTTAATTGTTCTGTTATTCCCTTTACTACATCTCTGGTATAATTTATAAACCTTTGTTAATTATAATAGATATAATTAATCCAATCTACATTTTTGTTAATAGTAGCCCACCAAAATAGGATCTAATTTCTTAAATTCATTAGGTTTTCCCCTTGGGACTTCTATACTATCTAAATGAATTTTCATCAAATGACTCATGGTGAACTTCTCTTATTCCTTCTGAAATTATTTGCCCCTCAATTTCTTTCTCAAATGCCAGGGTGAAAGGAATAACTAATTGGACCTAGTGCAAAGATGTTGCCCAGTCCCCAGGCAGATTAAGACATAAAGTGTTTCTTTCCCAGGTCCCTCAAAGGTCAGCTCGAAGTATATTCATCTCTGAGAAATTGCTAGTTATCTCCACTTACTTTGCAGCTTTGAATACATGAAGATAAGGTCCCTAGACCTTGGAATCCTTTACCCTGTCATGAGAGACAAGCCAAATAATTTCCTGAACCTGGACAAGAGACTGGTATAGGCTTAGTATTCCCCCTTCTTCCTAGAAAGGAATAGGAGGACAAAGCACTGCCGTCCTTTTCAGGGACATTACCCTGGAACAGGAGGACCATGCACTTGAATTCACTCTCATATTTCTCCATGCCTAAGGGAAATGGTACCATTTGGAGGGGGGGGGGGGTGACCAGTTGCATAAACATAGTATATTTTATCCATTCTACCCAAACATTGGTATCTCCATATCCTGTTTGTCTTCATCGTTTGTTTTCATCCTTAATCTCTATAACTTCCATAACTTTAGGGTCATTTGGAGATTCCCACTCCTTTATTGGAGGTACTATGGTCCTTTTTCACCCATAGTTTAAGAACTTTGATGCCAAATCTCCCTTAGGGATCCATACCTCTATTCCCAAACCATAGGTCTAATCTACTCTTTGATTTGCATTTTGGATAGTCAGAATTACGGGATTACACTTGAGTTTTTGACAAATAGGCTTAGGTCTCTCCCTTTAAACATACTTTATTTTACCTTGCAGTCAGTTCTGATTTCTTGTACCAAAATTCTGATCTCCCTTCCCCCCCCCCAAGCGGTAGTAAATCAAATATTATCCCAATATGGACGTGGAGTCCTGACAAACTCACTTTCTCTTTCAGGGCATAAACATTTATCATAACTGCTTAATTGCGTTCAACTAATCAAATCTTCACATTTTATAATTTGGCAGGCTTCAAATTGAATTGTCTGTGGATTAGTTTCTTCAGTTATATTTATCCATATTTTAACTGGGTAATTTCCATTCCTTTTGGTCATAAACATTTTTGAAGCGGGAAGAAGGAAATTACTATAGCTATGTACTAGGCTTATCAATAGCAACAGTCCCCCATAAGCTTCCTGACTATTCCAGTATATTAATGTTTCTCATCCTGAAGTTTCCATAAACATAGGGGTCATTAACACATGCATTCTTGTAGATTCCCTGAACAAGGCTGCCTCCTTAACCTTCTCATCTGCTTATATATTCTCCTTCACCTCAAGTACCTCTCCTCCCTGGTTTATACTCACATGTACTATGGCAATCTCATTTGGTAACAATAAGTTATCCAGCACCTATTTTACTAATTCCTCTTATATTAATTCATTCCCTTTTCTGTTAATCATTTCTCTATCAAACTAAAATTTCACTTCCTATTTACCCTTTTTAAAGGAAAAAGGCAGGATTGATAAAGAATTCAATTACTAATATTAAATCATCTTTTTCCCATTAATATAGCTTCATATTTTAATACTTATTAATTCCCTCTTTTGAGTTTTGAGGAAGGGTAATTCCACAATTCCCTTAATTCTTTCAGCATTTGTTTTCCTCTTTCCCTCTGAAATGAGGTGTCCTAAGTATCTGACTACCCTCTCCACATACTGTAATTTCTTTTTAGATGCTCTAAAACTTTTTTTTTACCCTAGGAAATTTAATAAAGCATTTGTTACTCTGTTACCTTATTTTTCTCTTCTCCCAATATCAACAGATCATTCACATATTGCAGTAAAGTTATTCCTTTTAGAACTGGGAATTTCTCTTAACAGTTATTTTAAAACTTGTCTAAATAGATTTGGGGTCTCTAAAATCCTTGAAGTAAAACAGTCCATGTAAATTGTTGCAGATTTCTAGTTTTCCTTAGTTATGGAAATATAACTCTTTACTCTTTTTCACAAGCCTTTATCCTCTGGACCAGTAAAATCTCAAGGGTAGTTTTAATACATTTTAAAAGAAAACTAGTCTATTCTGTGTGGAATAAGATCTTATATTATTCCTACTATGTTCCTCAAATAAGTATCAAACATTTCTCCATGCCTTATACAGTCATAAAAGCTTTGAAGTCATCCAACATGAACTCTCTCAACTCTTTTCAGGATAGTCTACATTCACTGTTTCTCCCTTCTCACTACCCCTCATCCTTCAAAGAGGGTTCCTGTTTCTACCTCCACTGAATAGCTTTCTTTTTTTTTTTTTTTTTTTTTTGCTGAGGCAATTGGGGTTAAGTGACTTGCCCAGGGTCACACAGCTGTTACGTGTCTGAGATCAGATTTGAACTCAGGTCCTCCTGACTTCAGGGCTGGTGCTCTATCCACTGCGCCACCTAGCTGCCCCTGAATAGCTTTCTTTATTGCTTAATCCCGTGAGCTTCCTTCTACTTTATGTTCCTCATTAAAGTCCTCTGGCATTTAAAGCTCTTTATAAGCTGATTCTTTCCTACTTTTCCAGTCTTCTAATACTTTACACTGCACTCTGGCTCCTCAGCCCACTTGCAGTTTCTCATTCACAGCATTCCATTTCTGTATGTCACCCAAGCTTGGACTAATTTGCCTCCTTACCTCCACTTTTAATTTTCTTGGATTCCTTCAAAACTGACTTCCTCTTAACCTTCTTCAGGAGGTCATTCTTAATCTCTGCAGATGCTAGGCCCTTTCTATTTGAGATTACTGTCTACTTCAAATATCTTGTATTTACCTAGTTATATACATGTTTTCTTCTACTTTGTAGTGTGAGTTTGTGGAAGGTAGAGACCCAGTCTTTGTCTTTGTTCATATGTACAATGCTTAACAAAATCCCTGACATATAGTAAGCATTTAATAATATATGCTTATCAGCTGACTGTCAAAGGCAGAATTCTGTCCTAGCTAAACTATTGGTCTTTCATAATGTGGTATATATTATGTTTTGTTTCAGTTTAGTATATTCTGACATGGCAAGAAGAAATTTTCTAGACCAAAGCCTCAAAATTGGTCAAATCCACTATAATCTTAGCATCTTCATTAATTTGTCATTAATGTAAAATAGAGCAGAAAAAATATATTTTTGATAAAAAAAAAACACAATATAGCTTGGCTTAGGTATCTATAGCCATAAGATAAAAATTAAATCCTCTATATATTGGTTTATTAAAATTCAGACTGTTTTGCATGAGAATTAATAGAAATCAAGCCGAATCTACTTATGAGGAACAAAATAAGTAAATAATAGGCATAAAGAATAAGTACAAGGTTATTATGGAAAATATAAAGTATAGGTATGAGTTAGTTGAGGTAGCTAAGGGTGGTACAGTAGATAAAAGTGCTGGACCTGAAGTGGCAGGAAGACCTGAATTCAAGTCCTCCTTCAGACATTTATTAGCTATGTGATCCTAGGCAAGTCACTTAACCTCTCCCAGCCTTGGTTTCCTCATTTGCAAAATAATGAAAATAAGAGCAATTACCTTACCTGAGTTCAAATCTGGTCTCAGACACTTAACATTTTCTAGCTGTGTGACCCAAGTTTCTTAACCCCAATTGTCTCAGCAAAAAAAAAAAAAAGCAACTACTTTACAGAATATGAAGTAACATATGCAAAGTGCTTTGCAAACCTTAAAGCAGCATTAAAATGCTAGTTATCATTGTATTTTTCTTCTATAGGTTAACAGTATGTTAAAAGATATGCTGTGCTGATTTCATAGAATTTTTCAGCTTAGAATTAGAGGGACTTGCTAAAGGTCATCTGCTCCAATTTACCATGATAAAGTTTTTTTTTTCTTCAAGTTTTCCTCCACATCTGTTTTTAAGAAATAGTTGATTGATTTGAGTTACTATTTTGGAATAAAAAATAATCAAGATCTTACCCTTTTTTTTAGACTGTGTTAGAGTTGGACAGAATGGAAATGTCTATGGATGCTGTAAGTAGGCTATTCATTTTGAAAGGAATATTTAAAATATTTGGTAAACTCATTATTAATGTTTTATAATTTCATTTTAAATTTCAAACAGTTTCAAAAAAGATTTTATGAGAAAGATTTATTGGATCAAGAGAAAGAAAGAGAAGAGCTCCTTCTTTTGGAAATGGTAGGTTTGGCTTGGTTTTGTTATTTGCCAATGCTTTTATTGTGTTGAAGCATGGGAAAGCTTCCCCAACAGATGACAACTATACATTTAGAACAAAATAAAGAATAAGAATTCTACCTATTATTTTTTTCTTAAAAGATTAAAAAGATCTAATGCTTTTTATTAAAGCTTTTCATGAATTAGAAAGACATCTATCTTTCTCTGATTGTTTTAATTGAATTTGGTGGAAGCAAAGAAGACAAAAAATTTGGGAAATTCCTACTTGAAGGAATTTTTGTTTGTGTTTGGTGTTTTCTGTGATATTGAGATTTCTAGATCAAAGCCATGATAATATATTTCTGGTTTTAATGCCCTATCATGTTGTTAGCTAGTGTGGAAGAAAACAAAATCATTTCTATCCAAAACCACAGCACAGTTTTCCTTGAGGATGTGACCTCTTCACCTGGAGTAATCCATTTATCTTATACCGTGCTGTTTCATTGAACTTTTTTTTAGCACCGTACATGAAGTTGACTATCATCTGCTATGCTCAAAAACCTTCAATGGTGGCCCATTTCCTACCAAATAAAACCTGTTAGCCTGTTAACAAAGGGCCTCCATAGTCTTTCCATTATTCTTTCTGACCTCAACTCACCCTGCTTTCCTTACCCAAGTACCCTGTATTCTAGCCACTGTTTTTCTAAGTAAACCCTGTTATTCTCCTGCCTCCTTGTCTTTGTTCATGCTGTTACCTTCCTTCTCCCCAGATTTCTTAATTGAAATCATACTATCTTGTTCAAATGTCAATTCTCTCTTGTAGCCTTATTCCCAGACAAAATCATTTCTCCTTCCTGCATTCTGTACTTCTTATGTGTTTTAAAGTCATTTTTTTATTTTATATATCCAGAGGAAAGATAGCTATGATTTTTCTTCAAAGATGATTTGTGTAAAAACTTCAGCATATTCTATAATCATTATCTGTTAGTGTTTGCCATTTTTTTTTCTTTAAAAGAGATTTAATGTTATAGTTTTTATTTAGCCAGTCTAATAGTTATTTGTTTACATGCCATTTTCTTCCCACTGAGTTATCAGTTCATTATGCAAAGCTTCTGGGCTTTAAACATCTTTGACCTATCCTTACTGACAAATGTAGGGCTTTTCATTAAAGGACTGGGAGAGAACCTAGACCTGTGATTTCATTGACTTAGGGAACTCCTGGGTAAGTGACCTCTTTTGATCAATGCAGGTTAGCACTTTCTCTTCAGCTTAAATCTTAGGGAGTTGTGAGATGACTTGTCTTGTCAAGTGGTACACAAGCAGTGCATTTCAGGCTTGAACCTAGTTATACCTAGCTTCAAAAAAAATTTTTTTGACCTTTTTAGAAATAGTGATTTTTAAGTTTTTACTAATTCTAGTTGGAATCATATTTCTTTATAGCAATTTAAAGTCCATGAACCATAAAGAGTGTGACTAATATCTGTTTTCTGAGTCTTCTAAGGCAAGATGTGGCAGGTGAAAGCTAAAATGATTACAGAAACAAAAGATAAATCTTCAGAACATGTTGCTTTTTTAAGCAATCCATAGCAATTGCCCACAGAGCAAGACTACTCCTCAGCTTTGGCTTGAATCAAATAAAGTTAATTAATTAAAAAGAAACAGTTAACCGGGATATAATATTAAGTAATCTGATTTCTAATTGGAGGAAATATTAAGGACTTTTCCAAATTGGGTGGGAGAGAGTAAATAGGTGCAATTCCTTAATATCAGAAAAGGAGATATCTTCCCCTATCTCCAATAGCTGTGAACAATCAAAGGAACATGGGAAAAAAAATCATTAGTTGAGCATTCATGTTGCTTGAAATATACAATTTTGAGAAAATTCCTGCCACTTTTAAACTTTGGAACTGACTAGATTTTTGGTCCTTAGGGGTGCCTAAGCAGCAGGTAGAAGTGGTTCATTTTCCCAGTCACACAGGGCTAGATTCATACACCTAAATAAGGCTTTTTTCCCAATTCCCACAGTTGAAATAAAATCTTCTCATAAGGCAGAAATTGGACTTGACCCATACTTGAACAGAAAGGCAAAAGAGTTCATATATTAAAGTTAGTGTGGTTTATTCAATTCCCACAACTTGCAATCCTCATTCCCTCAATGAGAAGGTGAAAAGGACTCAAGGAAGACATCTTCAAACACTACTTTGTTAGGAAAAATGGATTGTTCCCCGTAAGGATACAGAAACTGCGCTTCCTTGGGGTGAAAAATGAACTTGAAGGTGGAATAGGGGAGATTTGACCCATGTTAGGAGGATGGAGAGTAGAAGAATGTCATCCAGATGTGGAAGAGAGGAAGGATAGCTATATGTATAGAGCCAACAAATAGATTTGGGGTTTTTTATGAAGAGAGGGGAACTAGATGTTCTGAGGGAGAAGCAACTGCTTCTCCCCAAGAAATGATGTAGGAACCTCATGTGATACCAGGGAAAGATCAGAGGAAGAAGAAGAAAAGTGATGGTTGATGACTTTCTCTTCAAAGAGCTACTGAACAGTTTGTCAACCTGATAGCAACAGTAGAGAAGAACATATATATATAAAGTAAGAAAACATCCAAAAACTTTTTCCCATTTTGTTGATTCAGGAAGGCATACATGATACTGCAGAAGGACTCTAAATTAAAATTTAGATAAAGATTATTATTATTAGGCAAGAAACTGAAGACCAAAGTGAAGCACGATTTGCATTTTCCTCACTATTGTCCACTGAAGACAAGAAAAAAGAAATTTATTTGGGAAGTGTAATGTCTGAGTATTATCTTAGTCTCCTAGCTCTAGAGTTAGAAGGGACCTTGGAGACCACCTCACCCAGCCATCCATTTTGAAGAGAAGGAAAAATAGGTCCATGGATGTGAAATAACCTCCTGGAAAAACACAGGATGACATTGAGACTTGTGGACCCAGACTTTGCATAGAGGGATGAGAGGTGGCTGGCCAGAAATGGAATTCATCTAATAAAGCCTCATAAGAATGTAATTGCCAAGCATATTGCCAATCTAATCAAATAGGCCTTTAAATTGAAATGAATAGTAGGAAGAAAACTGATTAGTTATGTGTATAACATGGAAACCATAGAGAGTAATTATATTGAAGGAGAAAGAAGAGTAAAAAGACAAAAATCCAAAATCCTATGACTTTGTGTCTGACCTGAAATGCTTCCTCATCTGTAAAATAGAGACAATAATCACTTCTACTTCATAAGCTTGTTATGTGGGTCATATGAGATAATATGTAAATCATTTTGCCGATCTTATATTATTAAAATCTAGGCAATGTAATAGGCAAGAGGCACTAGAAGTCCTAATGCAAAGAAACAAATCTGACCTCATAAGTATCAGTGAGACTGGGTGGGATAAGATCTATCACTGGAATATGTGTGGCACTAGAAGGATTATTTCCTATTTTAAAAAAGAAGATATGTAAAAGGGGGAAAGATAGCATTATATAATTTAAAAAGTGTATTTGAGGAGGATCCTGGGAAGATGGCAGAGTGAGTTGGTAAATTTCAACTCTCCAGATTTCCCCCACAAATAGAACAAATTTGTGCTTAGGGTGAACATATATGGTGAAAAATCAAGAGGAGTTGGAGCAGAATGGGAGGGGTGGGATGGGGGGAAAGGGTGCGTTCTGATATAACTGGAGAAGACCCAAAGAAATACCCTGGTGGGGATTAAACCACATGAAGTACAAACACCTCTGGCAAATTCCATAGAAACACCTATTGAGGAGCCCTGGGCTAGCTGGGTGTGGCTCGAGCCTCTTCTATAATCACAGAAACTTTCACCTTCCTAGACTGTTGGTGGAGTTGGGGATCTAAATTGGGGTAGACTGAGGGAACAGCTGAATAGGAACCAGACCCAACTGTGCTGCAGAGATGGGGGCCCTGGAAGAGAAGTGTCTCAGGTAAGTGCAGAAGCAGTGGGGCAGGGTCGCTGTTGGCTGTGTGCACTTGCTAGAAGCGGGGAACTTTTGGTTTGGGATTCCTGGTCAGAGGGGAGAGCAGAGGTGAAACCAGAGGCACCATCCCCCCCACCCCAGGATTAGAAGTGCTTACACTAATACTTAACTTATTAAAAAACAAAAAAACAAAAACTGACAAAGAAGAAAGAGCCCCACTATAGAAACATACTGTGAGGCACAGGGAAAACTGGGTTTCATCTTCAGAGGAAGACACTGGAATATAAAAAGCTTCTACCCCAAAAAGTGATGTGAAATGACTCCATGCCCAGAGAATTTATAAAAGAACTCAAAAAAGAATTTAAAAACCAAATGAGAGACATTAAAGAAAAACTTTAAAAATAAAATAAAAACCGTCCAAGAAAACCAAGAAAATTATGAAAGAAAAAAAAAAGTTAACCAGCTCAAAAAGGAGATAATAGAGTCTCAAAGAGCAAAATAACTCTTTGAAAATTAGGCAAGGGGAAGCCAGTGAAGTTATGAGAGACCATGAAATAACAAAACATTATAAAGAATGAAAAAATAGAATGGAATGTGAAACATAAGAAAAATTACTGATCTGGAGAACAGATCAAGAAGAGAAAATATAAGAATAGACTGCCAGAAAATTGTGACCAAAAAGAGGACCTTGACACAATAATGCAAGAAATAATCCAAGAACATTGTCCTGGAGTGATAGAACTTGAAGGAAAAGTAGAAACAGAAAAAAATCACAGATCACCACGTCAATGAGATCCTTTGTGGAAAACATATAGGAACATTATTACCAAATTTCAAAACCCCCAGATCAAAGAAAAAAAATTGCAAGAAATAAGAAAAAAACAATCCAAATATGCTGGAATTACAATTAGAATTTTACAGGATTTAGCAGTAGCCACAATGAAAGACTGCAGG
This sequence comes from Myrmecobius fasciatus, assembly GCA_023553655.1. Taxonomy (NCBI): domain Eukaryota; kingdom Metazoa; phylum Chordata; class Mammalia; order Dasyuromorphia; family Myrmecobiidae; genus Myrmecobius; species Myrmecobius fasciatus. The sequence continues at coordinate 276,950 of JAJPUD010002004.1, forward strand.
TCCAGGAGTCACATCTACTGATAATCAAAATATCCAGGCCTGCAGCCAAAAATATATCCAGCAAAATTGTGATATCGAATTAGAAAGAAAATGGACATGCAACGAACTATCAACTAAACTCCAACTTAATAGAAAATTTAACATATGAGTCGATATCAAAGCTCAATTTCAAGGTTCTCCACATAAACAAATTGTTTTTTATATGGGAAATGAATACCATACGTTTAAGATTGACAGCAGTAGGGCAGCTTTAAAGACTGGGGCTTAAAGTTAAAATAGTTAAGGTAAAAATAATAATCATGTTATACAAATGAGCTATAGAGGAAGAATAGACACAGAGGCATTATTCAAGGGAGGAAGGCTCATAGTTCTGAAACCTACTCACCTTGGGAATGGGTTAAATAGGCAACACTACATATATACCATGAAAAGTATAGCACCCTCCAAAACCTATAAAGAAATAAAGGGGAGGGATGGGTAGACCTGAAAGCACAAGATGGGAGAAGACAAGGAAGGGCTTCATGGGTGGGGGAGATAATAGCAAGGCAAGTTAGGAACAGAAAGCAAAGAGCATGGATAGGAAATTTATGCATGGGGATGTGTATGTGTATGCATATATATCTACATATGTATACATAAATACATACTTTTTAACTATAACTTGCAACTTTTTTATTAAAGCTTTTTATTTGCAAAACATGAGTAATTTTTCATCATTGACAAATTTTTCCCTCCTTCCCCCCCCCCAGATGGCAGGAAATCTAATACATGTTAATTATGTTAAAATATATGACAAATCCAATATTTGCATACATATTTATAGTTGTCTTGCTGTACAAGAAAAATTGGATCTATAAGGAAAAAAAAGATCTGAAAAGAAAAACATAATGCAAGCAAACATCAATAGAGAGCATGAAAATGTTATGTTATGGTTCACCCTCAGATCCCATAGGTGTGTATGGCTTTCTTTATCACTGAACAATTGGAACTGGTTTGAAACATCTCATTGTTGAAGAGAACCACGTCCATCAGAATTGATCATCATATAGTCTTGTTGTTGCCATGTATAATGATCTCCTGGTTCTGCTCGTTTAATTCAGCATCAGTTCATACAAGTCTCTCCAGGTCTCTCTGAAATCAACCTGCTGGTCGTTTCTTACAGAACAATAATATTCCATGACCTTCATATACCATAGTTTATTCAGCCATTCTCCAATTGATGGGCATCCATTCAGTTTCCAGTTTCTTGCCTCTACAAAAACGGCTGCCACAAACATTCTTGCACATGTGGGTCCCTTTCCTTCTTTTAGGATCTCTTTGGGATATAGGCCCAGTAGAAACACTGCTGGGTCAAAGGGTATGCACAGTTTGATAACTTTTTGAGCATAGTTCCAAATTGCTCTTCAGAATGGTTAGATCTGTTCACAGTTCCACCAACAATGTATCAGTGTCCCAGTTTTGCTTATAACTTTTTAACTATAACTTGGGTGGGAGGAAAGGGAGGAAAAAAGAATAAAGTAAAAAAGGTGAGCCACAGAAAACAAAAGAACAATTTACAAGGAAGTAAAGAAAAGATGGATACTCAAGAATATAATTTCTTTTTCTAATATATATACTTTCTTGATCTCATAATTTTTTGTTACATATTTTGAATCCTCCCTGATATTCTGCTGGGCACATGACAATGTTTTTTTGTTTTGTTTCATTTTGTTTTATATTCTTTTATGTTTTTCTTTTTTCTTATGTTTTCTTAAATAAAATTTTAAAAAATAAAAGGTATATTCATGAAAAGAAGTTTAGGTACAAGAAGTAGAGAAAGCATAGTGTTAAGCATTAAAGCAAAAATCAGTGGAGGGGGTTACAAATAATTTTGTTACCAAATTAGCAGTTCTGTTAAGAGTTTTCTGTCTCCCAGACACAAACCATCTAAAAATATCTTTTTGAAATATCTTAGTGATAATGTCATCCTTTACAGGATGGAGAAACAAAGGAATATTCCATACTGGATCTGCTTTTCATTAATAAGGAGAAAAAGATAGGATGATGGGAGCATTAAAAAGAACTGATTATCTCTCCTAGATTTTTTGATTGGCAGAGAAATGAGAAACCAAAGTGTAACATACACCCTAAATTTTAGGAGAATAAATTTCATAAGTTCAAGAAGGATAGGTGTGAACAATATGGAGATCAGCATAAGAGAAATAAAAACCTTTCATGAACAAAATTCTTTTTTTATTATTATTATTAAAACTTTTTATTTGCGAAACATATGTATGGGTAATTCTTCAACATTAACCCTTACAAAGCTTTCTATTACAGATTTTTCTCCCCTACTCCCCACCCCTTCCCTAGATGGCAGGAAATCCACTACATGTTAATTATGTTAAAATACTTGACAAATCGAATATATGTATACATATTTCCACACTTATCATTGTTGTGCAAGAAAAATCGTATCTACAAGAAAAAAAAATCAGAGAAAGAAACACAATGCAAGCAAACATCAATAGAGAGCATGAAAATGTTATGTTGTGATCCACATTTCATATCCCTCTCTCAGGGTGTATATGGCTTTCTTCACTGAACAATTTGAACTGCTTTGAAACATTTCATTGTTGAAGAGAGCCATGTCCATCAGAGTTGATCATCATATAGTATTGTTGCCATGTATAATGATCTCCTGGTTCTGCCCATTTCACTCAGCATCAGTCCATGTAAGTCTCTCCAGGCCTCTCTGAAATCATCTTGCTGGTCATTTCTCACTGAACAATAATATTACATAACATTCATATACCATAATTTGTTCAGCCATTCTCCAATTGATGGGCATCCATTCAGTTTCCAGTTTCTAGCCACTACAAAACATGAACAAAATTCTTAAAATACAAAGAGGTACAATTCTGTTGTCAGAAAAATGGGTTAAAAGAGACATTATTCCACTTAAAATACTAGGATGCTCTCTGTTCTTTGTTTTTTTGTGACACTATTCTCTTATGATTCTACTATTTGTCTTGTGAAATTCATTATTAATCATTTCCAGCTCCTTAATTCTGTGTGTACTGCAGGGTTCTTTCCTGGGTCCTCTTCTCTCTATGCATGCTTTTTCTTTCTTGATGATCTCATCAGTTCCCATAGGTTCAATTTTTTGCAAATTAATTTCAAATCTATATATCTAGGGGGCACCCACATTTATGAATCATCTCTACTTAGATGTCCAAAACAAAATTCATTTTCTTCTTTCTCCCTCTCTCCTGCAAAATACTGCCATTCTTTAGAATTTCCTTGCTTCTGTCCTTCCATTCACACAATTTCAGAACTTCAAAATCATTCAGGATTCTTCCTTTTTCCTTCATCTCTTAGAGCTTAATAGCTAGGTATTCTTGATTCTACCTCTTATAATATCTCTCATTCATCCCTTCTCTCCAATAATACTTTTCAGGAAATATTGATTTATTGGTTTTGACACATCTTCCATAAAAAATCAAAAAGGACTCAGAAAACCCTGTGGCATCATTGAATATGGTTTGAAAACATATGTTTTATGCCTCTGATGAGCTGTTCCATTTGAAAGAAATTAAATGTCATTTCTGAAACTTAAGATCACTTTCACTACAGAAATTTTAAGATTTTCTTAAACTGTATTGCTTTACTTATAATTCACAGGAGCAACTAGAAAAAGAGAAGCAGCAGAATGAGGGAAGACCAAGTAGTGATAAAATCTTTGAAAAGAAACGTAAGTCATTTATATTCCTAACCTTCATTGTTTAATTATTGAATTATAAAGAACAATACTCATTTTTTATCTTGATAGAGACTATAGGAACTATTACTTCTTTTTTGCTTTTAATAATTTGCATGATGATGTTTCAGAGTGTAAAAATACAAATTACAGTTAATAAAATACGTAATTTTAGTTCTCTTTGAAGAAAAAATTGAGGTGATAAAACTGTTTTGTTGTTGATGACACTAAGAAAGTTTGACTCAGTCTGTCAGTCATTAAACATTTGTTGAGAACTTAACTGTGCCAGGCACTGTACTAAGCACTTGGGATACAGAAAAAAAAGCAAAAGACAACACCTGAAGTCAAAGAACTCAAAATCTTATTGGGGAGACCACAAACAGTTATGTACAGGCAAGCTAGATGCAGGATAAATAGGAAGTAATTAAAAGAGGCAAGGCACCAAAATTAAGAGGAGTTGGGAAAGATTTCCTATAGAAGATGGAATTTTAATTGAAACTTAAAGAAAATCAAGGAAGTCTGCAGGCAGAGTAGAGAAAGGAGAGCATTCCAGGCCTGGAGGAAGTCCAGAAAAAATGTCTGGAGCCAAGAGGTGGAATATTTTATTCTCCTGAACAGCTAGAAGGCTAAGTCTCTGGATTGAATATTCTTGGAGGGGTGGTATAAGGTGAAAGAAGACTGGAAAGGTAGGGAGAGTCTAGATTATGAAGAGCTTTGAATGTCAAACAGCATTTTGTATTTGATGCTGGAGAAATTGGGAGTCACTAAAATGTATTGAGGAGTGAGGTGACATGGTCAGACTTGAACTGTTGGAAAATCACCATATTACTTTGGTGGCTAAATGGATGATGGAGGTAGGTAGATACACCAGCAAGCTGTTACAGTAGTCCAAATAAGAGGTCATGAAGGTCCACACTAGGTAGGTTGCAGTGTGGAAAGGGAAAAAAGGAGTATTTTTAATATTATAATATTTTTAAAAGTAAAATTGACAGGCCTTAGCAATTACTTGGATATATGGACTGAGAGATAGTGAAGAATCCAAGATGATACCTAGGTTGTGAGTCTGAGTAACTGAGAGAATCATGTTTCCTTTTACAATAATAGAGAACATATGACAAGGAAAATGTTTAGAGGGAGTGAAAGATAATGAGTTGTTTTGGACAGATTAAGTTTATGATGTCTACTGGACATCTACTTCAAAATGTCTGAAAAGTAGTTGGACATAAAAGATTAGAGGTCAGCAGAGAGGTTTAGGGAAATTTGAGAATCATCAACATAGACATGGTAATTATATTCTTGGGCATTGCTGTAGTACAGAGAAAGAAAAAGGCCTATACAGAACCCAGAGAACACCTATGATTAGAGGGCATGTCCTGGATAAGTATCTAGCAAAGAAGATAGAGAAGGAACAATCAGGTATTAGGAGACCTAGGAGGGATTGAGCACTGAGTAATGAATACCAAAGTCTAAAGTATATGAAGTAAGGATATATGAAAAAAGTACTAAAATTTAGGTGGTATGTGAAAAAAAACAGATTTTTTTTCTCATTTCCTAATATATGTATGGAGCTTGGTGAGAACTTGGTGATAAAAATAATCACAGCACTTAATATAAAATTTTAGGTAGAGACAATAAAGCATCAGCTGTTCTGCCGAAAACCATTCCTATGAGTGTTGCAGGATCATCTTCATGCACCCCCTCTACAAGTAAGGAACAACTTTTATGTTATTTCACTTCTTTTATGTACATTAATTGTGGGGAAAGAGTTGGCACATGAAATTAGAAAACATATTAAGAGGATATAACTTTTACATCTTATTAGTTTTCATGTTTTTAATGTAGAGTACAATTGATATACCTTGTTAGACTGTCTTCAGTTGTCTTTGTCTGATATAACAACTTAAATAGGTCATTTTTTGGTAAATGAAAATTAAAAAAAAACACAGTTTAAAATTTTTATTTTTACTTATTTTCCTTAGGCAAAGAAATTAAAAAATCCAAATTGGTAAGAAGCCAGTCCTTCAGTAGTCAAGCTCTTCATCCTAAATATGGCAACTTAGAAAAGTGTACTGGGTATGTCTTAAGTTCTAGCCCTTTATTTGTAAGCAATGATTATAAATTTTATTCTCTTGCCCTAATTTATTATTTTTACTTAAATTTCCAAGAAAACAATTACAGAATTGATTACAGGTTCTTTTGTTGTTTTTGTTGAATCTTTTTTAGTTCTATCTGACTTTCCATGATCCTATTTGGAATTTTCTTGCCTAAGGTCCTGGAGTGGCTTGCCATTTCCTTCATCAACTCATCATACAGATGAGGAAACTTGAGGCAAAAATGGTTAAGTGATTTGCCCACACAGTTAGCATCTGAGGCCAGATTTGAACTCAGAAAGATGAATCTTCCTGACTGTAGGACTGACATGCTATCCACTGTGCCACTTAGCTACTCTATTTCCTTTGTTTTCAATTCAAAATTAAGTAAGTTATCATTAATATATAAGGTTTTGTAAAAAAAAAAAAATACTGTACATACAAAAACAAGATTTGATCCTGAAGTTAAAAAAAAAAAAAAAAAAGCTTGCAGCTTAATGGGGGAAGATACCTACGCATATTAATCAAAGGATTTCTGAGCCAGAGGGGACTGCAAAGATAATCTAGTCTAATCTCTCTTTAAATAATAACCCTCTACAACATATGTTGACAAGGGATCATCCAAGCTGTATTTGCTCTAGTGAGCATTATCTCCATTATCTCCAGAGGCCACTCATTCCACTTTTGGATAGATTTAATTATTAGTAAGTTTTTCCTTACATTAAATCAAAACTTACCTCTTTGCAAAGTTCTTACGTAGCTTTGCTATAAATAATGTGATATAGAGTAGTATAAGGAAAGTGAGTGCAAAGGAGCTGTTTAGAAAAAGTTATATGAAAAGTTTGAGACAAGAAGGGATCACCCTGACCTAATGGTAATCAGAAAAGGCTTCTTGAAAGAGGTGATTCCTAAATTGGGCCTTAAGGAAGTGAATAATTATACATTCTTATAAAAATATCACTATAAAAATCTATTCAATCCATCAGTTTTGTGAGATTACTGCCAAAGATGCAGAAGACCCACAGCATGGAGGAAGCATCCTGTTCTAAAACAATTTGCAACAATATATACAGGAGTTAATACATAACTTTATTTGGGTGGAAGGAGCTTCATTGATCTAGATGTGATAAAAGGGACTTAATCTGAAGAAATGAAAATGTTTACAAGAATACTTACCTGTCTTTAAATGCCTCAGAGCTGCACAGAAACTAAAATTTCTATTAAATTTCTTTTAAAAAGTACAAGTTCACATTCAAGGTAGAATTCAAGTGTTTTCAGTAAAAAAAAAAATTTCTTGGGAATTTTTAAAAGATCATCAGGTATTTGTTTGCTGAAGCATTTGTTTTGAATATTAAATATTTGAATCAATATTAAATCAAATATTCCTGAATGTTCTTCCACTTTAAATGTTCCACAAAATTTTTTTTCAGTAAAAATTCTACAACAGGATATGCTTCTGTCTCAGGGATTGGAAAGCCTTCTGTGCTTTCATATACTGGTAAGTATCAACTGTGGTATGTCTTAAGTTTAATAAAAAATTATCAAGTTCTTGAACTTAACCTAGTTAAACATTTCTTCACTTCTAGGTACAGAATTTTCTCTTAAGTCTGTGCCTTCATCAAAACCCTATGGAAATAAAAACTTTTTCAAGTAGGTGAAAGAACACTTGAATATACTGTTTGGTTTTTATAGTGGTATAAGCCAACTATACAATAATTTGAAGAGAGAAAAGCAAAATGTCAGGATAAATGGCATCACAGTCTTTGAGAGCAAGTTTAGACACAGACTTCTTCCAGAGATTAATAATGGTAGAAGCTATTCTGTATTTATATCAGAGTTCATAAAGTCATAATAGAATTTATATGATGAACCTTTCTATATTAGCGAAAGAAAATGTGGCATTAAAATTGATAGTTGGTAAAAAGTATCCATTGAACTTTCTACATTGTAAGCATTGGTAGAGATTTCTGATGATAACTGAATCTGCTTCCTCTTTTCATTGTCAGAAATAATGAATCTACTTAAAAGTTCTTTAAAAACAACTGAAAAAGAATTAAAAGGCTCTATAACCTACTTTTGTTTCAATAATCTGGGTTATATATTGAATATTTATCTTTCCTACACTTTTCATGATGTCCTCTATAAATTCACATAGAGTATATACCTGTATTCACACTACTCAAGTATAAGAGGCATTAAAAACCAACTAAAATATCCAGGGACTCAATAATATAAATGTCAAACTGCCTTTAATATGAGCTTTTGGAACTTAAATTACTTTGATTCCTTTGCTAGACAGTAGATGTATTTCCATTGTGGATTTGCATGGCATAGTCCAAGTTAGAGATAATTTTGAATAGTGACAGGGTTCAACAAATTGTCGGGGCAATCAGCCCTCTCTCCAGTTTTTCTGCACTAAAATTGTGATAGACAAGAAATTATTTGTCCCATAATACACTGATATATGAAATAAGTAATATTTGATGATCACCTAAATTAACTTTTTCAGTTCTCTTAATTTACTTTGCCAATATGTACCTGGCCTTCAAGATTCAGAAAAGAATGTAAACATACTTTAAAGTTTAGTATCAGTGAACATTAGTATATTGTGTCATGGTGGGAGGAATGGACCAACTCTTAAATCCTATGATTCTACTGGTTTATTTAAAAATACTATATTGATCAAAATATTTATATCACTTCCTCCATAAGGTGATGTGTATAAACAAATTTTTTAAAAATGAGTTGAAGATTAAGAAGGAAAATGAGATGGCAAAGACTTCAAAAATATTATGTTGGTCAAAATATTTATATCAATTCCCCTAAAAAGTGATTAGTATAAACCTTAAAAAAAAAAAAGTTGAAGATTACAAAGGAAAATGAGATGACAAAGACTTGTGTTTCTAAGAATCAAATATGTCTGAATAGAAAGAAATGGACTTTTTTGTTTTTAAATTCTCATTAAATTGTGAGCTCCTTGAGAGCAGGGTCTATGTTTTGCTTTTCACTGTATCTCCAGAATTTAACACAGTTCCTAATACATAATAGAACCTTAATAAATGCTTATTGACTGACTTAATTAAAAAAAATATTGAGGGTCTATTATGTTCTCAGCACCGTGCCAGGTGAGGGAAATACAAAGACAAAAATGGCATGGTCTTTAGTGCTCAGGGAGACAAAATCTGTATAGAGTAACTTGGTCAGTGGAGGGCACTAGAAAGATTTCATGTAGGAGATGGCACATGTATGAACTTTCAAAGGAAACAAGGAGTTTTGAGAGGTTAAGAAGAGGAATTTCTGCATTCCAGGCATGGGAGACCAACTGTGTAAAGGCATAAAGATTATAATAAAATGGTATTTCATGTGAGTGGAAGATCCAGAAAGTCAATTTCACTTGGTTGTAGAGTGTATAAATAGAATTAATCTGTAATAAGCCTGGAAAGGTAAGTTAAAGCCCCATCGATCCATCCTAACTCCAAATGCTAAATAGAAGAATTTGAATCTTATTTTAGGGGGAATTACTGGAGTTTACTAAGCAGATATGACCTACTCAGACCTGTACTCTTTGACAGCTACTTGGAGTTGGAGAGGGGAGAGTTGTGAAGCACTGAGACTTTTTAGGAAGCTATTGTAATAGTCCAGGGGAGAGCTGATGAAGGCCTGGCCTAGTGCAGTGGCTCTGAGAGGGGAGAATATAGAATAAATGGGAGAGATGTTGTAAAGGTGCATGAAAAAGATTAGCTAACATATAGTGAGGAAAAGTGATGAATGAATGAGGTTGTGAATTAATTCTTTTAACTGAAAAGATAGTATACCCTTGTTAGAATTGGGAAAGTTTAGAAGAAGAATGGTTTTGAAGGTAAAGAAAATGTGTTCTGTTTTGAACATGTTGAGTTTGAATTGTCAAACATTTTATTTTCAAGTATTCCTTAGGTAACTGATAATGTGAAACTGGAGTTCAGCAAAGAGGTGAAGTGATATATACAACCAGAAATCATCTGCATAAGGATAATAATTGAACTCATGGGAGCTAATGAGTTCCCCTAGAGGAGAGAAGTAGAGAGAAAGAACAAGGTTCCAGAGCAAAGTATACCAAGAAGTAGGGGCAGGATACAGGGGATGATTTAGCCAAGAAGACTGAGAACAGGCAAGAGGAAGATAAGAGAACAGTGTAATTTAAAAAACCTATAAAAAGAATCATCTAGGAATAGGGAATAGAGTGGTCAGCAGCAACAAATGCTAAAGAAAGGATAAAAAAGAAAAGAATAAAGGCCATTCGATTTGAGAGATGATTTGGTAGTTTCGGAGAGAGCAGTGTCGATGATGAGTTCAGAAGCTGTTTTGCAAGGGGTTGAGAAAATGACTTTCTAAATGAGAAAGTGATGCTTACAAGGGTACATAGCTTTTTCTAGGAATTCATCTGTAAAAGAGGAAAGAGCTTTAGGATGGGAGTTTCAGAGTATGTAGGATCAAAGTTTTTAAAAGTTTTTAAAGGATGTAAAGAACTAAACTTGTTTCTAGGTAGTAGATAGGGAGAGACCAAAGATGAGGGTTCAGAATGATTGTTGGGAGAATCTGCCAGAGAAGACATTTAAGATAGATATTAGGTTATGTGGGAAGTTGGCCTTAGTATGAGGAAGGGCCTTCTCTTTATTAGAGAAAGAAATCAAAGAGAACAGGAAAATTGTGGATGATATTAAGGGGTTTTGAGGTTCAGAGTAAAGGAAAAGAGCAATCTCAAAGTAACTATCATTTTCTCAGGAAAATGAGATGAGATCCTCTCAAGGAGGTACGTAGAAGATATAGTGTGAGAATGGTTTCATAGTAAATCTGTTTTACATGGTAATTTCCTATAATTATTTTTCTATGTATAACTACATATGTATATGTGATTATATATACGTACATATGAAATATATATAAAGAGAATTCATTTTAATAAGTTGTCTTAATTACAGGATATACCTAAACTATAGACCTGAAATTTGAACTGAAATTCATGGCATTTAATGCCTAAAGATAAATCTTTCATTTGTCTACATGTGCATATCTTTCAGATGATTCATTCCGGACTCGTAGTTCCAGTGGTAATATATCTCCTTATTCTTCTAATACCTCCTTACCAAGTACCTCCCGTAATATGAGTAACTCAGTTGACCAAAAGAACAATGGAAGTAAAGATACTCAGCCTCGAAAGGCTACCTTGTAAGTGATCAGTTGTTGAATGGTACTGCAGAGTTAAAGTTGTGTCTCTTTTTTTTTTTTTATCAGTACACCTTCCAAGTTTTCTTAAAAATAAATGTCTGATTCATAAAAACAATACATTTTAAGAGTAGATGCGCTAAATAATATATGACAAGAACGTTGTGATGTTAGTGAATCTACAGAATCCATTATAATTGGTTTCCATAGTATAAAATTAAGCCAGTATTTGTCTTTTTCCCCATTGATCCAACCAGTCATCTAAGTACAGGATATATTGGGTAAAGCTTCCTCATTGTGATTTACTTTATCTGATTCACTCATAATTAAATTTTACAGTCAGAAATATTTTTATGATTGAAATCAGTCCTGTAATTGTGTCTTTTTAGAAGACATACTTAGGAAATTACAATTACTGTTTTTTGTAGTTCCAGTAAGTTGTTTGGCTTCCATGTCTATGCTTCTGTCTGAAATGTGAAGACAGCATCATTCTCTAAAAGTGCATCAAATTGAAATCATTTAAGCTACTTGAGAAGCAATCTTGTTATTGTTGTAAAATTCACTTTTCCAAATCAGAATTAGAGAGAATTGGATGGTTCTGCTTTTCCTTAGAGACCCTTTTCTTTATCCATTTTCATTCATACTTTGGTCTTAAATTGTTTGTTCTAAATCCTTCTAACAGAACTTTTGTAACAGTATCCAAATAGAAAGGCTGATTAGATTTTTCACAGTATCAGAGTAACTTGAATGCAGAATATCAATTATCCACATGGTTCAACCAAAAGACCTAAAATTTGTTTTTGTATTTATCATCATATTAAATTATACTTCAGAATTACTTTCTTTTTCACATTTTCATATAAAAGTTTCAATATATTCTACTCATGAACAATTTTCAGAGAATCTATCATGAATTCTTTCCATAGGCTCATTTGAAGTTAGAGAAAAGACTACATCTCTCCCTTTTTCCTCTTCCTCCCCCTTTTCCCATCTCACCTTATAACTTTCCCCATTTCTCTCCCCATCTCTCTTTACCTTTCTCCTTCTTTCCCCTCTCCTCTTTCACCCTTCTCCAATCTTTTTTTCTACCTCCTCATCACTTCCTCTCCCTTTCTCTCTAGCTCTCTCTGGGAACTTCTTGATTAGCCATACCATGTATCTAAACATGAATGCATTTTATTATAGCTCAAAGAAAGAGTCTAAATGTATAAGAATAAAAAGATAATATGGCTCCCTAATTAATATTATTAAAGGGTTCTACTAGCACTAAAATTATATCAATAGTAATTTTGAATTAGAAAGAAAAGCTGTTATGCTGTTTAAGGATATAAATATATTCATATTATAACTTGAGCACACTTGTTAGAAATAGGGATTTTTACCATTAAAGAATCTGTTTAAATCCATGAGGCTAGTGTGGTACCATGGAATAATAGAGCCTGAACTGGTTAGGCTATATGTTTTCTAGTTCTAACCATGTATATTCAACCCAAGTAGAGAGCAAGAACCTACAGCAATTAAAAAAATGCAACATGTCTAAATAATAATCAGTGATTAGGTTGAAAGTTTCTTTCGATCATTCTCCCTCTCTGGGCCACAGGATTAGACATTCTCCAAAATCCCTTCAAACTATAACAGCCCATGATACTCTTGACAGAGAAAAGAACAAAGTTGAGTTTGTCATATACCCTATGTCATAGGATTTCTAAGCCTTTCATAATTTTCTTAAAGAGAAAGAAACACCATCACTTTTATGTGAAACTTGGGGGAATTAAGTGTAAAGATTTCCTTGGGAATTCTCCCATTCAACAATATGTTTAATACTACCGGAAGACAGTTTATTCTTTCTTTCCATCTCATATTGTTTGATTCATCAGCTTTAAATCCCATGTATAAGGAGAGAAGACAGCTGAAATCTCAAATCAAAGAAAATGGTAGTTTGCTTTTTTCAAAGTTCCTATTTCCTTTTAGAGACTATTTTTACACCAACAGATTACTTTTTCTCCTATTCAAAAAACATAAAATCAGACAACAAAATCTTTAGAGTAAGAAGAAAACTGAAAAATTATCCAGTTGATTTTGTAGAAGAGGAAACTGGGATGGAGGTGGGGGGTTAGTGAATTGTTCAAGGCCACAACACTAATTAGTTGTAGAGATAGAATTAAAACTTCTTTTTACTCTTATTCTAATTGTCATCACATTATACCATGCTGCCTCTTTGAGGAATGGGGATCAAAATATTTTTTTCCAAGAGCAGTTTCAGAATTTTCTCTTTGAATGAACTGAAAGAGAACTCTCTAATTTCATTATGCTGATTACTCAGCAGAAACAGGAATGACATATTCCTGGGGAGATATGTACACAAATACCTTGAAAAAATTGCAACATTTCCAATGCAGTCTTTCTCACTAGTGTATACTTATGCCACAGGTGCATTCTTGTAAAGTGATAGTTCCATTGTACTCTTACCTGGTCAGACTGCATATGAATTATTATTTTCAAATCTGGCTACCATGTTTTAAGAGAGGCACTGACAAAGCTTGTCTAGGTGGGTGATAAGAATGCTGAGGGGATTCAATGCCATAACACATGATGGTCAGTTATAGAAAATGAGGAAAAGAAGGATTAATGAAACCAAAATTCTATTGCAGCATTTCTGAAAGGCTGTCATGTTGATGAATTATTTAAACTTAATGTCTTTGATCCTCAAAGGGAGAACTGGGACCAAGTCACAGGAAGGTATATTTCAGCTTATCTATATATAGGAATAGATGTATTTCCTACATAGAGGAAATTTTCCCAAAAAAACTAGAGCAATTCAACAATGAAATGGGCTGCCCTGGGAGGTAGTGAATTCCTTATCACTGGAGGTTTTAAAAGCAAAGCTTTTATCATCACTGTTAGGGCTATTAAAGAACAGCTTAATAATTCAAGTCTAGTTGTTCTAGACCTTCAAGATCCTTTCCAGCTCTATAAATAGTATGCTGTAGTAAATCCCTTCTTTGGCCTAGTATTTTTAAAGTATGTTCTGAAATTCAGCCTTAGACTGTATTCAAAAGGAACCTAATCCCTCCTGTTGAGGTGGTTGTTGCTGTAAGTAGTAGTTATTGTTTGTCCTTTGTTCTCAAAGTTGACCATGACATCAGGGAGGTTATGCCATTACTCGAAAGTGAATTGGATTTCAGTGAGGAAAGGCTGTGCAAAGTCACCTGCTCATTTGCCCCTCCAGAACCACCTGGGTCCAGCAACCAGATGTAGATCAAGATGACTGTAGATGGCCCTGGGCAAAATAGGAGACCTTGGTCTTTTTAAACTAAGGTCTTCAACAGGTCTCAGTTTGACTGAAGCATCACTCATTCCGTGATTAAGGCTAGATAAAAAATGGTTAAAAAAAATGGACCTAGTTTTTAGAAAAAGCAATCAGTCTGGGAGAGGAAGACCTTTAGGTTTTCTGGCCAAAACAGCAACAATAGCTATTTGCTTTCACTCTGAGGCAGTCAAGACCAAAACAAACATCTAGTGATCTCAGCCTGGGCTCAGTGAGAAATGAAGGTATTTGAATGAATTTCAATGAAGAAATTGGGGTGTTTAGAAAAGAAATACTGAAGAATGTATAATTTCCTGTAATTGGACAGTCCTGAGATTGCTGATATAATTTTGTTCCTGCACACAAGAAATTGGTTCTAAAATTTTTACTCATACCACAATCTTTGTTGTGCTGTAAAACATTCACCAATTATTCTTATGCTTCCTAATATTACCAAGCTGATACAGTTGATATTTGTGGTCATCAGTCAGAAAAGTCAGAATACTTTTCATTTTTCAGAACTTTATCTTTTAGACCTAATAAAATGACTTTTAAGACACATGCCAGTTTATAAATTCAATTGCATTTTCCAGTTTATTGGGCAAAATTGCTAATTAAATAACTCTTCCTACACCAAATGTTTTGTAGAATGCAGTTATTTTTAATATCAGGAGTGCTGACAGTGGGTTATTCAATTTTCAAACATACTTCTGAATAGATTGCTTTTATATAAAGCAGTAAGAATTTGCATGTTTCCTTTTTTCTCTCTTCCCCCTTTTTCCTTTTTTTCTTCCTTTTCTTAGCTTTTAAATTCTTTTTCTTTTTTCTCCCCAAAGAAAATCTAGAAAATCAAATCCTTAGATCACCTGATAGGCAAGGAAGAAAACCAAAGACAACTGGAGGTAATGGAATTGCTCAGCAGAAGCAGGAGTGACCGCTGGGACTTTTTATGAATGAATTGGAGAGACTTCATTGCATCTGATGTTGTTAAGCCTTCCATATTTGAAATTAGATTCCCTGGGTTGTATAGTATATATTTCTATAAATAATGTATTGGTTGCAGAATTCTAATGTTATAGTGAAATGTTGAAATGCAATTTTAGGTATGTGCTTTAACTACTGCCGCAAGAGAGACAATTATGCCTTTGTAGTGCAGAATACCAGTGTCATCCATTAATTGTTCTCAATTACAGTTTTAGCATTTTAGCAAATTACTATGGAAGTCACAATCAGCTAAAATTGTCCTGGCTGTATTATCTGTTTGGGAAATGAATAGTATATTCATAAAGAATCTTCAAGTTCATTGGAAAAGAAATACTGAAGAATGTACAATTTCCTGCAAGTTGGATAGTCCTAAGGTTGTGCTGACATAAATTTGTACCTGGACACCCTTAAATTCAAATTTGGCAATGAAAATTCTCAAAGGTTTCCAGTCATTTTTAGAGCAAATACCTCCAAATAATTGGTTAATGATTTTCCTTATTTCATGGGACAATTTCTTTTATAAATACTTTGTTTAAATTTTAGATTGTATTTTTTCTCATTACTTAATTTTAAAATGATGAATCCTGTTTTTAATTAGCTGTTATTCCAAGCTATCATGCTTTAGCTATGTCAACAGCATTTATTTGTACTAATGCTAATATTTCCATCAAAATTTGCCTGAAGAGCATATATAGTTCTATTTTAAAATGCCAATACTTGAGATATATTGTATGAAGCTATTGTCAGCTTCTCTATTTCAAAATGCAATCAGTATATAATTATATTGATATCAGATATTTGTTTTTTAAATATATTGATGTATGATAAAGATGAACTAATTTGTGAATGCATATGTGCGTGTGGTTACTTTTTATAATGTGAAATAATGAATTATGAATTTATTAAAAATAAAACATAGGTTAATGTAGTACCTGTATATTTGTGAAGAAAGTTTTAAATCATTTTCTGCAATGTTTACTTTATAATTAAAATTAAGAAACAATAGTTTATTAACAAGTAAAGGAAGCAATATTCTGGTCAAGATTATTTAGAAAATTTAGATTTAGAAGATTTAGAAAATCGTATTCTTCTTTTCCTACCTGATACCTGCTTTTTGGCCATTTTAGTGATCCTAAATGCCCCTAGAAGGTTTGCTGTTGAAATAAAATTGAGCAATCAGCCATTCAGATTATGATGTCAATAGTCAAGGTCTGGTGGAGGATATAGAAAGTGCTGGCTGAAATTTGGCCCTCCTTGTGAATTTCATTTATCCATATCCTCTCTGTCTCTTACCATCCATAATGTAGACTCTAATACACTGGTCTCTAGAATAGAGAATTTTAAAGTCTTTAGTGGAAAATCTAAGATCGATAACTGAAAACGTTGATCTTTAGTCAATAAATATATATAGAATAAGATAAGAATAACAATAAGAGCAATAAAAGAACTTGGGTGTATTTCCTTGGTTTGTACTCCTCATTCTATAAGCTTAGGTTGGCTTGAATTAGAATTTGATATTGGGAGTAAAATTTGTAATTATACCTCAGTGGCCTGTAACTAATTCAGATATAGCATATTTGTTGCCCAGTTTTCAAAACATGGTTCAATTCAATTCAGCTAACATTTTAAGCATATTTTTAGGGCAAAGCAATATTGAAGCTGAATACTTAAACATAACACCTAATAAGCCTTTTCCCATATTTTGTTATACTAAAATCTTGAAATTTGTAAGAAAAGTAATCTGTTTACATCTTTCAGGAGACAATGTAGACAATGTTGTTAAAATTCTGAGATCACTGTGAAGCCTCTAAAACTTAGATTAAGGTTCCATAGGGGTATACAATGAAACACCAGCAATAAAGACTAGGACCAGTTCATATCTTAAACAATAATGTGTTAATTGTTTCAGGTTCTTACTATATAGTGGTTATGTTTGGGGGAATTGTACCCACACTGTATCTGACCATATATGAGTTCAACCACATTTATTTCTGTTCAGTGATATTCTGTTATCTCAAGCAGTCCCTTTTCCAGTCTTTACCTTCTTAAAAGAAAGATGTGAAATAGTTTTAACATTTGAAGTAATGCCAGACACATGGCAACATCCATCTATACATCTGTGGAAAGATGGCATTTGGATATGTTAGTTGTATTCGGGAGCTTAAGGTAGGTGTTTATGAGAGAAAACCAATTCAAGGGGAAGGTCCTAGCCTGAGAATGGGAATAATGTACATTAGACTAGTTGAAACCTGGTAATAGATTAACATGCAATTTAGAAGCAAGAAAGCTGAATTAGGAACATTTTGGTAGTGTTGTCCAAGATTCAGTGGCTCCATATAAGCATTATTATGAGTTTATTGTAAATATAGTTTTAATTTTGTTTTGTCTGTTCCATTTTTTCAGTAGAAAAGCATTCTGAAGATTGATGAGTAACAGGTAGGTAGATGGAAAATGTGGTTTATATTAATGGTGTTAAACTCAAATGGAAATGGGATTCCTGCAGGCCTCATTCATTATTTTTTTAAAAATCATACATTAACATCATCTACATTGTATTTTTTTTTTGGTTAAACATTTCCCAAGTACGTTTTACGTTTTAATCTAGTTTGGGCTACATTGGCATGCAAGGAGAGAGTTTAATATCTCTGGTTTACTTGGTCTTTTAAAAAATATCAGGTATTGAAATCAGTCTGTGATGAAGATGATACGTCATTGAGGTCATTAAAGCCTGAAATTCTAGTGGAGAAGGCATCCAGAAATTTTTTTATTGTTGTTATATTGTTGTACCTGGAAGACTGGTGGCATTTAATTGAAGAGTAATGTCTTTTAAGATGCTACTTATCACAGATGTGACTTTGAGCAGATCATCTTTACTTCTTTGAACTTTCTTCTTCTCTAAAATAAAGCAGTTGGATAAGATTGTCTCTTAGGTCCCTTCCAACTTATAACTCTATGATCCTATGATGTTTTCCTTAACCAAATTAAAATAGAATAAAATAGCTGCGATTGATAAATTTAAGTCACTGGGACACAAGCAAACTACTTACCAAAACCAATGAGAATTAATTAGTGGCAAAGTTCTCAATAGAGATATAAATCTACTTCAATTCAACAAACATTTATCCATTGTCATATCCCTGTCATTATATTGTCTACATGTGAACATTACAAATTCACATTATTGGAATACAAAAATCATCTTATAGTTCACTCTCAATTTAAATCAGTGAACAAAATGAACAAACAAGCAATTCGTTTTCAGTTTTAAATATTAGAAATTAAACAAAAGTGATTGAATACATTTATAGTACATTAATAAAACATGTAATCAAAAGAATATAGAAATTAATCTTAATGAGCTACTCAAATTTTCTAAAAGAATAAACTCTTATTCTTTATCTTTTTTTATTAACATCTTGTATCTACTTCTACTTTGTTGGCTTTTATAGGTAATTGGGAGAAGCAGAAACACTGCTAGATTTTTTTTCTCTATAAAGTTTGTTGAAAGTTTATTAGATAGCGTATAATTACTGTAGCTTGGTACAATGGAGAGAGATCTGGATAGGAAGACAAGACTGAAATGTAATCCTCATTCTATTACTGACTAACTATGTCTTACTGAAAACTATGTTTTCCTATGTGACAAGTCATTTCACTGCAGTTTCAAAATCTAAAGTGAGAGATTATGGATTAGTTAATCAGTAAGGATTTATCAAGCCATAGTGTTCTTTGATTCTGTGACCATCCTTTTAACATCACAACTTAATTGACATCTCTGAGGCAGATGTGGTGCTGATGAGTGTATGATGACTATTATTTTTTCCTTCATTTTAGCCACCACTAACTGACACTCTAATGGTTTATAAGAAAAAAATTTATTTAGCACTGGGAGAAAATAGAAGCTAATTTTAATGAGAAACTTTCTTATGTGCCCATTCTTTCCAAGCTCCTTATCTTTCAGATAGTGCTCTAATATGTCCCTCATATTAAGCTCAGCATCATAGGCAACAGAATAAGACTCCACTTGAGGCATAAAGACCTATTATTGTCAAACTAGTCATACTGCCATGTTTTAGTGGCTGAAAACTTGGTTAAAATATGAGGCAAAAAATATGAAGCTTTCCCCAGAGAGGTAAATATCCTCATGAAACCACTTTTACTCTCACATGAACCTAGAAGCATAACCAAAATGAACATGGGATGAAGATAACCCTCTTCCTGCCCCATTGCCATCTTAGGCATTATCCATGTACTTTGGAAGCATAAGACATATGTGTGTGTTATAAATCATAGAAGAGATGGATTGATCACTCTGCCAAGGAAGAGCAGACTTTTGGATGTCTCTTCATAGATCATAAAATGGAATGGACGATCTACTCTGATGATTGCAGGCATTGAGTAAGCAACAATTTCTGCCATTGTTCCAGCTGCTGCTTCAGTTCCTTTCTCGTTGACTTCAATTACTGTTCTCTGCAAAATCTACCAATGGAAATGAAATAATATGCAAATAGTAACAAAACAGACATACAGCACCAAGTTGCCCTGACAAAGGTTTTTCTCCCTTGAATTATTTTGCTACCTACCTTTGAATTTTTTTCACCATGATTTCAGCTTTATCATTAATCACCAGGAGGGACTTGTATATCCCTCAAAATTTGGGGCCATAGTCCATATAAAACTTGAGGAGCTTTCTGCTATATATAGTGAAATCTGGATTGGCTCTAAAGTTTCTTAAAACCTAGCTATTTAGGCCAAGGCTAAGAAGAATGGAAAAAGCCTAACAGGAGTTTCTCTCTGGGGCCTGAACAATGGAAGGAATAGACTTGAGGAAAGTGGGCAGGTCCCAGCTGCCTCTTGATTTGAATTAACATTCTTCAAATCTGAGTTAACTAGAACCCTTGAGGAATCAGAGACTTTACTGGCATCTTATGCCTTCTCTTGAGTTAATAAATCTCAGGACCTTAGAGATCAAAAAAAGTTAGAAATTATCTTATTTAGCTCCCTATCTGAAACATAAATCCCTCCATAATAATCCCAGAAAGTAGTGGTCAACTAGCCACTCCCTGGAAATCTCCAGGATTAGAGAACTTTTTACCTCCAGAGGTTGCCAGTTTCATGTCCACACAGCTCTAGCTGATAAGTTATTTCCTATGTTAAGTGTAAACTTCTAACCACTGATACTTGCCAATCCAACTCTCCCACCTCAAAGAGAAATTTATCCTGGAAATGGAATTTCCAAGCTTATTTTTAAATAAGTTGAAAATAACTTTTAATGTTAGTTTAATTTTAGGGCACGTATAGGCCAGAGCTCTTCTGGTACTTACTTGATCCAGGCATATATTCATTCATGTGTATATGATGCCTAGCAAGAGGCACCAAGATCTCCCAACACACTGCAATATTATATATCTATCTACATATATAGACATTCATAGCTAAGTCTCATAACACAAACTCCTTTGCTGCTCAGACCAAAGTTTCTTAAAAGTCTGGGTTATGACCTTACATGGCATCACGTAGCTGAATGTGGGCATTGTGAAAAATTTGGCAACAGGGTTTCTGAATATAAAAACCAAAAATTCAAGATCTAGCACATCATGAATCCAAGGTATTTCTGGCAGTGCTTATCCCTGTTGCATCTCAAACTTCACTGCAGCCTTGGTTCTGAACACACAACTTGTGCACTTTGCACTGTGCATACACGAACATGGCCAGAAACATCTTGGCCCATTTTTGAGATAGGGTCATATGAAAATTTCCTGGGCAAAAAGGGGGTCATGAGTGGAAGAGTTTTAAGAAGCCCTGGGTTAGACCTCATGGATTTTGAATTCATTACTGACTGTAATGTAGATATCTGTACACTGTAGCCACTGAATATTAACAGATAAGTTGGTGAAGTTGACAATGTGACACCTGTTCATCTAACAACTGACAACTTACCTTAGATACTTTCAGATTCCTGTCTGGACCTAAGAGTTCACTCAGATCAGCCCAGGGTGAGAATATTGCTCTTATTCCCATCTGCTTAAGGAGTTCTTGTATCTCATACTTCTGATCTAGCTTGAACTTTGGAAAGAAAACGTCCGTTTTTCTATGGCACAAACAAACATAATTGTGAAAAATAGATATAAGGCATTTTCTTTGGAAGCTAAACATATGGTAGTTTTGGGTTTTTTTTTAAGATTTCTTTTGGAAAGATATTTACAGTGCTGCTGCTTCTTACAAAGTGGTCTAGCCCCAAGAAAATGTCATCAGCTTTAAAAGCATATGATAAGACGTAATGAGTTTGAATGAGCCAATTTTTTTTTAAACAAGCCAGGAATACCTTTCACCAAAACTGCTCAAATACCTTATTGGGTTATGGAGATAATTCTTGAGTTCTTTTTACTTGTTTTTTAAAAGAAAGTTTTATTGATTGCTTTGAGGTTTTTTAATACCACAATAATTACCTATTATATTATTCACCATCACTAATGAATGCAGTAGAATGCATTCCTTCCTTAGCTCTTAATTGGTAGAATACTTAATGACTTCCAAGCAACCCAGCTCAGGTACCACCTCCTACCTAGAACTTTGCCTGTTCCACCCAGTCATCAATCCTCTGTCCTACATAAAGTCTCTTGTATTCTTTTTATAATAATAGCTGACACATATTCCACACTAAGGCTAACAGTGTTTTGCAAATACCTGATTTTTATCTTCACAATAACACTAGAAATAGGTGCTATTTTTAATTCCATTTTACAGTTGAGGAAAC
The DNA here is from genome assembly GCA_023553655.1 of Myrmecobius fasciatus. NCBI lineage: Eukaryota > Metazoa > Chordata > Mammalia > Dasyuromorphia > Myrmecobiidae > Myrmecobius > Myrmecobius fasciatus. The sequence goes on from JAJPUD010002004.1 coordinate 299,029, forward strand.
TGAGACAAATAGGTTTGGCCAGGGTCATATAGCTAGTACATATCTGAGGTCAAATTTGAAATGAAGTTTTCCTGACTCCAAGTTCTATATATGTAAAACATCCCCTTCCTAACAGGTTTTGAGTGTAAAGCACTTTACATGTTGCTAGTTTCAAATAGTTTTTATTATCTCCGAGGCCAAGATTTAACCCTAAGTTCTCCAAAGCTATTCCAGCAGGACATAAGCCTCTAGCAGTTCCTTAAAAAAGTGGAAAAGATTTCATAGATCTGTGAGTTTCCTATCTAGGACCAAATTGATTGGTAAGGAGATCGTAATCATGATTATATAATCATGATTAACCTGGAGACCTTGAACTTGTTTTTTATAATTTTGATAATTATATATCAGTATAATCAGTTTCTGCTTTAATCCTTTGTATTTTATTTTGTTAATTTATAGAAATTTGTGAGGAAGTAACTACATGGCTAAATGGATATAGAAAGTGCTGGGCCTAGTGTCAAAAAAAATCCGAGTTCCAAACTAGCCTCAGATACTTCTGTGTGACTCTGGGCAAGTCACTTAACTGTGTAGCTCAGTTTCCTCATCTATAAAATGGGAACAATAATAGCACCTGCCTCCCAAAATTGTTGTAAGGCTCAAATGAGATATTAGCAAAATGCTTAGTAGTGTCTGGCTCTTAGAAGAGGTCTATATGCTTATTATTAGATTGTCAAAGGGATCCATGCATTAAAAGGCTGGCTACCAGCTAATTAATTTTTTTCAGTCACATTTCATAAAACTTGTAACCAAGATGTTGAAGGATGTGGTTTATATCCATGAAGGAAATCTCTACATTGATGAAATCAGTGATTTCCAAATATTCCTGAAATGTTAAGTGACCACATGCCCCCATTGCCAAAAGAATGCCATTTATTTCTACCTTTACCTCATAAAATGGAAGGGAAAAGGCACAAACATTTATTAAACACCCACTATGTGCTAGGCATTGTGTTAAGCACTTTACAAATATAATCTCATTTGCTCCCTTAAAAGAACAAGCCATACCCTCCTGACCACCCCCCCATCCCTCTGAATAGCATGTTATAATGGAAGGAGGGCAGCATGCTTGTTATTCTGGCAAGAGCCCTGGCCTGGGAATCAAAAGACCTGAGATCCTGATTCTGTCACTAACTTGCTTGGACACAACTCTGCCCTTCTCTGGACCTTCAGCTCACTCATCTCTCAGACAGAGGGAGGGAAAATGGATTAGATTGTCTCCAAGTCTCCTCCCAGTCCTAATAATCTATCACTCTTGCTGTGCAATCATGGTAGTCAAACCATTCTATCTATCCTTTTACTGTCTTACTATGGGATTGGGTGGGCCTTGCCTGAGTTGGTTGGGGCATTCTTAGAATAAGGAACTTTCAGGATGACAAGTCAAAAGGGGAAGATGTGAACTTATCGTGGCTGTAGGGAGAGCCACTTTTGTACCAAATCAGGTTAAGAAGATTAATAAGAGAATAAGAAGAGAATGGCCCACAGAAAAGGGAAGCTTTTGATACCTTTTCTCATTCCCATGCCTTTGCTTTGGTTGTTCCCCATGCTTGGAATTAGCTTCTCCCTCTTTACCTGTCCTTTAAAGTTGAATTCAAATGCCAGTCCCTTCAGGAAGCCTTTCCTAATCTCTTTTTTTTCCCTCAGACTTCACATACCACTTTGTTTTTCGGTTCATTAACTCATCTCACATTATGGTGCATTGTTGTATAAAATCAAACTTCTGGAAGGTGGGGATCATGACTTTTCTGATCAAAGTGTCTCACATGGGGCCTATTTTTCTATTGTTATGAGTAGTACCTGGTTTCCATGTTTTTGATCCATTTGTCCACCAGCTCTACAGTTAAGTAGTCTTCAATGGCAAGATGATCCCCCATTTTATCCACAAGGACCACTAGCATGCTTGCATTTCCTCGGTAGGGTAGTTTGAGGACATGGCAATGTAAGTTCCTATCAAAGGTCGAAGCAAACTTGTCAGACCTATACATCATAGGCACCTTTGTGGTTCTGTATTTGTCCAGGTGGAAGGTTTCAACTTCAGTGAGAAGAGGGTCAAATGCAGATAGCCATTTACCTGAGGTAAAGGAGGTGAGAAAAAATGGCAGGTTGAGAAAACTGCTGACAAAGCCAAGCATTACTCAAGATAGACTCCCCAAAAGTGAGGGACGCTATTCCTCCTCTTTACCACCACCATTAGGACTGATGTGGTCTGTCTCCCTTTATCAGGAAAGGAGAAAACAAACATTTATTAAGCATCTGCTATGTGCCAGGCACTCTGCTAAGTGCTTTACAACTCAGGCAAATGTCAGTCATCCACATTTTTACAATTGAGGAAATCAAAGCAGATAGAGATTAAGGTGACTTTCCCAGAAGCAGGAGCTATCTGAGGCCAAATTTGAAGTCAGGTCCTCCTGACTCCAGGTCCAGTGCTTTATCTAAATGTCCTCAAGGTCAGGACACTGGACTCATCTCTTGGTGAAAACTCTTCCTCCATTAGCTAGATGACTGCAGGCAAATAACTTTACTTCCCTCTACTCATTTGTAAGAGAAAATTATAATACTTCTAACCACCTACCTCACAGGGTAATTATGAGGAAAAATTAAGATATAAAATGCTAGAGAAATGTAAGTTATTATTTTATGAGACTCCAGGAAATAGAATGTTAAATGTTGCCTACTCAAACTTTTTTGAACTCCACATTTTGCTGTCTTCCCTATTGCTCATTCTCCCTTATTTCAGCTCTACAATCTTGAATTCAGTACTCCTTTGGTCAAATATTCATTACTCAATGTACAATTAATTAGAGAAGGCTGTTTATTATTTAGGGTCTTTGCTTCTTCCCTTTCTGCCTTTGAGATAATTTGCTGCCCCATAGCCCCTCTATAAGGGGAGTATTGAGAAAGCTTTATATCTTTTAAAAGACAAAACATTAAAAGGCCAAGTGGGGAAACAGTCATAATATTGGCTCAGATGTGAGTCCAAATCCTGGTGTTGTCATTTGTTATCTGTGAGACTTTTGGGCACACTACTGAAATGAGATTCAATTTCTTCATTTTTAAAACAAATGGTTTTTGCCACCTGCCTCATAGAAATGTTGTGAACAAAATACTTTGTAGACTGCAAGGTACTATAAGCATTAATTTTCCAGCAATTCAGGGTCATCTACATGGTAAATCTTTAATGAACTCTACCAAAATTGAAACAAAAAACTGGGTCAAGGAATCACTGGATATTTCTCTCTATCCATGCTGCCCCTTACTCCAGGAATTTAATTCCTAGTCTTTGGCTTTTCTAGGGGTATTAGCATATTTCACTCATTTAGCCCTTTTCACCAGAGATGTTCTGGTTGGTTCTGGAGCAAAAGACTCTTCATTGACAGACACCCATAGAATCAAGAATTGGCCTCAGAACACTAAGAGACATCATTATAATTTATGCAAAGATAGCATAATCTCCAGGTTCTCTGGCTTGGCCAATTCTGATCAACTTACTGCTGATGAGCTAGCCCTGTTCTTGGGTGTCTTTTCTCAGTGCCTTCCATTTTACCTCAGTGTCAGATCAAAGCAGGATTGGCTGCTGAACTTGCATCCAGTCTCCGTTGCATAATTTAGAGCTGACTGAATTTGAATGAAAAGGAGGAAAAGAAGACAAAGCATATTTCTTAGGAAGAATATGTATCATTATTAAGCAATGCAAGATACATACCCCTGAATAGAATGTAATCCACAAGAATGAATTTAGCTTCAGAATGAATCTTCTCAAAGAGTTGGGGAATTTTCCCCTTGGTTTCCTTGTTCACATAATGATTCATGAAATTCTTGGCCTGTGTAGCATTATGGAAATTCACAGGTACATACTCCATGTCAAAATATTGCTTGGACAAATTGAAGAAAGACTCTTTCACATCCAAATCCTTGTGGATAAAAGCAAAACTCCCTTTTAATAAAGCCAGCTCCTGATTTTGGGAGATGTTGTCTTTGAGCTCCTTGAAAAAAGTAGGCAAGGAATTTGTCTGTACACTGCTTAGATCCTTAAAGTTGAGGCCCTCTATGATCTGGGATCGGGTCTGCCCTTTGGCTGCCAGCAATAATATAGTCATTGCAAAGGAAAGGCAGAAAGGAGAAAAGGCTATGTTGCCATCATGTTTCATAGCTATTTTTCGGAACAGATTGAACCCAAAGTCAGCATTCCTTTCTAAGAGTTTCAGCTTATCCAGTGCTGACCAGGGCTCCTCCTCAGCTGGTGTCAAGGATTCTTTTCTCTGGGGATCTTGATTGTCTCCATCTGTTTGGTTTTGGTTGAGGAAGGTATGATTCTTCCAAACTTCCAGGTGAGTTTCCAACTTCCCTGGTCCCCAGTCTTTAGCAGTGCCCGATACCATACATACTTCAGCAAGGAAGAGGATGAAGCAGAAGGCTGTTTTCATGGTGTCAGTTTGGAGGCCAAGTGAATGTATTTCTTAGCAACCAAAATTGAGGTAAAAAGGGAAAAAGTTTTAAAAGCCATTCATTTAAAAAATTATTTAATTCATTAAAAAAAATTCCCCACAATAGAACAAAGTTCATCCTCTTAAAAGGAGAATGAACTTTGTTCTTTTGTAGGGGGAAAAATTTAAGACCATAGGATTTAGAACTGAAAAGGAATTTGGAAATAATAAAGTCCAGATGTGACAAACACAGGGCAGGGAGGCCCCATATAGCAGTAATTTGAAAACCAGATTTTTAATGTAATTGGGAAATATTTAATTAAATAAAAATAGAACTAAGATAATGTTAATATGTGGTTTTCTAAGTCAGTATGTGACCATCAGAGATCTTTATGTATAGTTTAATGACCCCCATTTCCAATTTGATACCAGTGATCTAGCCCATCCCTTTCATCATAAGGATGAATCTGGAGCCCAGCTAGTTAGTGCCTGAGGCCAGATTTGAACACAGGAAGATAAGTCTTTCTGACTCTAGGACTAGTGCTCCATCCACTGAACTACCATATAGCTGTCCATTAATTGTTATAAATAACAAGACCTTGATGAACCAGAACTCAACTTACCAGAACCCCCAAATAGCTAAATTTTTGTTTTGACCTCCTTGAAGAAAATGGTGCAGCCATGCTGTGGTAAGAAGCACAATAGGTAAAGAATCAAGAAAAACCTATCTGGCTCTACTCTGACTTTATATATGGCCTTTAATGAGGAGGGACAGAACCAGGTTGTACAAGGAAAAGGAAGTGAAGACATCGATCGTAGATGACATTTTCAACAAGAAGTTAAGCCACAAAAAGGAAGAAAAGATATATGATAGCTAGTTGGGCTAGATAACTCACATGAGGATTTTTTAAGGAGAGAAGTGACCTGGGCATGCTTATAGGCAGTAGGAAATGTGCTAATTGATAGGGAAAGATTGGAAATAAATGAGGTAAGAGAAGACAGAGGACACAATCTGGTCCTCCTGACTCCAGGGCATCAAGTAGAAGGGCATAGCAAGTGTGTGAGGCATGTCAGTTGCCTGTAGTGGATAGAGTTCTGGAATGGAGTCTGGGAGGTCTAGGTTAGAATCTTGCCCAAGGCACTTTCTAGCAAAATCACTTAACTTCCCAGCTTCTTAAGTTGGGGATAATAAATCCAGAGGACTTACCTCTCAGGGCTGAAAAGATTAAATGAGATCCTGTAAGTCTGTTTTTAAATGAATTATGTAAATGTCAGGGTTTTTTTTGTTTGTTTGTTTTTTTATCATTATTATCATACAGAACCAGGAGGAAACTTGTTCTGTTAGTCACTAGGGAATAGACGTAGGAGCAATGGGTGGAATTCAAAGAGGTGTCTTTCTGGCAAAGAGGAAAGAAAAGCTTCCCAATAATTGGTGCTGTCCAACAATAGAATTCCCTGTTTCATGGGGAATATAAGTTACTCATCCCTGACAGTCTTTAAGCAGAAATTGTGTTGTTGAAGATATGATTCATGATTTGAGATGAAGGTTAGGTGAGCCCTTGCATCTTTGAAATTCTATTTTCTACCTTTTAGGACTGTTTTAAGGAAAGTGCTTTGCACCTATTAAGTGCTATATACTTGTGTGCTGTGCATGTCTTTTGGGAGTGGGGGGGCCATCGAGTAGGATTCATAATTTCATTTGGGAAACTCCCAGTGTGTAAATTTCCCACCAAAGCAGATCAACACCTCCCCTATAACTTACAGGCTTAGAGTTTCCCAAGGCAATGAGAAATCTCTAAACTTTCCCAAAGTCACATTGAGTTACTTTGTGTCAGCACAGCAGGATGTGAACCTCAGTTTTCCTGACTCCTATGCTGATCAAACCATTCTGTCTCAACCAAAGTTACTACTAATGCTAATAAAAATAATAAAATCTGCAAAAATCACTCAAGTCCTACTCATAAAAAACTTGTAAAGACTCACATGAATCAATGCAAACAAGCAGGGTTTTTTCCCTTTTTGATCTGATTTTTCTTGTGCAGCATGATAAATGTGGAAACAAATATATTTAGAAGAATTGCACATGTTTAACTTATTTTGGATTATTTGCTATCTAGGGGAGGGGGAAGGGAAAAAATTTGGAACATGGTTTTGCAGGGGTGAATGTTGAAAGTTATCTTTGTATGTGTCATAAAAAAAGTTGTTATAAAAAAAACAAAATGAATGTTAAAATTTGGGAGAATCCTATGAATAAAAAAACATTTTCAATTTTATGTAAAAGATTTTACTCATAGCAGGGTGTGTGATTCTGGATTGTTTAAGATTATGCTAAAAGAAAACAAGACCAAATGTGACCTTAATGATGAATCAAATGTCTGTTGCCTGGTGATGGGGTAAATGTTTTAGCCACAGAAACTTTTAGAAACTCTGTGTTGATGGAGGGAGTATCAATATCAAAAGCATTATGGATGCTTGAAATATTAAAGTACGAACACACAACCAAACAAGCTTGTAGCTACAACTCAAATTTAGAAACGTGCTAGGTTTCCCAGAAAAATGTTGGGGACTAAGACTTATCTACATTAACTATGGTACAATGAGAATCTTTATAATGATGACACCAAGGCTCATTCATCAGAGATTCAATTATATTCAACTTCATTGTTGTTGTTGCTCAGTCGTTTTAGTCCTGCCTGACTCTCTGTGCCCTCAGCTGGGGATTTCTTGACAAAGATACTGGAGTAGCTTACTATTTACTTCTCCAGCTCGTTTTACATATGAGGAACCTGAGGCAAATAGAGTTAAGTGACTTGCCCAGAGTTACATAGCTAGTGTGTTTCTGAGGCTGGGATTTTTTTATTTATTTTTTATTTGCAAAACATATGTATGGGTAATTCTTCAACACTGACCCTTACAAAGCTTTCTGTTACAAATTTTTCCTCCCTACTCCCCACCCCTCCCCAAGATGGCAGGATATCCACTACGTGTTAATTATGTTAAAATACTTAAGAAATCGAATATATGTATACATATATTACCACACTTATTGTTGTGCAAGAAAACTTGTATCTACAAGAAAGAAAAATCAGATAAAGGAAACACAATGCAAGCAAACATCAATCAAAAGCATGAAAATGTTATGTTGTGGTCCACATTTCACATCCCTCTCTTTGGGTGTATATGGCTTTCTTCATCACTGAACAAGTGGAACTGATTTGAAACATTTCATTGTTGAAGAGAGCCATGTCCATCAGAATTGATCATCATATAGTATTGTTGTTGCCGTGTATAATGATCTCCTGGTTCTGCTCATTTCCCTCAGCATCAGTTCATGCAAGTCTCTCCAATCCTCTCTGAAATCGTCCTGCTGGTCATAATTTCTCACAGAATAATAATATTCCATAACATTCATATACCATAATTTGTTTACCCATTCTCCAATTGATGAGCATCCATTCAGTTTCTAGTTTCTAGCCACTACAAAAAGGGCTGCCACAAACATTCTTGTACATGTGGGTCCCTTTCCCTCCTTTAAGATCTCTTTGGGATATAAGCCCAATAGAAACACTGCTGGGTCAAAGGATGTGCAGAGTTTGATAACTTTTTGAGCATAGCTCCAAATTGCTCTCCAGAATGGCTGGATCCATTCATAGCTCCACCAACAATGCATCAGTGTCCCAGTGAGGCTGGGATTTGCATCAAAATTTTCTGACTCTAAACCTAGTGCTTTATCCACTGTGCCACTTAGCTGCCTGTCAACAGCATTAATTACACTGTATCTAATTAAAGGAACAAAAGGGCTCAAATATTTTAGATTAGCATCAACTCTTAGTCAACCAGAAAACAGGGCATCTTATTTCCTGAGTGTCCCAGTAAATTTCAAAGTAATATCGATATTGGTCCATTAGTGAATCTATCCAACCCAATACAACATTAAAATCTATTTCTGAAACCTAGAAATCTTGCCATCCTATAGTTTACAATATTGCACATCCTTTCTGCCAGAAAGAAGAACTCTACAGAACTGACTTATAAGCACACACCAAATAGATGTTGGGGGTACTATGACTCCCTTCCCCAGCAGATCGATACAGGAGGATCTGGAGTAGGAATACTGAACTGGGAGCCAGGAGACTAGTTCTGACACAAATTTACCTCCTGGCTTCCAGCTTATTTCTTTCTCTAAGTCAGTTTCTCCATCTTTAAACGAGAAAATTGGACTAGATTATGTCTGAGGTCCTTCTAAATATCCTAATAATAAATTAGATGATAGGCATGGATGATAATGTTATAGATATAGAGTACTTTAAAATTTGCAAAACAGAACACATTTAATTTGAGCCTGACAACCCCATGAAGTAGGTGTGAGGCATGAAACAGCCAATGGGGAAATTGAGGCTTAATGATATTAAATGGCTTGCTAGTAGTCACCCATCTAGCAAGTAGGAGAAGCAGGATTTGGACCCACCCAAATTTTCCTGACTTTGTTTCCAACTCCTATCATCCATTAGTTTTGTTGCCTTTTCTAATCTGTTTCCTTCTGGTTTTTTCTTGTAACATTCTATCTTCTATGGTCCCTCCCCATTCTAAAGTCACAAATCAGACTCCAAGAAACCTGACTGGCTCGGAGTTAGTTTGCTCTGTCCAGAGTTCACAACTATTGTTGCCACTACTGAAAAAGATCAGCAGGTCTAGACTTCAACCACCCTCTTAGGACTCCCCTGTAGACCTCCCAACCTCATCCCGTTCCCCCCAAACTCTGAGAAAACTTGGCAGAGACCTGTATAATTACTTTCTGTGTCATAACCAAACCCAGGGCTGTTTGAAATTTTCCAGTTACAAAATCTACCACAGATTTGTGATACTAAAATCAAGCAATAGGCCAGCTAGGTGGTGTAGTGGATAAAGTAACTGGACAAGGAATCAGGAGGACTCATGTTCCGGAGTCCAAATCTGGCCTCAGGCACTAGCTATCCTATTTGCCTCAATTTCCTTATCTATAAAATGAGTTAGAGAAGGAAATGGCAAACCACTTCAGTATCTTTGTAAAGAAAACTTCGAATGTGGTCATACCGAGTTGGGTGCAACTCCAACTACTCAATAACAAAAATGTCAAGTTACAGGTTGTGGTTATTAAATGTTATGTTGGCTTAGTGACCCAATATTCCCAGCCCTGCTTGTCTGTCAGTGTTGGGAGAGGTGCTGTTGTGGGAAGGCAATTCTGAATCTGCAGCTTTGTCATATACTCCTCTCTGTGTTTGTACCCCTACTTGCATATTGTCATGCACTTGCTACTTTAGAGATGCAAAGGTCCTTCCTCTTACTGATGTGGATCTATCTTAATTGTCTTTATTTCATTATGAAAGTTACCAGAGAAAGCTGCCTATCTTGAAGCCATTTGCTAATCTGCATTGGTCAGTCCATCAACATATTACCTTGAAGTACTTGTAATAAATTCCTTTTAACTCTCTTAGTCTTGAGTTTAATCGGGATAAAAGTCCCAAGAATTTTCTTTTCAATGGTGGCTTTCACTACATTTACATACATGAAGCAGAACCTAAAGTCAAATTATGGGGGAATCAGAATTTTATCTTCCAATCCTCTTTAGGCTTATCCTTTGTGTGTGTGTGTGTGTCTGTGACTTCTTTCCTGAGGTCTTTTCTTGCCTCTCCCCCCCAAACTGTCTTCTGTCTTGCCTGGTCCTCCCTATAGCAATAGTCTGAGCCTGTCCACACTCAAGATGCTTCCCTTTGCATCAAAACAGACTTTTTCTTCTCTGTATCCTGGATGAGTGAATGACCAATCTGATAAATTTCTCAGACCTAGAATTTTAATGGATGATAGTAGCTCAAGCATTAAGCTTAATATCAAAAAGTCTAAGATAGTAGCAACTGGTTCCATCACTTTCTGGCAAACAGAGGGAGAAAAAATGAAAGACATATCAGATTTTATATTCTTGTGTTCAGAGATCACTTCAGAATGGCAACTGCAACCATGAACTGAAAAAGATGCTTTCTCCCTGAAATGAAAGCTGTGGCAAATCTGGATCATACTAAAAAGCAAAGAAATGTGACCTTGCCAATGGACATCTTTATAGTCAAAGCTGTGGTTTTTTCAGTAACAATGTATGGCTGTGAGAGTTGGATTGTAAAGAAAACTGAGCACCACAGAATTGACACTTGAATTGTGGGGCTGGAGAAGACTTGAAAGTCCCTTGGACAGCAAGAAGATCAAATCCATCAACACTTAAGAGAAATTTATTCAGGCTATTCAATGGGAGGTCAGATACTAAAGCTAAAGTTTAAATACATTGGCTACATAATGAGAAGATAGGACTCTGGAAAGCACCCTGTTGTTGAGAAAGATTGAAAGGAAAAGGAAAAGGGGACGGCAGAGGATGAGATGTATAGTGTCAAGGAAAAACTACATAAAAAACTTGGACAGACTTTGAGAGAGAGGACAGAAGGGCCTGGTGTACTGTGGTCTATGGAGTCATGAAGAGTTGGACACAACTGAACAACTAAATAACAATAAAACATGACTCAAGGTTATACCTTTCCTCAATAGAGAGGAAACGAATATGGTTTAGTGAAAAGAGCATTGCATGAGAGTAAGATGACCTGAGCTCAAATTGTGTCTGTTACTAATAGTGTGACTGTAGGCAAGTAGTTTAATCTTAGCATCATTGTTTCCATGTCTGTAAAATGATGTGTTCATTTTGCTTACATCCAATGAAAATCTGTATCTAAAGTGCTTTTAAAGTCCTAAAGTGCTATTATTTGTAAATTTCAGTGTCTTATAGAGATGTAAGAGCTTATCATTTTGAATTCTGTTTTAGTAGGGATATTTTGCTTTATAGATCCTCACTAACTGGGTGACCCTGAGCACATCCCTTAACCCTATTTGTCTTAGTTTCCTGTAAAATGAGCAGGAGAAGGAAATGGCAAACCACTCAGTATCTTGCCAAGAAAACCCCAAATGGTATCACCAAGAGTTGCGCATGATTAAAAAGCAATTCAATAACAATAGTTTCACTTTATCCCCCTCCCCAAAAAAGTGAGGACCTAGGTATCCCAGGCCGAGGCAACCTAATTTGAAGGAAGGTGTATAGATTTCCCTCATATTACAAACAAATGCAGTTTGACTCCTACACCCATAGTATGTAGCACAAGGGCTCACCTAGAAGATTCTGGAGGAGGGAGTGGGGCAGAAATGCCTGCTATGTCTCAGCCTTGCTACCCTTTTAGAGAACCAAATGGTACTCTTGTAGGCACAGCATTTCTTAAATTATTCCTCTGAAAAACATGCAAGGGCAACTAGGTGACTCAGTAGATAGAGTCATGGAGTCAGGAGAACCTAAGTTCAAATTTGACCTCAGATATTTACTAGCTTTGTGACCTGGGCAAGTCACTTAATTTCAATTACCCCCTCAAAAAAGAATGAAAGAAATATGCAGTCCTTAGTAAATTTATTTAATATGCAGAGTAAGCAGAATCTAAACTTTTCATCCGTGTAGGGAATTTCTAATGTAGAAACTTCTTTCCAAGGATGCAAACTAGTAACACAACTATAACTTATAGCCTTAAGAGAGTTGCCTAGGAGCACTGGGGAGGTGAAATATCATAACATCACAAATAATGCTACAGCTAGAAAGAAAACTCACAGGTCATTTCATCCAGTCATTTGCCCCTGTTTATACAAATGAGAAAACTGAAACTCAGACATAACACCTAGTAAGTGTTAGAGCCAAGTCTTAACTTGAGGTCCATTTATCCAAATCTAGCCCTTGCCACCCTGGCAGTGGCCAAAAAAAAGGAGACCAGTTCTCCAGGAACTCATAGTCTAATGACATCACAGGAGAAAGAAAGGAAGGAAGGAAGAAGAAAGGGAAGGACAAAGGAAGGAAGTGGAGAAAGGGAAGGAGCAAGAGAGGAAGGAAGGAAG
>JAJPUD010002004.1:311442-326082 GCA_023553655.1 Myrmecobius fasciatus
AGGAAGAATAGAAGGGAGGAAGGAAGGAAAAAAGGAAAGGAGAAAGGAAGGAAGGTAGGGAAACTGAAGGAAGGAGAGAAGAAAAGATGGAAGAAAGGAGGAAAAAGAGGGAAGAAAGGAAATAAGGAAGAATAGAAGGGAGGAAAGGAGAAAAGGAAGGAAAAAAGGGAGGGAGGGAAAAGGGAAGGAGAGAGGAAGGGAGAGGAAAAAAGAAAGAAAGGAGAGAGAAAAAGTAGGGAAAGAAGAAAAATGTTATTAAATAACACCTGTGGGACAGAAAGGTTTGATCTTTTATGGACTGCCCAGTTTAAAACAGTGAATTCGCTTCATTATATCTGCAATGTCTTCATTCTTGAAATTCACTTTCTGTCTCTGTCTTTGTCTCTCTTTTTAGATATACTTGAAATTTCAGGTTAGTAAACAGACTAACAGAAAAGCAACAGAGTCAGCTTTGTAATCAGGCCCAACATTGCCTCTGACACATACTACTTATGTGATCACTGAACTACTTAGGCTCTAAGAGATAGAAGAGTTAATCTACACCATGGAAAGATTTTTCCACACTGAGAGTTTCTTGTATTCAAGAAATCATAGATCTTGCTAGACTCTTTCCTCTAACACTACCAAAATTGAGATGCTATATACTATTATGTTTGGAAGATGGTATCCTTACAAAGGCTTAAAAAATCCCCTTCTTTTCCTTTGGTTGCACCCACCACCTACGCTCTTCCAAAAGGCTCACATTTGCTTAAAGAACCCTTCTGATCTTCTCCAAGACCCAATCTTGTTCAAATTATGAAAAATCTGGAGGTTGGTAGTTCTGGAAGGATCCCTAGCTGCCCAAAAGAAGACCTTTCCTAAAAAAAAGAAAAAAGAAAAGAAAGAAAATAACAATCTGATTCCCAGAAAAGAATGGAAAGCATCTGTCATAGCTATCTCCAGCCAGATATGACAAGGTACTTTTTCTATCCTTCCACCCCACCCCAAATTAGAAATTCTTTCTTAAAACAGCAAGATCTTACCAACCCAGTGGTTCTCCCGTCACCTTGCTGATGATTTTTTATTCAAAATAAAGTTAAACTGTTTAAGGTTTCAGTCCAAATGCTTTCAGCAAATATTTGCTATTCCAAAGTGTGGGGATCTGATTGGGTTGTTACTAATTAACTTCCAGGATGAGTGCAAAAAAAAAATGGAGGTCAGGGGCAGAATTAATCTCCTCATATGTGTGAATCAGGCCATTCCTGGCATTTGTAGAACACTGAAATCTCCCAGAACTAAGAAACCTTTGCCATCCTCTCTCCCCACCCAAATTCTCCCCAAACTGTTAGTAAGGGCCTAAGGTTGTACCTATTATTAAGTATTATTCCTTTAAGTTAATATTCTAACCTTATTAGAATGCAGTGTCCTGGGGCAGGGGAAATACTTTTATTTATTATTAGATGATTGTTATTATATGATACTCGAGTGACAAGAGATCACCCTCATTTTATATATGAAGAAACTGGGTGGCACAGTAAATGGAGCAGGGTTTCTTAAACTTTTTCTACTTGTGATTCCTTTTTGCCCAAGAAATTTTTGTGTGACTCTGGGCATGTAGGTATATAAAATAGGTATGCAAATCAAACATTTACTGATAAATGAGATAAAGCACCCTGGAGTCAGGAGGACCTGAATTCAAATCTGACCTCAGACAGTTGACATATACTAGCTATGTGACCCTGGGCAAGTCATTTAACCTTGACTACCTGGAAGGAAGGGAGAAAGAAAGGGAAGGAAGGAAGGAGGGAGGAAGGAAAAAAAGGCAAGAAGGAAAAAAAGAAATAGAGAGAGGGAAGAAGGGATAGAGAAAGGAAGGAAGAAAAAAAGGAAGAAAAAAGAGAGGGAAGGGAGGGAAGGAAAGGAAGAAAGGAGGAAGGAAGGAAGGAAAGAAAGAGGAAGAGATAAAGGAAGGAAGAAGAGAAAGAGAGGGAGAGAGGAATGAATGGAGAGAGGGAGAGAGGAATGAATGGATAAAGGGAGGAAGGAAGAAAAAAAGAGGGTAAGAAGGCAAAAAAGAAGGAAAGAGAGGAAGGAAGGAAAGGAGGAAAGAAGAAAGGAAGGAAGGAGGGAGGGAGGAAAAGAAGGAAGAAAAGAAAAAGAGGGAAGAAAAGAAAGGAAGGAAGGGAGAAAGACAGGGAGGAAGGAAGGAAGGAAAGAAAAAGGGGAGGGATAGAGGAAGGAAGGAAGAAAAGAAAGAGAGGGAGGGAGGAATTAATGGAAGAAGGGAGGAAGGAAGAAAATAAAAAGGGTAGGGAAGCAAAAAAAGAAGGAAGGAAAGGAGGAAAACAAAAAAGGAAGGAAAGAAAGAAGGTAGGAAGACATGGAAGAAGAAAATGAATGAAAGAAAGAAAGAAGAGAGGGAAGGAAGGAAAGATAGAAAAGGCAGGAAGAGAAAAAAAGAAAAAGAAGGAAGGAAAGAAAGGAAGGAAGAAAGAAGCTAGGAAGGTAAAGAGGATAGAAGGAAGGAAAGGATGAAAAAAAAGAAAGAAAAGGAAGGAAGGAAGAAAATAAGGGAAGAAATGAGGAAAGAAGAAAGAAAGGGAGAAAGAAAGAAGGGAAGAAAGGAGGAAATAAGAAAGGGAGGGAGGGAGGAAGGATGGGAGGGAGGGAGGAAGGAAGGGAGGGAGAGAGGGAAGAAGAAGGAAAGAAACTGGGCTTTAGATAGTGATTTGCCCATCATTGTGGTGGTGGTGGCAATTCAGTCTTTTTTTCAGTCATATCTAACTCTTCATTTGGGTTTTCTTGGCAAAGATACTGGAGTAGTTTCCTTCTCCATTTCTTTTTACAGATGAGGAAACTGAGGCAAACAGGGATAAGTGGCTTGCCCAGGGTCACACAGCCTATAAGTATCTGATGCCAGATTTGACTCAGGAAGAGGAGTCTTACTGACTCTAGGATTAGCAATGTATCCATCCAGCTGTCCATAATTACCCTGATAAATAATAAAGCTGGAATTCAGACCTGGAAAAGACTACATCCAATTCTAGGACTTTTTTCATTATATCATGACACCTTTCTAGAGGATTTGGGGCAACAGATAGAGACAGAGGAAAATTTTTGAGGAAAGAAAAAGGAGGCTAAGGAAATTCCCAAGAAAAACTCCACAATTTTTCTAAAAGATTCTGTATCTCAAAATCTTAAATACATGGATCATTGGGGTTATAAAGGACCTCATAGATCATCTGATCCAATACCATTTTGAGAGAGGGGAAATTGAGGCTCAGGGAAGTATGATTTGCCTCAAATGATTAGAGCAAAGGAAGAGAGAATGAGGGATAATAAAGAGAGGTTTTGAAATGTGAAGGATGGAAGCATGATAATGTTCAATGGCCTCTCTTTATAAAGTGGGAGGAGGGAAGGGGAAGGTCCTCTGCCAAGAGGAATCAAAGGAGCTAAAAAAGTCTCAGAGATGGGGAGGTGGAGCCAAGATGGTGAACTGCAGACATCATTCTCTGTGAGCTCCTCAGACATTCCCTCAGACCCAGAACAAATTAAGCCTCCGAACTGGTTCCGGAGTGAGGGCTCCATCAAACACCTGGAGTACAACGCACTTCTACCAAAAATTTACTTTGAAAGAACTCTGGAGAAGGTTAGTTTCAGACTGCAGGGGATCGGCAGCTTGCCACGCTCAGACTCCAGCGCGCAACTGGGGTGGAGCGGGACTGGGACAGAGGTTGGTGGATTCTAGGTACCCAAGAAGTCCCTGGGAGATGCTTGGGCCACTTTGCTCTGCTTACAGGCAGGTGCTTTGGCAGATCTGCCTTTGGTAAAGGGTGGATTGAGAGCAGCTGAAAGCATGGTCCTAGTGCGGGTCTAGCCCAACCAGCCCCATATCGGAAGTCAACTCCGAGAACTGCCCCAAGGCAAATTGAAACAGCTGCAGAATTCCCTGCTTTGAATTAGATCTCAAAATCAAAAATATGAGTAAGAAGCAGAAGAGAGCTCTCACCATAGACTGCTTTTACGGAGAGAAAGTAGGGCAGACCCCAGATCCTGAGATTCCTAAAGGGAATGCAACACCAGATGAAGCCACAAAGGCAGACATGAGCTGGTCCCCTTTTCAGAAGGTTTACCTGGAAGATTGCATAAAGAATCTCAAAAGAGAGCTAGAAGAAAAATGGGGAAATGAATTGAGATCAGTGCAAGAATAACGCCCTGCAACAGAGATATGAAAAACTGGAAAACAAGACTGGTGAAATGGAAAAAATCACCAATTCACTGGAAAATAAAAATGGTGAATTGGAAAAAGACAACAATTCACTGAAAAATAAAATTGGCAAAATGGAAAAAGAATGCAATGAACCAAAAAATTCAACTGGCCAGTTACAAAAGGAGCTAAAAAAGATAACTGAAGGAAATAATACTTTAAAAATTAAAATTGAACAAATAGAAGTGAATGACTCAATAAGACTTCAAGAATCAGTCAAACAAAAACAAAAAATGAAAAAATAGAAGAAAATATGAAATATCTCCTAGGAAAAACAACTGACTTGGAAAACAGATCCAGGAGAGACAATCTAAGGATTATCGGATTCCCTGAAAGCCATGATGAAAAAAAGAACTTTGATGCTATCTTCCAGGAAATCATAAAAGAAAATTGCCCTGATGTTTTAGAATCAGAAGGCAAAATTGGCATTGAAAGAATTCACCGATCACCTCCTGAGAGAGACCCCAAAATTAAAACGCCAAGGAATATCATGGCCAAATTTCAGGACTGTCGCACCAAGGAAAGGATATTGCAAGCAGCTAGAAAAAACAGTTCAAATACCGAGGAACTGTAATTAGAATTACACAAGATCTGTCAGCTTCCACATTAAAGGATCGAAGGGCCTGGAATCAGATATTATTCCGAAAGGCAAAAGAACTTGGATTACAGCCAAGAATAAGTTATCCAGCTAGAATGAGCATTATCTTCCAGGGAAGAAGATGGTCATTCAAAAAGTCTCAGAGACTTACAATCTGGTGTGATCCATCCATTCTATGGGGTGAGGCCCAAGGAGATTGATAGTTTTTACAGAACAGGAAATTCACACAGATTGCAAGCATCACTGGTTGAATTTGAACCCTGGTCCTCTGTCTAAAGAACCAGTATTCTTTCCACTATAAGGAAGAAGAGGTGGTTTAATAAGAATAAAGAGAAAGATTTGGAAAAGCTGCTCAGGAGAATGTGGTAGAAAATCAATTGTGATGGACTGACTGAGATTAGATAGCATAAATTCATAAGGAATGCAGTTAGCATGGCAAGCAATAGGACTTTCTCCTTGTACATCCAGCAATGTGTTAATAAAAACAGAAAAAACAGAAGGTGGGAGTCCAGAATCATGTGAGTGGAGATAGGACCAGGAGTCAAGAGGTTCAAGAGAACTTAAAAGTGTGTAGTTAAATTTGTGATCTAGGAGTATAAAAGTGAGATCAGAGCAAGTGTTTTAAACTAGGAGAACAGGTTGAGATGAAGGGGCTGAAAGTCCTGGTAAGGATGAAGAGTAGGGTTTACGAGAATGAAAATGAAGTAGATATTGAAGAGTGGGAGGTGGTGGTTAGAATTTCAGAGTTAAAAATCATAGAGGCTGCACAGTTATAAGTATTGATCAGATAAAGGTTATGACTAATGTGTGTGTGTGTCCAATATTGATTGGTTGATTGATTGATTCATGTACATTGAAGTCCAAAAATATGGAGAGAAGGAGTTGGGTGGAGAGGAAGATATGAGCTTCCTGTAGTAAACTCTTTGAGAGCTGGAAGGGAGAGTGAGGCTGATGACTTCACACAGCCCTCCATCATTTAAATCCAATTCACTCACAAGTCAAGACATCATCCTCATGATATCATTGGTCCTTTTCGAAAATTTAGGACAAACAACAAAAGTCTGAGAAAGGAAGGTGGATGGCTTGAAGGTCAGATTACTGTGTTGGAATGGAGAATCATAAGATCATAGATTTAGAATTAGAAGGGAACTCAGAAGCCATTGAGTCAAACCTTCTCATTTCACAAGTAAGGAAATGAGACTGAGAAAAGTTAAGGTCTTATAATCAAAAGCAGGATTTGAACTCAGGCCAAGCTCAGTGCTCCATCCAACAAAGTTGCCTTTGAATGAAAAGGACCCTACAACCAACCCCACCTCCAAAAAAGGGGAGGTTGTTAAATGTTAACGATTAAAGAATAGTCTGAAAGGAGAGTAGAGCACAGAGTAAGTCTGTGTCTCCTCCTGGCCCCGTGCTTACTGGGAAGTGATCAGCTCCTTTTGTAGTGTTCTGTGATGGCTGATCTAGGAGGCAGTTCAATGCCTCTGACTGCCTGAAGATAAGAATATCTTACACTTCTGAAACCTTAGGAATGGAGGAAAATTAAGAGTGTGATTAGGTCTTTGGGGATTGGTCTGAAATCACATATTCCACCAAGATCAGAAGCCTTATTCCAAGATAGTGGGATGTGCTGGATACAGCTCCCTACCAGCTCCCAAGAGCCAAATTTTCAGAAAATTTACATCTCACTCTGCAATCGATAAATGGTCAAAGGATATGAACAATTTTCAGATGATGAAATTAAAACTATTTCTAGTCATATGAAAAGGTGCTACAAATCACTATTGATCAGAGAAATGCAAATTAAGGCAACTCTGAGATACCACTACACAACTGTCAAATTGGCTAAGGTGGCAGGAAAAGATAATGACCAATGTTGGGGGGGATGTGGGAAAACTGGGACTCTGATACATTGTTGGTGGAACTGTGAAGGGATCCAACCATTTTGGGGAGCAATTTGCAACTATACTCAAAGAGTTATCAAACTGTGCATACCCTTTGACCCAGCAGTGTTTCTATTGGGCTTATATCCCAAAGAGATCTTAGAGGAGGGAAAGGGTCCCATATTTGCAAGAATGTTTGCAGCAGCCCTTTTTGTAGTGGCTAGAAACTGGAAACTGAAAGGATGCCCTTCAATTGGAGAATGGCTGAATAAATTATGGTATATGAATGTTATAGAATATTATTGCTCTGTAAGAAACAACCAGCAGGACGATTTCAGAGAGGCCTGGAGAGACTTGCATGAACTGATGCTGAGTGAAATGAGCAGAACCAGATCATTATACAAAACAACAATATTATATGATGATCAATTCTGATGGACATGGTTCTCTTCAACAATGAGATGTTTCAAACCAGTTCCAATTGTTTAGTGAGGAAAGCCATATACACCCAGAGAGAGGGATATGAATGTGGACCACAACATAACATTTTCATGCTCTCTATTGATGTTTGCTTGCATTATGTTTCCTTTCTCTGATTTTTTTCTTGTAGATACGATTTTTCTTGCACAGCAAGATAACTGTAAAAATATGTATACACATATTCGCTTCGTCAAGTATTTTTACATAATTAACATGTATTAGACTTCCTGCCATCTAGGGGAGGGGGGGTAGGAGGGAAAAGTTTATAACAGAAAGCTTTGCAAGGGTCATTGTTGAAAAATTACCCATACATATGTTTTGCAAATAAAAAGCTTTAATTGAAAAAAAGATTTACATCCCAGAAATGATTAAATACTACAAATCAGGGTAGATATAGATAGATAAATGTATATGTGTGTGTATATACACATTAGAGGCAGCTATATGGTTCAGTAGATAGAGCATCCCAGGAAGTAGATGTTCCAACCTGTTCAAATCTGGATTTCAGATGTTTACTATGTGACACTGAGAACATCATTTAATCTCTGCTTAATTTAATTCACTGAAGGAGAAAATAGCAAACCACTCCAATATCTTTGCCAAGAAAATTCCATAGACATTGTTGGTATGATAAGTTTCATGGAGTCACAGAGAGTCAGTCATAACTGAACAACAATAAAATATATACATATATGTATACATACATACATACTGTATTTGTATACAACCACATATAGAGGGAATTTATTTATACTTGTAACAAAATATTGGTTTGTTTTTTTTTTTCTTAATGGGGTGGGGATAAATAGAGAGGTAGTGGATTTCTACAAATGTGAAATGATATGTTCATTGCATTATTAATATTCTTAGTTATTTTACTTTATTATAAGAAACCTCTCACAAAATAGTAGTAACCTATAAATATTTGTAATACAAGAACAAATCTAATCATAAAAGTTTTTTAAATAAAAAAAGAAAATCAGGATATTAAGTCAAATTTGAATTTGTTTTCAAGCTGAGAAAGAGACATGAATCCAATTTGGAATCAAGGGGCCATTTCCCACCCCAACCACATTGAAATTGTCACTTAAGCTATTCAGTACTACTTTTGCTACTGTGTACAATTAAGAACTTGGTATCTGGTAAAACTCAGTTGAGTGGTTGACTACTAGAGTGTTGGCCCTGGAGTCAGGAAGACTCATCTTCATTAATTCAAATTTGACCTCAGATACTTATTGGCTATGTGAGCCTGAGCAAGTCACTTAACCTTGTTTGCTTTAGTTTCCTCATCTGTAAAATGAGCTGGAGAAAGAAATGGCAAACCACTCCCATTTCTTTGCCAAGAAAATCCCACATGGGGTCATGAAATGACTGAACAACGATCTGGCAGAAGTTTTCAGAAGCAGTGTTTTTTATATTCCTCAACACAAACCCCAGAACCACAAGAAATTGGAGCTGAAAAGTTATTAGGTGCTGAGAGCAAAGACCATTGGAACTGGAAGGGCACTTGAACAAATTTAGAATCATAGAATTCTAGTAAGTGTCTTACATTATACACCGAGAAAGAGAAAAGATCTGGATCTCTGCAACTTGTAAAGCTCTTTCTTCTCCTTATATAAATATTAAGAAAAGATTTTAAAATGGTCTTAGTCTTAAAATGCAAAATGAGACATTTTTACATGACTAATGAGGGGGGTTGTATTGCTTGAATATGCATATTTGCTACAAGAGTGTCATATTTTATTTCATTTTCCCATAGGAGAGGGGGAGAAGAAAAAATAAGTGCTTTAATTGTTTTTTAAATAAAATTTTGAAGTATTCTAATTTGAAGCCTCGAGTAATCTGAGAGAGGGAAACCTTATCAATGTTGAAAGCAAAATCTCCCTGCCCCTTCTCTCTAATTTTGTTCTCCCTTGAAATAAATAGGATGATGATTAGGTAAGGGACAGATATTTATTAAGTTCCTATTATGTATTAGGTGCTTTACAATTAATATCTCATTTTATCCTCACAATAACTCTGTAAAGTAAATGCATTAATTATTCTCATTTTACAACTGAAGAAACTAAGACAGAAAAAGTTTAATGATACCCAGGGCCATGCTTCTATTAAATGTCTGAGATCACAATTGAACTCAGCTCTTCCTGATCCTACACCCAGTACTCCTACACATTGTTTCACCTTGGTGCTTCAAAGAACAAATTGCCTATTTTTGATTGCCTTGAAAAGATAAGGTAAATGATACACCTAAAAGAAGGAAGAAGTCTCTTTGCTCACTTCAGTTAAAGATTTTTTCTTCCCTTTCCCCTTTCTCCCTTCCCCCTTCCCCAGTACTTTATTTTTGATGACCACCTCCCTCTAACAGTCCTCCCCTGCTTTAGAACCCCTCCCTCTTTTTTACACCTTTCCCCTAATCCTTCTATTAGTCTATCCCTTTCTTTTCCTCCTTTCCCTCCTACTTTCCTATAAGGAGGGTCAAGTTTTTCTTTGAAGCCAAATGTGTCTGATATACTCTCTTGCCCAATCTAATGAGAGTAAGATTTACACAATACTCATCGCCCTCCCTTCTTTCTCTCAATTATATTAGATTTTCTATGTTTCTTCATGAGATTTTGCTTTATTTTACCTCCTTTTTTTTACTTTATTTTGCCTCCTTTCCCCCTTTTTTTTCATTGTGATATCCCTTCCACCTCTAATTTCTTTTCCATTATTATCAAAGTAAAATCGTACTTCAGTTAATGAAAGGTAAGGATATATTGGCCAGCTAGAAAGGAAAATCCTCAAAGTACTGGGTGATTTCAGGAAAATGATTTTGCAAGAGTGGGCTGAAAGTTGAGTATTGTTTTGTTTAATAAAGAAAACTTTTAACTAAACTATTTCCTAATCTCTGAGCCTTGGCTCAATCTTTACTGGAAATACCTCCTGTTCAATAATTTTACAAATTGGGATTGGAAAATGATTTGTGAGAAAGATGTTCAAGGATGCATCAGTTTGTACATTTCTTTGTCTCAGCAGAATAATTTTTGGAAAAGAACAATAAATTAAGATGATTACTGGCAGACTTAAACTTACAATACACAATACAGCATTAATTTGTTTTCCTTTGACAAGTCTTAAAGAAGTGTTCAGAGCACTGGTCCTACAACTTACGTGTGTCAAAGACAAGATTTAAAGTTAGGTTTTGCTAGGTCTGAAGTGATTTCTCTATCCACATTGTCTCCTGATAACTAAAGTGAAAATGAGAATGAAAAATAAAATCTTTTCTCTAGACTTAACATGTTATGAGATCATAGGTTTTAAACTGGAAGAGACCATAATAATTAATAACTGTTCGCTTTTATATAATAGTTTTGGGGCAGCTAGGTGGAACAATGGATAGAGGTCTGGAACTGGAGTCAGGAGGACTGATCTTCCTGAATTCAAATTTGCTCTCAGACACTTACTGTGTTACCCTGGGTAAGTCACTTTACCCTGTTTCCCTCTTTCCTCATCTATAAAACAGGCTGGCCAAGGAAATGGCAAACCACGCCAGTATTTTTGCCAAGAAAACTCCCAATGGGGGTCACAAAGACAGCATAATGCTTTAAGATTTATAAAGCATTTTACAAAAAATGGCTTATTTAGTATTGCAGTGGAATTTTGAGGGCTCTAAAGAGGGTCAGTACTCACCAATCTGAATTCTTAAGATCAGGGTCAGATAAGAGCAGCAAGGAGTCAATTAAGAGTGAAGCAAACAGTCATTTATTCCTGCCAGCTTGGGTATATACCAAGATGCAAGGCATTTAAAATGAACCTGGTTTAAGAGGTTCCTTATAGACATATTTTTAAGGCAGCATTCATAAGATAACCATTATTCAAAGTAACATTGTATGAAACAAAGAAAATAAAGAGGGCTATTCATAAAGCAGCAGCGGTTATGCAAAAAGAATAATATTCTTGGAAAATATGTATTTTGTTAATTATAGGAAAGAGATAAGGAAGTTATCAGCTAAGTCCAGCTAGTCTCACTAAATCGAAGAGATCTCTCCATTGGACTAGACCAGTAGAAAAACTTTCCCAAGCCTCTGGAATCCTCCCCCTTCAGCCCCTAAGTCTTTTTGTATCCATGAGAGGCTAAAAGGAAACAACACTGAAGGATACTGGCTGGTACAACTGGTGTTGAGTTCACTAAGAGTCATTTACAGTAAAATGGCTGATACAGAACAAAATGGAGTCAACATGTTTTTTTTAGCAAGACTTTCTAAGAAGGAAGGATGTCAAAAAAAATTATGAGGCAATCCCAGAAATATTGGTAAAGGCTATTAGGAAGCCCACGGGAAGATATCAACCTTAAGAAATCTGCTGAAGTCAGTCTCTGGGATTCATCTGGGGAGAGGGGAAGTTCTACTCCCACAACACTTACCAGGTATACCTGGCAAGTATTATATTATATTATTATGTTATATTATGTTACATTATTATGCTCCATTAAATTATATTATTATGTTATGTTACATTATTATGCTCCATTATATTATACTATTATATTATGTTATGTTACATTATTATGCTCCATTACATAATATTATTATGTTATGTTATGTTACATTATTATGATCCATTATATTATACTATTATGTTATGTTATGTTACATTATTATGCTCCATTACATTATATTATTATGTTATGTTATGTTACATTATTATGCTCCATTATATTATATTATTATGTCATGTTATGTTACATTATTATGCTCTATTACATTATATTATGTTATGTTACATTATTATGCTCCATTACATTATATTATTATGTTATGTTATGTTACATTATTATGCTCCATTATATTATACTATGATGTTATGTTATATTACATTATTATGCTCCATTACATTATATTATTATGTTATGTTACATTATTATGCTCCATTATATCATATTATTATGTTGTTATGTTACATTATTATGCTTCATTATATTATATTATTATATTCTCTCCATTTTATACTAACATTGAGAGAGGTCAGCCTGTGAGGTGGAATTTGAACTCAAGCTTTCCCAATCAATATCCAGTGTCTATCTACTGTGCTATCCAGTTCAACCTCCTATTTAAAGCCCCTAGATTTTTTAATATGAGAGAAACCTTGTCAGTCTTTAATGATCAATCTCTTTGTCTCTGTCTCTGTCTCTCTCATCTCTCTGTCTCTGTCTCTCTTTCTCTGTTTCTTTTTTACACACACACACACACACACACACACACACACACTCCTCTAATATACTACTCCCTTGAAATAATTAGGCAGGCAAGAAAGGAACAAACATTTATTAAGCTCCTACTCTGTGCCAGGTACTTTGCAATTATTATCTCATTTTATCCTCAAAATAACACTGAGATGATCTCATTATCCCCATTTTACCATAGAGGAAACTGAGGAAGACAGAAGTTTAATGACTTGCTCAATACCATACAGCTATTAAGTGTTTTTGGTCACATCTGAATTCAGGTTTTCCTGATACCATATTCAGTGTTCTTTCCATTGTATCACTGAGTCAAAGAGATTGAGTAATTCTAAGGACTACACAGCTAGTAAATGTTTGTAGCAGAGTTTAAATCTAGGTCTTTCTGACTCTAGACTCAGCACTCTAACCACAAGGCCAATTTACTTCTTGAAAAATAAATAAGAAGGAAAAATGAAATCCTCCCTTCACTCTATGGAGTGAAAAATATTGAAAGTGAAAAATAAAATAATTCATTTATTATGAAATAAAAGGGTTCAGAAGTTTGTGAAAAGTGGCTATTTTTAATAAAGATTAATGAATAAATTAATAAAAATTAAAATTTTTAATCTTTAAATCAGAAAAAAATCTTTTAATCTTTAGCTTCTTAAGAAGCTAGAAGTTTTTCTGATACCTTTCAGTTGTCCCATTGCTTGTTAGATTGAACTAGTGATTAAAATATAAATTTGAAGCTTCCTTTGCTTTTCCTAAGAAAAGAAGAAATCTTACTAGCCTGGCTTAAGGGATCTAGCAACAGGCCAGCCTTCAGGAGATCAACCTGTTAGTCATGACTCTGTCATTAACTTGCCCTGTCTCTGGCAAATTACCTTCCCTGTTGGAACCTCAATTTTTTTCTCGTTATAGGAAGGAAGGAAAAAAAAACCATTCTTTTAGTATCTATTCTGTGCTAGGCAATTCATAAACATTACAACACCCTGGAAGGTAGAGAATATTGTTATTTCCATGTTTTTTGGTAATGTGAGGAAACTGAGGCAGCGGTTAAGTGGTTTATCCAGCATTAATAGTTAGTATCTGAGATTGATTTAAATTCATCTCTCCCTGTCTCCAAACCCAGCAGATTTATTAGTTCAATTAGTTCCTAGAGCATTGGACTAATAATTTTTAAGACCTCCTCTACTCTGAAAAGTCTATGACTTTACATTCATTCAATATATTAATCATGTATTGTTTTTTTGTTTGATCAGTGAACACAGGGTTTCAAGATAATTAATCCATGCATGGAATGTATTGGACAGAGAAAGAATGGAGATAATGAATATGACCTGAGGAATCATTGAAATGAAGGATTCTGGGAAGTCCCCCTTTCTCCCCTAAAACCCTCCCCTTGGAACTATGCACTCATTAGCCATGTGCCTCTGCAGGAGGGAATATGAATTTTTCTATTCCTGAAACAGTCATGGGGAGGGGACACCCAGCATTCATTAGATCCTGAGATAAGGAAGGACCAAGGTCAATAAAACAGAAGAAATAAGCAGTAATATAATAGTTAAAGTACTTTCTTCTTTTAAAAGCATTTTCACACAGATCGTCTGACATGAGCCCTGAAACCAACCTGGAAGGAGCAGACAGGGCAGAGAGTGTTATCCTCCATTTGATCCCCATCACTATCTGTCCTTCAAGACTCCACTCAAAGGTCACTTCCCAGATATCTTCTCTGACTCCTCTAGCTAGAAGTGATCTCTCCCTCATCAGATCTCTAGCTCTTTACAATCCTTTTACACACTTACTTGAATTTGTAATTTATTAGGCTACGTCCATGTCATCTCTTTCTGTTCCCCAGGGGCAACGATAGTGCTTTATTTGTCTTTATGTTTCGTCTAGTGACTTGCACATGAAACTGCACAAATAAGTCACATAATAATGGTTAAGTAAATAGATGAACAGATAAGGAAAAGTCAATTTGGTGAAAGGAAGAGATTTGGCCAAGATCATTTAGCAAGGAATCAACAAGCATTTAAATGTCTACAATGTGCCCAGTACAGTAGAGTCAGGGCTAATAACCCAGAGTACTGGATTCCAAATCCAGTTCTCTCTCTCTCTCTCTCTCTCTCTCTCTCTCTCTCTCTCTCTCTCTCTCTCTCTCTCTCTCTCTCTCTTCTTCCCTCTTTCTATCTCTTATCTCTCTGTGTGTCTCTGTCTCTATATCTGTGTGTGTGTG